>CM041797.1:5380560-5540560 GCA_023376895.1 Aspiorhynchus laticeps | reverse complement strand
GGATATGTTTCCTATTTAAAGCTTGACTCTTCTGTAGTCCTTGATTATTACACCGGAATGAGAGTATAGTTCCTAGCCATATCAGCCTAGAAAATCACAACTTTTCATTTTCCGTCGCTCTTAGTACACGATGTAACTACAGAAGAGTCAAGCTTTAAATAGGAAAAATATCCAAACTCTTTGGTCATTTTTGAGCGCGATGCTAATGGTCTAATCAGCTTCAATGATCTATGCTAAGCTAAGCTAAAAGTGCTTCCGCCAGACCCGGAGATCGGCTGAATGGATTCAAAAACGGTAAAACTCAACTGTTTAACTCTAGGGGAGGTGTAAAATGAGCCTATTTCAAAAAAAGTGGAGTGTTTCTTTAAGGCTGTTCTGCATGAAAAACTGTCAAATTACTGCATGCAAATATGGCAAAAACTCTAAATGACATTTTGCCATGAATGCCATTGCATTGATGTGTCATGACTTGGTTACCGTGGTAAAGTGGCTGATTAATAGTGTGAAATCATCACCTGAACAGGTAAAGCTCTTCACCAGCTCTACTGTTCATAACATAAGAGTGCTTTACTATTCTAATGCAACAGTTACTGCACTGGTCACGAAAAACCAGCCAATGCCAGAAGACAATATGAGAAAAGTGCATAGATCAGAGCGTTTAATAGCTAAAAGCTTTTCTGATTCAAGGTTCTGACATGATAATTCAGGTCTTTCAGGTTTTGACGCTGCAGTCATCAATCTTTTGTCTATGTGTGCTTTACCTCACAGTCTGGTTTTAATTGTTCTGTAGGTGTCGTTTATGAAAGCAATGTGTTCAAACCTCTTTTAAGAGTTGATCTGGAAAAACACACACAATACAGCATCTGTTTCTAGCCTTAGGTTAAATTATGGAAAGATTAGAATAGACGCGGCCTCCCATTGGACTTATTATTAAAGACACAGCATTATATGATTTCACACACGCTCAAGTCTTTCCATCTGCTTACAACCCACACACAGAAAACTAACCTGCTTGTCAGATTGAGCAGTACCATGGTAAAATTATGGTAATGCCATGGTTCTTTAATAGTAGTTACTGTAGTACTGTATGTACAACGATACTGAATGATTACCATATTCATATAACACTTACTAATAAAGTACTGTGACAGCACCATAGTGCAACAATCATATCAGATGCTAATACCATGGTACTTTACTATTTAACCTGGTGCATGCCTAAATACATAGTAATAGCATCATTTTCTGTAAGTTTGTTTTCACCTTCAGTTTACAAAAAAGTATTGTGGCAGTACCATGGTAAAATGATGATATCAGATGCTAATACCATGGTACTTTAATATTTACCACAGTACATGTCCACAAACATGTTAATATCATTGTTTTCCATAAGTTTATTGTTTTTACCTTTGAATTTACTGTGGTGGTACTATGGTAAAATGATGGCGTGAGATGCTAATACCATGGTACTTCAATATTTACCATGGTACAAATAGTTGAATCTCTACCAAATATTGTCCTATCCTAACAAACCATACATCAACGGAAAGCTTTATTTATTCAGCTTTCAGAATATGTATAAATCCCAATTTCCATTGTGTGGTCCATGGTCACATTTAACTTTTGTTTCACAGAAAAAAATGACAAAGTCCTTAAGGGAGTAGTTTTCCCCTAACCATGGCATGTCCAAAAAACATGGCACTAGCAACTTACATTTCTGTAAGTTTAATGGTTTTCGCCTAAGTGACAAATATACTATGGTAATAATAGCATTGTAAAATGATGGTATGCCATGGTTCAACCTGCTAAAATCATTGCACATTACTATGTTAGCCTCAAAGAATACCATGGTATTTGCGTCTTACCTCTTCACCCTGATGATCTGGTCTCTCATGGGCTTTATATCTTGGAAGCTCTGCTGGTTGACCAGGCTGTAGACCAGGATGAAGCCCTGACCGTTCTTGATGTAGAGATCCCGCATGGACGCGAACTGCTCCGTCCCCGCCGTGTCCAGGATCTCCAGCACCGACGGCGACGAATCCACCTCGATCTCCTTGCGGTAGAAGTCTTCGATGGTCGGATCGTACTTCTCGATGAAGGTCCCGGTCACAAACTGGACCGTGAGAGCGGATTTCCCGACCCCTCCGCTGCCCAGCACCACCACCTTATACTCGCGCATTGCGCACGGATGAGAACCGACGTGACGCGCGTAATGGAGCCAGCTAACAGTGTCCAAACCGATCAGATGCGACGGGAAACTTGCCTTGAATATCGCAGAAGTCGAGCAGACGCGGAGCCATGGCTGGATGTATTGCAACACTCACCATAGAGACAAATAACAGACGCACAAAGAGCCAATGCGCGGACTTCATGGCATCTCTAACCACCTCGAATAGCCAGAACCCAACAGCTGCTTGGAGAAGTAATCGTTTAACATGCATTTGCGGTTATAAAAGCGCGACGCGCCCCGTCAGGGCGAGCATGTACGGCATCACGCGTTCCCTCCGAGCGTCATTTGGAGATCCTGAAGGACGCTGCTGCATTCCAGAATAGCTATTCTTCTGAATCTTCCAGCATCCTCAACCGCCATACTCTCGGGTGGATACCTTCTGAAGCCAGAGCACACCGTCTCGGCTCGAGGATAGGAGTTTTGTTGCGGGATTGATGCGCTGTGCGACCAATGGGCGCGGAGGAGCGCTGTAAGCCACGCCCACTTGACTTAATAAGGCAATGGTGAATGTGGTGGGCGGTACTTCCGCTCTTAACTGCACGCGAATGGTTACAGCGCCAGCTGAGCGACCAATGAAGGACGGCGGCAGGGAGCGTGTCGATAAATGATGCTGGGGATGCTGTTCCTATGGCAACAGCGCGTCGCCTGCATCAGCACCTGAAATAGAAAGCAACAGGGATGCGGCCATTGTGTGCGCTGATGGAGGCTGGAGGTCTGCAGTGGTTCTTAAGTATTTGAATACTTGAATGTCATTCATTAGATCAGATGATGCTCTTGCATCTTCCATTTTGACAAAGTCAGTCTTTGTTCATTTTTTAACACTGCATCCAGTATTTGAGCATTTCAACCTGATCAATGTTTTGCTTGAATAGTATGTTTTCTTGACACGAATAAGTTGCGTTTATTTTATTATAAATGCTGTTATCCAATACAATGACATTCATACATTTTTAAGCATGTCTTTCTGTAATCTACAGGGTTGTGCAGTTCTTACCTCTTAATAAATGATCCATCTCCACACGTCAGGCCTACAGCTTTCATTAGAAAGTGACAGCAGACATGAAGCTGGCTTGAGTTACATCAGCGGTAAATCATATCTATAATGCATCAGCAGTTCACGGAGCATAAATCCAAGTGAGTCTTGTACAAAAAACAATAAATTGTCCTAATAAATCAATCATTATTTGTTCACCATGATGTCTTTCCAAACCTGTTTGTTTTGTTCTTCCATGCAACACAAATCAGAATTGGCTGGTTGCTTTGCATGCAAGTAAAATTAATGTACTGAGGCTTTCAAGCTTAAAAAAGGACCATAAATGTAATGTAAAAATATGTAAACACTATAATACTATTAATATAATTTTTTGCATTGACTATTCATTTTAATTGAGAGAAGTAATAACCTAAATTCAGCATGATAAGAGTGTAGACTTGAACAACAAAGACCACTTAGTTTTAAATGATTCAAACAATACCATGATATTCATGTCACAGTAATGTTGTAACATGGTATGATGATGGTATAATATTGAATGATAACCATATTCATATACCAAAGTATCACCATTACATACAGCATCTTATCAATTGGAAACAGACTGGAGACAGCAAATTTACAATTTTAAACACATTTTGACTTGTCAATAACAGGGTTATTACAGTTAACTACAAAAAAAAAAAAAAAAAAAAAAAAAATATATATATATATTATTTAGGTGACATTTCTCATTTTAATTTATTTTCAATTATATAAATAAAACTTCTAAAAATGACAAACAACGAAATAATGAAAAAATATATAATAAAAAAAAATAAAATGACAAACTTTAACTGAAATGTAAATGAAGATGGAAAACATAAAAGAAAAAAAAAAAAATCAAAATATTAATAAAAAAAAGTATAATAGCACTGGTCGAAACAGAACCGTGCAAAAAGTGGATGGAAACTTGGCTTCTCCAAAAAATACCATGGTAAAAATCCCAATGTATTACCACGGTACTCGTAGTTTCACACATGCTCAAGCAAATGAAACACAATCAAGCATTAAAACACACACTGTCCTTTTTTTCTTTATTTATTCATTTTGTCTCAATAGATTTTACACTATTTTTCTGGAACCAAAAACATTTGACTATATGACATAAAATAGCACATAATATATATGCACAAATAAAACATTTAAAATGGTTACATGAAAACTAATATTATCCAAAGAGGGCTTGGTTTATAATTTTCTTCTCGTATTATCTCTGTGAATGTGTGTGTGTGTGTGTGTGGGCTACTGCATTACTGATGGAAGTCAAGCAGCACAGCGTAAATACCCACAATCCCTTGAGAACGGTGTCTCGTCACATACAGGAAAGGGCATTGAAAAGCATCAACACCGTCAAACCTTTTGGCCTCTCAGTGACAATGCTTTAAAATAATAATAATCATAAAAAACTCTTACATTAGTTACAGGTATAGTATATACTGATATATAAATGGAGGTGAGAAGTAAGTTCAGTAGACCTGTTGACACCCTAGTACATATTAATAGCTCTGAAACACAAAAGCTTGAACAATGGACTAAAGGTAAGGCAAAGTGTTTGGATACGCTGTGTCTGCTCAGTATATCAACTGATTCCAAAGTGCTTTTTCACCATCAGTCAACAATTGTTTTGTCCCACAACTCTGTACACTTCGTTTGGGGTGTAAAAAATCCCAAATTAAGGACAACCGTTACTTTCATCACATGTGCAGGTTTTTTTTTTTTATAGTGTAGATAGAAACATTCAATATATATTTTTTTTTTATTATTTTCTCAGGTTAAATTGAAAATAACTTCTTAATTTGACATAAAATACCATGCAAGATGCTTACTGAATATTGAGTTCTCTGGTTTAACTAAAGCAATAAAACAACCGTCATTGATTTGTGTTGCCATACCATATTCAATGTGCATCGGTTTTTGAAATGAACATCCTACGGTTACATGAAATCAAAGTGCAATCGTTAATCCGTTGAACAAACCAGGACAACTTTCATAAATAATATTAAAAAAACGATCTTCACGAGTACTTGAGATCCTTTGTCAATCTAAAACGGGGAAGGGGACGGGGCGCGGGTTAACCCAACACTAGAGTCGTTTCTTATGTTACGTCACACTATTGTATCTGTGAGTATTTACTACTGTCTTAAATGTTACACCAATAAAGAGGCCGTTAAATGCTACCGAAAAATCTCCTGGTAATATAATCTCGACATAAAATAGGAAATGATCCAATATCTGCTTTACAATCTAACGTTTTACAGTGCTCTAGGAAAAAAATAAAATAAAACAACAAACAAAAGAAAAAAAATATCAACTTAATTACATCATTTACAAAAATACCAAAATTTAGTATTCGCAACTTTTTAGGTTGCCACAGCAACAACTTATTATTATTATTATTATGAAATAACTATCATACTACAGAGTTTTGTTTTTTTTTTTTTACATTTTTTTTACATTTTAGTTTTTTTTTTGTTGGTAAAACATCACCTATACAATAAACATTTTTACATAACACAAGCAATTCTATAGCCTCGCTTACGCTACGACGCGGCGTCCCAAACGAGAGAGATCTAGAAGTGGCTCCTGATTGGCTGAGGACCGCTTGCGCGTAGCTAAGCCTGGCTTAATAAATTACATTCATTTTTAAAATAGGTTACAGCATTGTTCTGTGTTCTAGTATTTAACAAAACAAAATAAAGAATGAACAGAATGACAATAAAATATATTTAAATCACTTGCCACGTCAAAAATTACATTAAAACTGTAACTTTTGTGACAACAGCTAAAAAAAACCCTAAAGGAAAAAAAATGACATGAATTTAAAAACAAAAATGCTAAGACCAGTGCCATATTCCTGCGAAACCAAACGTCTCTTGGTGGATTGTCTGTGTTAATCGAGCACCATGAAAATACATGATGGTTCTGATTGGATCGGTAACACACTCTTGCACATGCGCGCAGGCATGCAGATACACACGCTTCACCCATCACACATCAGGGAAGAAAAGAAGGCTGTGTGCGCTATTCCAGGTAAAACACCATCCAAATAAAAACTAAACGATGATGTTAGATGATTTGTTATAGTAAGAAAATGGCAGATGTTTGTTAAAGGAGCAGTTGACCCAAAAAAAATGTACTTTGCTGCAAATGTCCTCATCCTCAGGCCATCCAAGATGTAGAGGAGTTTGTTTCTTCATGGGAAAAGGTTTGGAGAAATGTAGCATTGCATCACTTCTCAGCAATGGATCCTCTGGAGTGAATGGGTGCCGTCAGAATGAGAGTCCAAACAGCTGATAAAAACATCACAATAATCCACACCACTCCAGTCCATCAGTTAACATCTTGAGAAGACAAAAAGCTGCGTGTTTGTAAGAAACAAATTGATCAAGACGTTTTTTTTTGTTTTTTTAACTTCAAACTGTCCATAATCCATAATAACGGTTCCTCCAGTGAAAAAGTGGTTTAGTCTGAATCAGGAGAGAAATCTGCACAGATCAAGCACTGTTTACAAGTCAAAACAGCTCTAAACAAATATGTGGCTGGATTTTGATGTGAAAGACAACAGGAGATAGACCTTTTCACTGGAGTTAGTGCTATTATGGATTATGGACTCATATTTTAAACAAAAGCAATGATTTTATGTTTAAAAAGTCTTAATAATGGATTTGTTTCTCAAAAACACACAAGATCTTCTCAAGATGTTAACTGATGGACTGGAGTGGTGTGGATTATTGTGATGTTTTTATCAGCTGTTTGGACTCTCATTCTGACAGCACCCATTCACTGCAGAGCATCCATTGGTGAGCAAGTGATGCAATGCTACATTTCTCCAAACCTGATGAAGAAACAAACTCATCTACATCTCGGGTTAGTAAATTTTCATTTTTGGGTGAGCTGTCCCTTTAACAGACAGTCCTCAGACTCAACAACATAACTGGTTAAGAACACACCGCAATGACAATCATTTACCAAACTCAAAACATCACGTGTGTTACAGACATTGAGCTCCAAGTTCCTTACATTTCCAATGTCAACTACTCCAAGAAAGCATAAAAGCTAACATCGTACAACAAAACAAACATTCCGCCTATGCAGTCTCGCTCCGATTCTAGCAACATCGATATTGTGTAATGAAACAGACCATGATGTGCATGAAATGCATTTAACTTTTTTGTTTGTTTTCATCACTTGTCTGGCCAAAATCATTTCGGGAGCTTCGCTTTGAATGTTTTTATAACCCTAACCCCACATAAATTCATCTTCTCAAGATGCTTGCTGTGTAAAATAGATTTTTTTTAGGCACTTCTACTGTTTATCAAATAAAACAGGATTATCGGCGAGAGCGCAGCGCCCTCCATTCACAACGCCTCAAAGATCGTCTACTGCAACATTTCCCCCTCGTCGTTTCCGTTCGCTGGGCACCGTGTGAGTGGGACTACGAACAGGCCCCAGACAATTTGGAGAAGAAGTCCGTCTCGTGTGAGAGTTTGTTTACAGCAGCTCTCCAGTTTAATGTAAGCCCTTGGCACGGGATAGAAGCCAGAGTCGACTCCCTGATGGCCAGTGTTTCCACAGACACATCGAAATCATTCAGCGTCCATTTAAAAACAAAAAAAGGAAGGAGTAAAACACAGTCCTTTAGCAGAGATGCAGACAGAAACATGGTTGCATGGCACGCGGTTGGCCACATTCGCACTTGCGACGCTGACTGGTTTTCGACCGGTATGCGCTTTGTGTCCTTGTAAACCTGTCTTTGGCCAGTGGAGATGAAGAATTGGGAATAATATCTTTCCAAAGATAGCTCGAGTCCAAGAAGGGAGGCGCATTTTGACCAGTAGACAATCTTCTGTGTGTCTGCCGTGTGACATTCGGTGTTTTTGTGTATTAAAACAAGAATCAAAATCCCTTTCCCCCCTCTAGAGGGTACATGGGGATGTTTAAGACATACTCTGCAGGAGACGTCCTCCCGTTCAAGACAATCAAGCACTTATTATTAAGCACTATTTCTGACAGTGCAAACCGTGTGTGTCCTCGCTTGTCACTCACTCATTGTGCATTTGTATTTAAAACAACCATGGGAGAAAAATACACAATATCTGACAGGTGACCGATCATTCGGATGAAATCTCACTTATGCCTCTATGAAACGTGCTGTACATTAACATATATATATATATATATATTTATATATTTTTTCTAGTCTTGTTTTTTAAGTTAGAAACCGGTTGAGTCACTTCTCGAGCATAACAGGTATACGGTGTGTGTTTTTGTGTTCTGTGTGTTACGCTTTAGCATGCAGGTTGCTGTAGTTCTAAAGGGGAGGAGGGCAGGTCGTATTTACACGGGGATCTTTTTGGGTTTCTCAAAGCAGCTTCCTGACACCCCGTTGTTCCTCTTCGGTGGTTTACTTCAAGATGATCTGTGCAAACAGAGGGGAAAAAACACAAAACGGCATCCGAATATTAGTAAAGGCTCATTAAACATCACAGTCGCTCTTAAGTGCTCTGATTGACAGCTCCGTGACGTCTGCATGGTGTAACAGTGCTGTGTGTGTGTGTGTGTGTGGATGCAGACGGCATGAGCGAGGGATGTGCATGCTAATTACTGAGCGTATGCATGTTAATGTAGTGGTTATGAGCTCTCGTTTGTACGGTAGGGACTCAAAAGCTCCCTAGAAAGTCGTGTTTAGTGTTCTCAGGTGTGGAAAGCAGCGAATGCAAAGGAGTTGGATAAAAAGTAGGCGTCTTGTTTGCAAGCTTCTGTTGAGGAAGAAAGTGGAAAAATACTTCAAAAATTAATATGCACTGTTGTTTAAAAGTTTTTAAAGTCTCTTATGTCAAGGCTGCATTTATTTAAAAAATACAGAAAATGTTAAAAATATTATTATATTAACAAAAAACTGTTTTCTATGTGAATATCTGTTAAACTGTAATTTATTTCTGTGATCAAAGCTGTATTTTCAGCATCATTACTGCAGTCTTCAGTGTCACATGATCTTCATAAATCATAATAATATGATGATTTGCTGCTCAAGATACATTTCTGATTATTATCAATGTTGAAAACAGTTGTGCTGCCCAATATTTTTGTGGAAACCGTAATACATCCTATTTTTCAAGATTATTTGATGAATAGAAAGTTCAAAAGAACAGCATTTATTTGAAGCTTTTGTAACATTATAAATGTCTTTACTGTTACTTTTGATCAATTTAATTTAATTAATGCATTCTTGCTGAATAAAAGTATTTTAAAAAAATGTGAAAATATAAAAATACTGACCCTTTTGCATATATAATTCATGTATCATTTTAATATAATTTTATGCCAAAATATCAACTTTTGGCAGCCCAATCAATGCATACAGAAAATCTGCATACTGTTCACTTTATTATTCATAGTAGTATACTAGTATACTATTCATATTCAATGTCCTTCTCAAACAGTCTCCACTCATTTCTGTTTCGGTTCATGTGCTTACGTAACAGCATTTATTAGAGGTGGGAATCGGGTCACAGTACAGTATTTTGGTCTTTTTGTGTGTAGATGCATTATTATTTTCACCGACTGACGTCCATCTGCATTCAGTGTCAGGGTTTCATTCTTCTGCACACATGTTGTTTTAAATACCAGAGTAAAGTAAACCCATCAAATTGCATCATAAACACCATATGTGACCCTGGAGCACAAAAGCAGTCATAAGTAACACAGATATATTTGTAGCAATAGCCAACAACACAGTATGGGTCAAAATTATCCATTTTTCTTTTATGCCAAAAATCATTAGGATATTAAGTAAAGATCATGTTCCATGAAGATATTTTGTAAATTTCCAACCGTAAATACATCAAAACTTAATTTTTGATTAGTAATATGCATTGCTAAGAACTTCATTTGGACAACTTTAAAGGTGATTTTCTCAATATTTTGAGATATGATTTTTTTGCACCCTCAAGATTCCAGATTTTCAAATACTTGTATCTCAGCTAAATATTGTCCTATCCTAACAAACCATACATCAATGGAAAGCTTATTTATGATGTATAAATCTCAATTTCAAAAAAAAAAAAAAAACCCTTATGACTGGTTTTGTGGTCCAGGGCCACATATATCATTTATAAGTAGTACTGTTTTATGAAAGCTGGTCTAGTTTCCCAGTATAACTAATATTTTGCCTGGATCCAAAACGTCTTGATATGTATTACAGAAGTAGCCCAAGCCAAACAGCAGAAGCGCAGTGATCAGGAAGCATGTGGCACCCGAGCGTCACACCCTAGTTTAGTCACAAAACGTGGAAAGTTACCATGAAACACCGTCAGCGTTGTGAGCAGAGCACTGAGGAGAGGAGACAGTGTGGAAGCTTGATAGCCGGCTGCACCGCGGCATGATGGGAAAGCAAGGCCAGAGAGGGTTCATGCAGGTTACACAGAGCCCAATGAGACGATGCTGATGTACAGAAGCGACTCTGTGTCGTGTTGGATCGTGATGTTTTATGTGATGTCAATCAGGTTCAGCTAATATAAATGTTGCTAATATATAATTTATTTCAGACTACTGTATTTAAAGACCCCATGAAGTATGTTTTCTATCTTGGTTTGACGTATTCCCTGTTGAATCAGGAATCTGGAGAAGTATATATCAATAGAGGAGAAAAACACACAAAGCTGCTTCTGACAGATGGGCAACAAATAAATGAAGTATTAATTAAGACATAATGACAAACTATGATATGCTACTTGCTATTCATAATCAGATGGAATATTTATTATATTTAATTTAAACATTTATATATTAGAATTCATTATTAGAATTTATATTTTTTAATTTATAGATACGTCATTTATTTATCAACAGTAAATATGTTAATAATGTAAATACACATTAAAAACAATAATACATACATTATTTAAATTAATATTTTATTATGTATTTTTGACTATGTATTTATCAGCAGAAAATATCATTAAATATAATAATCTAAATATATTTAATTATTTCATATATATATATATATATATATATATATATATATATATATATATATATGTGTGTGTGTGTGTATGTATAACACACATACACACACACAATAACTATTGTAATTTATATAATCATAAATACCTATTTTAAAACATATTTTAAAAGAATAACAAATACATTATATAAAGAATATATAATAATCATCTTTTAAAATAATTTACCTATTTTATTACTTACTTTTATATAATAAAATAAGTAAATATATTATTTTATACATTATTATTCATATAAATAATATAACTGCAATATATTAATAATATAATTACATAATTCTGTACAGCTTCACATTTTTAAATGTGAATATCTGGTAAAAGTTTTTTTACCATTTAAATGTTTTTTAAATATATTTTATTGCTTATTTTTTTTTTAAATATTACATTTATTATGTAAATATACACAGTAATATACTCAATTACATTAAAAATAATTTTTTTTTTTTTCCTTTTAGGACGTTTGATATTTTACAGCTATGTGGTTATTTTAAATTACATTATTTCAAATAAGTAATCGCAGAAAGGCTATAATTTGACAGTGGTTTAAAGATTTCAATATAAATACGCTCGGAATGAAATCTGTCTAAATCCTCAGTCACTGCTTGTTGTGTCCAGGAGGAGGCGCTGCTGCTCTGCGTCTGACCCGTGAACTCTTCACAGACAGGTCAGAGACATCCCATCGCTTCAGGGTCACACTGAACACTGAGAGAGTCAGTTCAGTAGATTATAACGTGACCCGCGTTCATCTGCTTCAAGCTAAAGTCGTCACCTCAGAGCTGCAGCAGTCAAGCGTTTGTTTCACCCGCGGTCCGTCGCTCTCTCTCTGTGTCTCTCTCTCTCTGTGTGTCTCTGTCTCTGTGTCTCTCTCTCTCTGTGTGTCTCTCTGTGTCTCTGTCTCTCTCTCTCTGTGTGTCTCTGTCTCTCTCTCTCTCTGTGTCTCTGTCTCTGTGTGTCTCTCTCTCTCCTCTCTCTCTGTGTGTGTCTCTGACACAGAGACATGTGTCTCTGTGTCTCTCTCTGTGTGTCTCCCTCTCTGTGTGTCTCTCTCTCTCTGTCTCTCTCTCTCTGTGTGTGTCTCTCTCTCTCTGTGTGTCTCCCTCTCTGTGTGTCTCTCTCTCTCTGTCTCTCTCTCTCTGTGTCTCTCTCTCTCTCTCTCTCTCTGTGTCTCTCTGTGTCTCTGTCTCTCTCTCTGTGTCTCTCTCTCTCTCTGTGTGTCTCTGTCTCTGTGTCTCTCTCTCTGTGTGTGTCTCTCTCTCTCTCTCTCTCTCTGCATAATTAAAGTCATGTGTGAGATTAGCGCTGGCAGCGAGGAGTCAGCGGCTGTCTGTCTGGGTCTGAGACTGACGCAAACAAACACCACAGAAAAGGCCTCTGTGTTCAAAAACCTGTATAACATCACGCCAAAGAACAAACATCATGAGTCTCAAGCCATTTTGAATGGAAGTATGTATTCTATAAATATTAATGTTTGTATTTTGAAAGTCATGCATTGCGTGTTTCAAGCCAACATGAAATTTATATTGGCTGTTTACTTCCTTAAATTCAATTTTTGGTCTGTTCATGTTTCCTAAAGAAAATAAATATTTCTGTCTGAGCCACCTGTCATTGAGATGCTTCTCTTTATCAAATACATTTTTATTATTCAATTTTTTAAACTTAATTTCTTCTTGTTGAAAATCATGTTTGACTCAGAATAATTAAATAATTTGAAACAAAACAAATAATAGATAATATAACAGCATATAAAATATAAATGAGCAATAAATAAATGAATATATAAAAATATAAAATATATACAAATATATTATTATTAAATATATAATATTAATTAAATATATTATTATTATTAAATATACAATTAATTTTTAGGATTATCATTATTTTTGTCATTATTATTACAGTTTTAATATTTATTTCTCTGGGGTTTTGACATTTTCAGTATTTTAAATTCATTAATGATAATAATAATAATAATCTCCATCCTCATCATTATTTAAATATACTGTTGCTTTTAAATGGGCAAATAATTAAATTAAACGAAATGGCATTATTATTGTTATTATTGTTAATATGTTTTAAAATGTTATTAAGTAAAATATAATTTTTTAAAACCATTACTATACTGATAATATGTTAATATTAAACATGAAATTTTCAAATACATTTTTGAGATTTTGAAATTGACTATTTTTTATTAATAATAATTTAATTATTATTTAAATAATATTTAAGAATAGCTTAAACAAGAATGAGCTTATATGCAAGCAAGAATTTGTTTAAATATATTTAAGAATTAGTTTAACAGTAGTTAAATGGTAAATAATTTATTATTAATAATATTATTATATTAATTTACAATGCTGTTGTTATTCAATTATGAAACATTATTAAAATAATAATAATAATAATAACGATTATTATTATTAATGAATTAATTTAAAAATACTGTAAATTCCAAAACCACATCAAAATAAATGTGAAGATTTGACACAGAGAGCACTCTTGGTTAGGAGTAAAAATGTCAGTATAAACGGCTGTAAACACAGATTCATGTTCAACATCAAGATTTGTGGCTCTACATCGAAACCTAATTGGTTATGAAAGATAATCTAATCAAAAACACTGCATGAACTACATCTTTTCTGCTCAGTTAAGCCGGTGCTGTAGTTCACTCTCCTGCCAGGGGGCGCTAAAGAGTCTGGCAGCGTCTGGCAGGATCCCTCAGGAAACAGGTTCAGTTTCACATGACAAGACTACAAATAACCCTGGACGTCCCAGTTCCTGATGCAGGCCTGTGAAACAACAGGAAACGCCGCTCGCTGACAGGAAGGCTCCGTTTAAGAGCGACGGAAGATGGAAAGCCCTTAACGTCTCCTTACTTGAGCCTCCGGTGAACAATACCCAAAGAGCGCGATGAGGACTGATAAAAGATGATGATCTTTTTTAACATCACATGCTATCACATGCATTTTTTTTTGCTTAAAAGAAAGTGTTGTTTTTAAATGAGTAAATAATTAAAATAAATGTCATGACATTATTATTATTATTATTAATAACAGATTTTAAAATAATATTATTAAGTAAAATATTTTTTACAACCATTTACTACTGATAATATGTTAATATTAAACATTAAATTTTCACATTAATGTCTGTGATTTTGAAATGTACTTATTTCAAAATTACTTATTAATAATAATAATAATAATAATACAAATGATAATAATAATTATTAGTATTTAAAAATATAATAATTATTTTAAAAAGTTAATTGTGATTTAAATTATTTAAAAATAATAATATTTAAGAATTTAATATCAGTGGTTAAACATTAATTTATTATTAATAATAATAATTTAAAATGCTGTTACTATTCAATTATTCAACATAATAATAATAACAATAATAATTATTATTATTATAATATATTCATTAATTTTATAACAGTGTTAAATAGTAAAACATCTATTAATATTAATTTAAAATGGTGTTGCAATTCAATTATTCAACATTATTAAAATAATAATTATTATTATTTTAATACATTTATGCATTTAATAAGTGTTACAGTAAATAATTTATTATTATTAATATTACTTTAAAATGCTGTTTAATTATTTAACATTAAAGTAATAATAATAATAAAGTTAATATATTTATTAATTTAATAACAGTGTTAAACAATAAATCATCTATTATTATATATTAATTTCAAATGCTGTTGTTATTCAGTTATTAAACATGATTAATTTGACTGTTCCTCGGACGTCAGACTCCTTCCTACAGCAGTGCTTTCAGTGCAACTCCCCTTCCACCTGCTTCCTGAGGCCCGAGACGGACACAGAGCGGCCCAGTACATGGAAATCAGACTAGAACGGAGTGAGGCGTGTCTATTTTTAGCTGGTGTGTGTGTGTGTGTGTGCACGTGTAGATGAGGAAGGATATCTTGACATCAAAACAAAGCAAGGACATGCAGAACAAAACGAGAAAATAATGCAACACAACACAACTACTATTTGCCAATGTGTGAGCTCTGAATAAGCACCGATCTGAGCGCAAGTGCGAGATTTTGCCGGAGAGTGTGCGATCGCCATGGCGACCGCGGAATGAATTTGTAGCAAAGTGCTTATTCGGAGCTCAGGGATTCATGAAAGAAAGCTTTTAAAAGGAGCAAACCTGATTGGCTGGTGCTGTTGTTGCGTAGGGGACACTTGTGGCAGGAGTTGTTGCTGCAGAGACAGTAGCAGGCGTAGCACTGTACATCATGGGTACTTTTTCAGGAAGGGAACCATGGAAGCAATGAACAGGTAGGTGGAGCATTATGGAAACAGGTGTTTGGTTGGTTGATAGGGTTTTTGTAGTTTGTTTTTTGGTGTTGTCGTTTAGCAATGGTGTATATTACAGAGCAGCGAGCCATCGTTAGGTTAAACCAGCAGATGGCATGCAATCACGATGCAAAGCGAGAGAAGCATGGGAAACAAAACAATAAAACAACAAAAGAAGAGGAGAAAGGCTGATTATAATCACCTCAAGAAAATTTAACAGCATAATCAGTTGTACCTAGAGAAGTCTGGCATGAGCGGTTAGTGCAGGTGATAGATTTACACGAGCTGTCAGCCCGCGACGGGACACACTTCTTCAAGCATTGATCCTGCCATCTATGGCAAACTACACAGAATGGCCGTTTGTGTGCTCGTTTATGATCGAGTGGGCTTTCTCTAGGAAACTGATCAAATTTCCCAATCGACTGTACACAAGACCATGTCTATTATTCACAGCCTGTTTGCTTGGATCTGGTGTTTTCACACAAATAAATGACTTTAAAATGACTGCTTCCAACAATTAACTGATAATAATAATTATAATAATAATAGTCACTGTAATGTTTTTTAAAAAGTAATAATATAAATGAATTTATAAGTTATATATAAAATGTAAACTTTAAAAGACCACTGTAAAAATGTAAAAAAATAATAAAATCCACCAAAATTAATTTATAATGAATTATATATGTAAAATTACACTTTAAAAAATATAATAATATTAATAATACTGTAAAAAACGTAAAAAATAAAATTTATATGAATTTACCAATTATATATAAATATATAAAACTTTAAAATACCACTGTAAAATAATACAAATATATAAAGAGTTTATATAATAGTTATAGTAAAAAAAAAAAAAATTGAATTTTAAATAACTTACAATACACTGAATAATATAAATATGTAAAATATATAGAATTCCAATAATAATAATAATAAAAGCCACTGTTAAAAAAAATCTAATTGAAATCGTTTGAGATATACTGATTAACATGAATATGTAAACTATATAGACTTACAATACATAATAACAATAATATTAATAATAACTGTAATTAGAAATAAAATCTAAACAAACTGATAAAATATACATAATAATAATAATAATAATTGTAATTAGAAATAAAATCAAAACAAACTGAAATATATGAATAGATAAAATATACAGTACTACAACAATAATAATAATAATAATAATAATAAGTATGTTAAATATGCACTTGAAAACTTTAAATTGCAAAACCCCAGAAAGAGAAATGTGAATATTTCAAACAAACAGAGCGCGCTCTTGCAGGTGAACAGAAGCAGAATAAAGCAGAAAACAGATGTGTGATGGTGTAACTGATCAGATTCCATCAACAGGTGCTAATTTGGTATTTTGTGTGACGTGAGAGTCTCTGGAGCTTCAAATCACCTGTAAGAGCGACTAGATCTCTACGTGAGGTGGGGAAAACAGACACAGACAGACAGACAGACAGGAAGAGGAGGAACCTACCAATGCTGCTAGCAGGAGCCATGCACAGAACTGACCCTGTGACCATGCAGTGAAGAGTGGAGAAAGGTTAATAGGGAAGAAAAACATATTAGACACAGTGCCAGAGATTCAGTATTCAGCATGCCATACAAATCCAATTAAGCTTGTCATTATAGATCGCTCGCTCCACCGTGTCGTCATTCCGGTAAAAACTCAGCATATTCCAGGAAGATACACTGGATCAATATTCGCAAAGGGCCGCAATGAGAGGACAGGAGCTTAGCGTTGTGAAATTAGAGCGCAGGGAAACAGTGTAGGAGAAGAGGAAGAGGGCAACAGGGCTAAAAACCAGCCACACACACACACACACACACACAAAAGAGAGTCATGCGGTGAGCCAACAGCCACTCCTACGGTTAAAATAGACATAGTGCTGTTACAAAAGCCCCAGAGCTGGAGAAGAGGGAGGAACGGGGGCACAAGAGGATGGCTAAAAGGAAATACAACCACCATGTGGGTGTGTGATGACAAAATACACCTACGAGGGATTAGACAGCAGGACTCGCTCTGAGACCCTACATACGGAGAGAGCTTTTTCTGTGTTTATTGTTATAAAAATACTGCAGCGGGTACGCCTACAGGTACAGAGCCATAGTAGGTGGAATATATATGGCTGTTGTTTACTGTAACGCACTGTGATTAATGTACATGTTGGCTATTAAGTAGAATAAACAACTCATATTTTCAATCTTTGATTACATGCAATATTCTATATATTTATATATTAAAGGCATCTAAGATTTTTTTTTTTTCAAATTTATAATATATTATTAAATGAAATAAAATGAAAAATATAATATTAATATATTATTATAATATTATATATGATCATATTTTGTTTTTAATAATTTAAATTAATTATAATCATTTTTTATTTAATTTTTAAATCTTGAGTAAATATTATACAAAATATAATATAAATATAAAAACGTTATAGCAATTTCATCGGCCAGGCAAATTAATCAGACCATATTTAGCTTTTTTTTTTTTAAACAAAAGAAAATTAGCATCTGCAAATTATATATTTGCAATAAAGAATGTTTTAAAATATTTAAATATAAATGTTATGTATTATATATACATTTATATTTTTTATGTTTATTTAAATATGTATTTATTTATACACATAAATATGTAATTTGCCTGCCATTTTGTATTGATAGACAAATCTCAAAGTTTATTTAAATTAATTCTAAACAACTGCAGTGTTATTTTAGTATCATTGGGATACTATTATAGCTTTTATTGATATTTTGAATCAGTTTTTTATATATTTGATTTTAATTTTAATGTTTTAACTATTTTGTGTTTGTCATTTTTAGTAGTAGTTTTTGTGTTTTATGTATATGTCTATTAATATATGTTTATTAATTTTGAGTGATTTTATCACATCAAGTTATGTGTAATAAGAAATGTTGCCTTGGCCACTAGCTGAAATAATTTGTTTTATACATATATTTGATTTGATTTTAGTTAACTTTAATTTGATTTCAATTAATTTTTTTTAATGTTTTACTTTTAGTTTCAATTTCAGTTTTGGTCAACTACAATATTTGGAATCAGAAACTGTAATACATATATCTGCATTATGTATTGGCCAGTATTGATGGGAGTCAGATATATATAATCATTGCGCTGTATCTGTACAGATGTAAAAGCGTTTTAGCATGCAGATCAAAGCACTCCTGTGAGTTTTCTAATTTAATCTATGGCCGGCTATCATTTTTAGATCAAAGTATCCCAACAGTACTGTCCAAATTCAAATCAGCAGCACTCTTGAAATAACGTCTGTATTTACCCTTTTAAAAAAACGTTATGCATTAGTATTCCGTGCACACACGCTGCATGCAAAAGGGGCACGTGGCTGTTTAAAAGCCTCGGTTATGACGTTACGCCAGGATCGGGGAAGAGAAAAAGGGTGTAACGTTTAGAGGGTGATCCAGGGATTAATACAAAGCAGTGAGGGCAGTGTGTGTGTGTTTGTGCATGTGTGTTTGTGCTCACCTGTGGGAAAGAACGCAGCGGTGGGCTGCTGGAGCTGTGCGTTGGCCAAAGCCTGTTGGTAGTGCAAGACACTGGGGTTGAAGAACGTGCTGGCCCCGTTACTCTTTTCTAGTGCCTGTCTCTTTGGTAGCGGCTGCAGGACTCCATGGGGAAACGCCTGAGCGTGAAAGAGTACATGCACGAGTTAAAGGAGTTTTGCACCACTTCTATATCCATGCACATGTTGACTCGAAGCTACATCGCTCCGTTTTACACAAGGACGACGACAACCGTCGCTAGATACTTAAACAAGGCACTTACATTTACTAAATAAAGCTACTTTACTTTGAAAGACCACACAACATTCTTTCTTCAAAATTGACTACAATGTACTTGGTGACTTTTACTGTTTTTATCAAAACAAAGAAGCCAAATTAAAAACTTCTGTGAGTCGCTACAGTACATTAAAAAGCTACATGCAAAGCAAAAGGTGAAAGGTCATAGTACCAGATCTACAGATGCCTCGAGGGGTCGCTTCATTGCTTTGGCAGTCGACTGAGTCTTTTAATAGCAGGCAGCGAGCACATGATGGCAGTGGGCCAATGGGATTCAAGCGTATTAACATACAGGTAACAGCAAGCAGAGGTGCATCATGGGGACAGCATTGCATTGTGGAATAGGTGAGAAGGAAAAAAACAAAAACAAAAATAATCTGAATGCAGTAATACCACATACAAAACAATAGGCATGCACATAAACGAAAAAACTTGTCTCAAAGAAACATTTCACTACGTTCTGAATTAGTACGAAAGCACAAAGCATCTACAATACCTGTGTTAAAAGCGTCAGAAATCAAGAGTCTCACCATTTACCAATCAAAAGTCAAACAAGCTAATGGGATTGTAGATATTAGTGTTATGAAAGCTCGCTGCATAAAACACACCCGATATCCGCTATCAAAGGGTTTCGTGTTCGTGTTTGGCGAATTCAAATCTAATGATGGTAAGAATGCAACGTCACTTAGTTCTGTTCGGATGCAATGTGAAGTTGCACGGCGTCTATTGAGCGCTAATTAAGACTGGAATTGGGTGCAACTGAGCAAATTTGACCGGGCCGTGCATCGTGTTTCTGTCAATGCAAATCGCAATCTGCCACGCTCTTCGGGCGATTTTAACGTGCAGCGAAAATGCTGTGACATTTACTACCACTTAGCAAAAAGGAAACAAAAGGACACCGGAACGCCTTCCCTGACATTCGTTTCTGTCACAATATGTTCCAACTAGCTACATTTAAATCGTAAAGGTCAAAAGAAAACAACTGATGTGAGTGATCACAGAATGTGGAGCTCTGTTTATTCTTATATTTGAGGATGTCCAATTTATGTTCTTTTACACTGGACCTTTTAAAAGCATTACGAGTTATTTTTATTGTGGCCCATTTTGATGTCTTTTTGCATTTAAATATGTATATGCAACTAACATTGCACACTGCAATATTCCTCACAAATAAAATGCCATGCAAAAGTACTGGTAATAAGTAAAGATGGAATGACGGGCAGCAAAAAAAGTATGCTTGAAATGAGATGATGCTGAGGGCCATGCAGAAATGCTTGAAATCAGAATAGCCACACAAAAAAAAACTAGGATGTCGAATGGAAAAGAAAAAAATGCATGTTTTTCTTTATAATAAAGTCACAGATTACAGCAAAAGGGTACGAGGGAAATATAATACATCATTTAAAGAAATTTTACTGACAGGAAAAACATCTACGTCTGTATTTTCTCGAGCTCTGTTCCAAAGCCTAGTGAGCTGCATAGTTGTCTACATAGGCTGCTACCTTCTCAAGCATATATGACTTATTTAGAACACTCTAAATACGCAGCAACTTAGTGCACTAGGCATACAGCATGTCTTATGCAAAGTGCACTCGAGTCATAATTATTCATTCCAAAATAGTCTGAATTTTCATGTGCAGCATTCACAAATAATAAATAAAATTGTCATTTTTTATGATTTGATTATTTTTGTGATAGTTTCTGTGTTAAAATATAACTGTATTCCTCTCATTGTCATCTTAAGTTTTTTCGCTGAGCTTGTTGCAATACATTCTGGGATTAAATTCTCCCTGAAGGATATTTGCTGCATGAATTTATGCAAAACAAGGCATCTTGGAAAGCAGCATAATAATGCACAAATCTTTTGGAACAGTCTTGGCGTCATGTTTACGATACAGTCTAGTGCTGTCTAGGAAGAAAGATCAGTAGGTTTAGGAACAGAGCTTGCAAGTATACTTTTAATAGACATCAGAATAAAATGCACATTAATTGTGCGTGTTGAAGGTATTCTTGTAACCAAGAGTTGAATGTTTTGCTCCCCTCCGCCAACATAGAGAACCATCAAAATAAATATGCCACCCACGGGGATTTATCATACAGAATTACATAACCGTCCACTGGCGAAAAAAAATAAACAAAACAAAGAGAAACTAAAGGGCAAGAAAATGAAGAAACTATAACTGTATCATCTGACTTTTAAACCCTTTCTCTGGGGTTGCATTTGGGATCGATTGCTTCAGCGTTCTTACAATAACTGGCCCGGTTTGAACCCTAGAAAAAAAATCTGTTCCGTTATCTGCATTACATCATAATCAGGAAAGGACATTGCACCTTAAGGCTAACAGCATTTTACCCTGTAGCCAAAGCTGGTGGTTTATCTCAGGTCGCCGAATGCTCGGGAAACCTGGGGCTTTATTTTCACTCTTGTTTTATTGTTATGGCTGGTGAGCCGATACTGTCCTTGCGACACCATCTGACCCAGACGCCACAGTGGAAAAAGACAAAAGGTTCAGGCAAAATCAAAAGCGAAAATGGAGTAAACAGCAAAACGAATGAGGCCAAGCGTGTGAGTGCCATGACAGCAAACGCGGCAAACTAAAACCACACCAGCGTGAGATGTGGAAGCGGGAAAGCTTGCTGCCAAATACTGTGTCTACACATCAAGCGAGTGATGCGACCAAACTATATTCATACCGACGCATTGTTTGCGTCAAGATTGTTCACATTTTAAACAGCAAGCTCACTGTTGCATGCGTTGTGTCGCATTGTAAGCTTGCAGGACCAAACTATATCCTTAATAATCAATGAAATAAGTGTGGCAGTGCAAGGAAACAATATTTTCCCCATTTTAAATGGCAAACTCGTGCATGTTGCGTCGCATTGTGAAATTGCTAAGTAGACAATTGCATTGCATATAACAGGAGCGATCTAGTTTTCCTGCATTGTATTCCTTGCAATGTCGAAACAAAGTATTCACTTTCATTCTAATCAACAAAGCTATCTACACTGCATGCACACAATGTCAAGCTTTGTCACGTCGCATTGTGTTGCTTGCAGTGTATACAGAGCAAAACAGTTGTCTTGTGTTGCTTTGCTCGTTGCAGTGTAAATAAATTTAAATAGCGCATTATAATCAGTGCTAGAACTGTTCACCACAGTTCACTTAATTTTAATGGGAGAAATCTAGTTTTCTTGTAAGCACACTGTTTGTGTGCAGTGTAGAAAAAACTATATTGCTCTCATTATAATCAAAAAAGCTGCACTGCAATGCAACACTGCAGTGCACTGCAACAAAATTGGATTACTTTATTATAATAAAAAAGCTATCTGTACTACTAACTTGCAAGTTTTCTTACATCTCACCACTCTCTTCTTCTGTTTATTATAATGGGAGTGATCTAGTGTTGTTGCACCACATTCCTTTCATGCAGTGCAAGCAAAACAAGTTCATTCCCATTATATGAAACAAAGCTATCTACAAGCATGCAATATCAAGTTTCATTGCATCACGCCACTGGAAATATGGACAGTTTTGCTGATTATAACAGGAGCAGTCTAGTTTTGTTGTGTTGCATTGCTGTCTTGCAGTGCAGAAAAAAAGATGCAGTACACAGGGTTTCATTGGTTTTTAAGGGAGCGCTGTTGCTTTGTTGCATTGCTCGTTTGCAGTGTAGACAAAACTAGAATGCTCCCATAATCACCAACACTGTCTATAATGCAAGTAAGCAATGTAACAAAATCGAAATTGCATGCATGGAGAAATTGCGATGAAACAAAACTTGATGGCACCTGCTGTTATTCAAAGTCATATACTGTACGTTGTGATGGCTTGTGATGGTGACAAGACACAACAAAACTCATTTGCTGCAGTTTTTTGCATTGCTTACTTGCAGTGTAGAAAAAAACCTAGTATGCTCCCATCATAAATAAAAAAAACTGGCTAGGCTGCAAGCGAGTGATGCATTAAAACGGCATACATGCAGGGATTGCAACGAAACTATACTTGATAGCACCTGTTATTATCAAAGCCATATATATCAACAAAACTATATATTGCAAGTAATACAATGCAATTCACATTACATGCATGCAAAGATTGCGACGCAACAAAACTTGATTGCACCTGTTATAATCGAAGCTATATACATTGCGAGTGCAAAACACAACAAAACTCTCTCTCCGCTTTCGCATAACGGCGCACAAAACTCTGTGTGTCATTTGCTTGCAGTGTAGACAAAAAGCTAGAATGCTGTCTAGAATGCAAGCAAGCGATGCAACAAAATTGCATGTATTAGAGATTACGACGCAACAATAACTGTTATAATCGAAGCAATATAAATGGCAAGATGCAACTAAATTTGACATCTCTTGCTTATAGCATTGCACACAACTCAGTGTTGCAGTTCTGTTGCAATGCGTCGCTCGCTTGCAGCGTAGACATGCATTAGAACTTACAAACGAGAGCAGCCTGGCATATGGCCCAAGATACAGTTTCACTTGGATAATAGATGAACCTGTGCATTCACGTCAGTTTGGCATGAAGATGTCATCCATCTCCTTAATTTAATCTCGACTGATCTGAGAAGTGCAGGCCTCCCATTGGGCAGAGAAATGGGGAAGTAAGCTGCCCCGTGACCTTGTGCAGTCAAGGGTGTGAGCAAAGAAGCTTTTAAGCAATCGCGCTTATTATATTAATATCCTATTCCTAATAATGATCGCATCAGTACGATACTAGATGGATAAGAAGGGAGAGCGATTTTTATCACACGACAGTCTTCTCAAGCAGCTTGTCTCTTTGTCTCTCTCTCTTTACTCACCCTGTTTAATAGGACTAAAATCCTCTGGGGGCGAGATAAGGGAGTCGACACCGATTTGGCACGCAACCCCACCCAGATTCTAGAGATGGGTCATGGCTATATAATAATAAAGCAGTGCTCCACATTTAATGTGCTAACATCATCAGATATCTCAATCGCAACCTCTGCGGGCACATCTCAACATGTGTTGTCAATTGATTTTATCGTGCACAGAACCGAAAACGGTTTCACAATTCTAAGCACTGCCTTGGTTACGATTCAATGTGTCGTGACAATGCGGTAAATTAAATTCTGCTGTAAATTAAACGCAGCTGGTGAGGCACGGTGGTGTAATTTGAAAACTTTAACACACGTTAATGTTTTGCACAACATGACTCTTTAAATGTAGAATTGTATGCATGTCATTTTGAAATCAATTGTGTGTGTGATTAGCTCACCATGGCTGCAGCGGCGGCCTGCGCTGCGACGGCCGTCTGGTTGGCCTGATGCTGGGCTGCTTTGATCTTGGCCTGCAGGTGCGCCGGAGGGTGGAAGTACTTGCACTTCTCGCGCGAGCAGCGGCTCTTGATGAAGTCCATGCACACTGTGACCGTGTTGTCGCTCGTGTCAATCATCGGGCTGTCGCTAGGATGGGCGAAGCGGCAGTCGGTCTCACCACGTGCGCAGTTGCCCCGCTGAAACTCGCGACACACCTGGACGCAAACCAACACACGCAGACAAAACAAACAGGGAACACAACAGAAATATGCAAACAGAGACGTGAGTCATTGATGTTTCAAAGCTTTCATGTATGAGCACAGGTACATAAATAAACACACACCGAGCTGAATATTAACAAAGGCAGCGACAGCCTCTCGGTGTGGGAGGGCCGCAGAGGAACCGAGCCTCTTATTATCACAGACATCAGTCAGTTGCTAAGTGATCGCACATTTAGTGACACACACACACGCAAACACAACATTCAACTGTTATTGTTTCAACCACGCTGATCATCTTGCGAGGCAGCGCTGCATTGAAATGCCTCACACTTCTTTCTATCCTCCTTCTCACACTTTTCCGCAATTAATTCAGCTCCTTCTTTAACATACTGATGAAAGCCTTTGCTTTTCACAAACTTTAAATCTACTTCAACGTTCAAGTTTGAAAATCTCCCAGTGACCTTGACTTTGTTCAAATGTTTAATGTTCAGAATCTAACAAAAAATTATCAATCTAATATTTACTTAATTAATTATGACTGGTCTTCTTTCTTATTGGTCTGTATTTTAAATTTGGATCAGATTTTTTTTTTTCTTTACACATTTATTTGCACACTGAATTATGATTGGTCTTTTATTTTCAATTATGATTTGTCTTTTTTTTTATATAATAGCATACTGAATTACTGCATACTGTTTTTTTTGTATATGATTGTTCTTTATTTTGAATTATGATTGCTCTTTTTTTACATATAATTGCATACTCAATTATGATTAGTCTTTTCTTTCTTTCTTCATTTCTTTATATTGAATTACGATTGGTCTTTTTTAATATATATTTACATATGGAATTTTGACTGGTATTCATTCTTGAACAGATTTGCATACTGAATTATGATTGGACTTTTCTTTATTTAAAATTATGAATGGTCATTTTTTACATTCATGATTGGTCTTTTTTTTATACATGTAACTGCATTTTTACATAAAATTATATACTGACTTAGCCCTTTCTCTCTTACAGTTATTTGCATACTGAATTATGACTGATATTTTTTTTTGTCCCTTTCATTACACTGCACTATGATTGGTCCTTTTTTTTTTTTTTTTTACATACATACTTTTTTTGTTACATATATTTGCATAGTAAAATCTCTTTCCTACATCTTATACTGTCCTTTACTTTGTAATTCTATTGGATGAATGAAATGACAGTCTCAATGTCTCGGTGTTACCTCGAGTTTGTCTGTGCGCAGGAGCTTCTGTGTGGAGGACGAGCTCTGCATGCTGACCGGCGGGCTGCCGGGGACGATGACCGGGGTGCTGGTGAGCATCTCTGTGGGGACCAGACCCATGCCGTGGCTCATGTGAGTCAGATACGGCGCGTAACTCAGTCCAGGGTTTGAGCCCAGACCTTGGCTGACAGGAAATGTATGCTGTGAAGAAAACAATTAATATGAAAGAATTGCAACTTGCTGAAGAAAAAGAAGCATTTTACCCAAAAGTGAAAATTTTATGAAAATTATTCAAGATGTAGGTGAGTTTGTTTCTTCATCAGGTTTGGAGAAATGTAGCATTGCATCACTTGCTCACCAATGGATGCTCTGCAGTGAATGGGTGCCATCAGAATGAGAGTCCAAACAGCTGATAAAAACATCAACGCTTTCACTGGATGAAGTGATCTGAGTGCGCACACGCATCCGGTGTGTGACGTGTGTGTGCGCGCGCTCTGGCTCACGCTGCATTCACACGGGGGGTCGGCATCAACGCTTGACGGAGGGTGTGTCTGAAGCATGGTGCTGACGCGCATGTCACACACCGGATGCGTGTGCGCACTCAGATCACTTGGACATGGTTGTGTACAAGAGGTAAAAACCGATATAAATACTGTTCGTTTTCTCACACAAACCGCTTGTTTCGTGTCTTAGGCCATCAATGTGTAGTTACGATGGGGAATTGTTTAATTTGGATTTCTCTGTGCATGTTCTTTTTCCCTCTTATAGAGACAGTGACCTATACCTGCCATTATATGGCTGACAGACTAGAACGGTTTGACCTAAAAACATCAAAATTGGATCTACTGAAGAAAAAAAGACACCTACATCTTGGATGCCCTTGGGGTAAGCTGATAGATACCAAATTTTAATTTCAAAGTGAACTATCCATTTAATGATGGATTTGTTTCGGCTCATGTCGTCTCAAGACATTAACTGATGGACTGGAGTGGAGTGGATTATTGTGATGTTTTTATAAGCTGTTTTTACTCTCATTCTGACAGCACCCATTCACTGCAGAGGATCCATTGGTGAGCAAGTGATGCAATGCTACATTTCTCCAAATCTGATGAAGAAACAAACTCATCTACATCTTGGATGGCCTGAGGATAAGTACATTTTCAGACAATTTGAAAACTATTCCTTTAAGTTAAGTAAATATGCATCTAGACAGGAAGACGAGTAGACGGTTCTTACCATTGGTTGCATGGTGGTGCCAGGGATCATGAACTGCATCTGCTGCGCCAGCATCGCTGCTGCAGTCTTCTGCTGGATGAGGTTGTTGCGTCCATTGATTTCCAGCTGCGTCTTCAGATGTGCCGGTGGGTGAAGGTACTTACAGTTCTCTCTCGTACACCGACCCTATGGCAAGAAAGATCAGGAAAATTAAGTATCTCAGTTATTTCTACTGGACAGAAATTAAAAATTTTGCTGATCTCTCCTGTGAAAAAGACCCCAATAATCTTGCATTTATCTCAGAAGAGATCTCAAAAGAGTCTCAAGTTCAGCAAAAGTCAGAGATCTCAAGTCTTAATGATCTGAACTGCTATTTACATTAACTTCATAGCTCTATACTCTTACTATTTGACAACTATTGACTCATTATATACAGTAAACACATGATGATTACCTGCAAAAATAATTTAAATCAACATAGAAACGACACTACAACATACATGAAAAACAAGCAGCAATGCAGTGAGGATGTCTGCTTCATACTGCAATATTTATTAAGGAGGCCAAAGTTAGACGAATATTCTGCACAAGGTCAAGCGTGTGTTTGCATTAAACCTCCGCTGCAGGATATCCAGTGACACGGGAGGCCGAACTGATACCGGGATGTGAGAAACAGTGGAGGAGGGGTTAAAAAACGCAGCGGTAGCACATACTGCGGACATGCAGAGACACAGAAACAGAATCTCACTGCCTCTGCAGATGCTGCGTCGCCCTGCATGCACTCTACAGCATCAGCTGCTTGCTGGAGGTGTGAGATCTCCACGGTAACCTTGAGCACAAATATCACATGCTCATGCTACTCACAAAACAAGATAACTGAAGCAAACTGAAGAAAACAACTACAGATGTCATTAATTAAAATAATAATTCATGGATACATTAAAGAAAATTTTAATTTTCAGGTTATAAATATTTGTATTTTTTATAATATACATAAATTACACATTATTTCTAAATGTGTTTTTAAGGTATCTGCTAAATAAAAAAAATAAAGAGATATTTTAAATTATGTATGTTTACATTTTTAGATTTACATATAATTACAAATTTCTTTTTCTGAATGTTGCATGTTTGGTTTCTGTTTAATGTCTCTGCTAAATTAAAAAATACTGAAAGAAATATTTTTAATTATCATTTTAATTTTTAAAATTATAAATATATTATATTATATATTTATATATATACACAGTATATATATATATATATATATATATATATATATATATATAAATATAAAAATAAAAAAAATACAAATAATGTGATGTATTGTCAAGTATGGTGACACATACTCGAAATTGGTCTTCTGCATTTAACCCATCCAAGTGCACACACACAGCAGTGAGTAGTGAACACACACACTGTGAACACGCACCCGGAGCAGTGGGCAGCCATTGCTCCAGCGCCCGGGGATCAGTTGGGGGTTCGGTGCCTTGCTCAAGGGCACCTCAGTCATGGTTTTGAAGGTGGAGAGAGTGCTGTACATTCACAATCCCCACCAGACCTGAGATTCGAACCCACAACCTTTGGATTACAAGTCTGACTCTCTAACCATTAGGCCACGACTTCCCCCATATAAATTTGCATATAAATATAATATTAATCACACATTTATATTTCTAACTATTGTATGTTTATTATATATATATATTTTTTTATTATTATATTCTAACTATTTAAATTTTATTATATTTTTATTTCTGTTTTTAATATATATGCTAAAAAAAAAAAAAAAAAAAATCCTGGTATATTGCTTTACTTTGCATAAAAAAAATACAAATTTAAATCTAATTGCATGAGCTTATTTTTGAAATACTACTGTCAATTTTTTTTTCGACATCAGCAGTGCTTGCAGAGTCAAGCATCACTATTAATATAGCTGTTTTTAATATCTCTGCTAAAGGTTTTTGTTGGAGTGCCACTACCTTTAAAATACATACATACAGCCAATTTGAACATGTTTTGGATGAAGATATGCAGTTTCATCAATATCAAGCATTTTTGATTGAAACTTGTCAAAAGTATTAATATGAAAGTTATGACACAGATAGAGTTGACTCACCTGTGTGTAAGTCTACTCGTATGTAGAAATACATTTTTATGAATGTATTCTAAAGCTGCTTAATTAAACAAAAAATGAATTAACAATGTAAACAAAACACATGCAAACAGTTTAAAAAGGTGTAAAGGTCTGATGTCCATGCAAGCATGTACAGCAGCTTTTCCATCTTTAATTTCTGATAACTACACACCATCTAACTGTCAGATCATATACCGTGAAACTATCCTGACACTATAACAAGCTCATTGCTAACCAAATACAATGCCTCATAAATGCTAAAATGAAAAGCAGGACAAAAGTCTCTGTATAAACCACATGCATTCAGAATGTTTCGTGCATATTTCGCTATAATCAAATTGCATAATTTCGAATTTGATTATAATATGTTTGCATCAAGGGTATTAAGCAGAGACATGACCCATATAGGCTTTTGTGTGCTCTCTGCATTGTTGCAGGGAGGTCACAAATCCCTTGAAAACATCTTCGAAGCATTGTCAGGAATGTGCACGGTCAGCTTATTTGGGGTCTTGCTTGCTTACAGTGGGGTTTATGACAAGGATAAAAGCGCAAGATGTCCAGGTATCCTTCCTTACTCGGATTACAATGGAGATAGTGTGCTATAAATAACACAAAACTAGATCTAAAGGGAGCACGGCTGTCATTTCAATGATCTCCAAACAGTTAAACAATGCTGAATCAGCTCACTGCAGCTCACTGCATGAAAGTAACAGCTTTTGTGTTTTCGCTCAATTATTCGTTAACGCATCAACGTCTATAGAGGTGAGCATCTGAACTCAGTGATTCCACCAAATTATTGGTCTAATACTGTGGATGAACTATAAATGATGCTAATATCATTCATTATCAACACAATCAATTATAGGCCAAGCTGAAGACAGGTCTAGACACTTAACACCCTCAAATTCCCAAATATGCAGCGCTGTAATCCACAGGATCAGGGTGCCGGTGCAAAGGGGCTATCAATATCCCTGCTGGAATAACAGTGTTGCTCAGCCGTCCAGCTCAAAGCTGAGAGGTGTCAAAGCCAATCAGTCCGGGCCAAAAGACGGACTCTCGCGGCTGCTGATGGAGTGACGGATGGGGAGGAGAAGCGAAAGACATCCGATAGAGGTCCTCCACCGCTATCGGATTTTTGGGTGCTGTGCAAAGGATCATACTGGAATATGTATGAGATGTTTGATTTGCTGTGTGCGGCCTGATTGAGAGGAGACTGTTGATTCAATAATGAAGGTCTATTTTTACTGGTGAACTCGGCAGGAATGTTGCTGATGGAGGATGACCAGAAGCTCTGGATCGAACGACCAATCTTCAACGTGCTACACAATATTGCATCGCTGCACTTAATGGAGGAATCAGATTTAGAAATCCAAAATGCCAAAAAAAGCATTATATAGGAGAAAAAAGTTTGAGAAACATTAAAAAAGAAGTACAAGGTTCATGGCTAATGTTCAAAGCATGCATGAATCAATGTGCATCATGATATGCCATATGTAGTCTTGGCTGATGCTTAATCCACTTTAATTTATCTCGTGTCCTGAAATAAAAATAAAAAAGTGGAAAAAAAAAGGAATCTGAATGTAAACTGAATTGAATTCTAGATGTAGCATAATCTTACAGCAATTTAAATTGTATGCATATACAAATGTCAGAAAAGCTTTGTTTGATAAATTGGCATTCTACAGGCTAATATGTAATTCCCCTACTCTTCAAATACAAACTGGATTAAACAAAGGTGTGTTCATACTGACAGTGACTAAACCGCTTCAGTTTGGCAAGATGCTGTATTGTTGGCTCCCATTTGACTGCTGTATTCGACCGTATCAAGCGAAGGATCATGCAATTGTCGCTTTATTGCCTTAAATCAGCAACCTTAACTGTAAATGAATGATTCACTTCACATTGTTGCTCCAACTGTTGTCAGTGTGATCGCTCATTTACATCTATTTACATTGCATCCTCACACATGCATGACAACGTAGAGCAACAGACAATCAAACTAGTTTAACTTTATATCATTTAGCATCTTGAAAGAAAAAGAAGAATGGTTTTACCAACTATCCAATTCAAGTGAACTGGATTAAAACTGTGCCCCAGGGCTCCAGACAAAAAAAAATTGAGTAAGGAGCCATTGGCTCCTATAAGAAAAAAACTTAGGCACCAAATTATTTTTTTTAGGTGCCACAGAATAAACATTTTATTGTATTTTATTTTTTTACATTTTGACATTTTAATCATACTCTCGTGTGTTTATGTCTAATCTTTTCTTGAATTTATCAGCATTTTAATCCATCTTGTAGATGACCTGGGAACTAAGGTTCACTTAAAGTGGGAATGAAACGTCTTTTCCAACTTGAAATATAGTCACAAAAAATTATTACACAGAATCTGAACCAATATCATGGACCATAAGCATCACTTGGCCATTGAGTGTACACTTAAGTAATTGCAATTTAATAAAATTTAAGTTAGTCCAACTTAAAATAGAAAGTGAACAACACATTTTCAAACTGAGGCGCTAAAGCGATTGCGCCTCCCACATTAAAGAGCGCCAAAACCGTATTTATCTGATGAATTTTGTTATGAATTTGGCAGAATGGTAAAGCTGATACTTTGTTTATTAAAAAGTAACAAAGCACAAAGCTTATTGTGATTACTGGACGGCAAGTGCGCTGCAAACAGGCTAATATGAAGTTCACGCATTAACAGAACACAGCATATAGACTAAGATCTTGATAACAAGAAGCCATATTAGTAATGATTATAAACGAGAATTGTTAATGATATTGCCAATATCCACACAGCTGACAGCTTTACCTGTTGAAGTTTGTTCAAGTTGTGCACAAAATAGATGCTGCTTTTCTGCACCTTCACTTTGCCCATCTCCGTCATTTGGATCTCTCTCGTGCTGCACAACTGAGCTGCGTTTAGCAGGCATTTTGGCAGAGATGAGGACTGTTTGAAACTCTTTTTTTCCATTAAAACTTTGATGCACATCATCTCAGTTTAATACGTGAACATAACATAAGATGTGATCGCAAAACAATCAGGATTTTTTTAAAGTCATAATGTAAATATACATAGTTGCCAGTGGCGACCTCAGCAAAAACTTCACTCGCAAATTAATATTTTTGGTCACAAATGCGACTGTTTTAGTCTCAGTCTGGAGCCCTGTGTCCTATTTAACTATTTTCAAGGTCAAACAGTTTTTGATTTGACTGAATTTGTCACTTTGTGCTGTACTTTTCATTTAACGAAGACAGAAAGTGTTTCTTCTCATGCCATGAAATTGAAACACAGCCCAGATGTTGCCACTCAGGTTGCATTCAAACTACTGTTTGTGTGCCAATTCAGTGAAAAATAAATACATCTGGAGTAATTTTGACCTCAAAGGAAATACGCAAACATAATAACTGACAAAGTCCTTGTGTTAACAATGTTAGCGAACAATATAAGTCAATGTTTGGTTTTTTATACCTAACAATAATGATAAATGGGTTTATAGTCTCCTTAGCAGTGGCCCCTCAGACCCTACATGTCTGAACGAATGAGTTAGACAACAATTAATGCACAAAATGTAGAAAACAACACAATCTGCTGAGCTCAAGGGACTACTTGACACAAACATACTTTAAAATGGTGATACAATCTCTCTGATTGACATGAAAATCAAGCAAATGTTGATGTGAAAGGCAGTGTACCATTCTCGGTGACACTGCTGTGCGCTCAAGCGACGTGAGTGGTCTAGCCAGCGCTGATTGAAAGTACAGTGGGTCACGACGGGCTCGTCACTCTCCCGCACGGCACTTAAATAAATAGGCTTAATTACGAGGGTACGGCACAGTGAGAGAGCAGGATCAAAGAGGCTTAACGGGATGAGCTCCTGGGAATGCTGACAAAGACAGTCTTCTGACATGAGTGTCCTTGTCATCATGTTGGGACTTTCGTCGGACTGTCCCCGTCTCATACCTGTATGTGGCAGAACTGAATTCAGAATGCCTTTCGATTCAAATTCAGTTCCAGAATTTGAATTGAGGTAGCAAACAGGATACAGAATTGCAATTTAAATGATAAACAGAACAATAGATAGACAGATATAATGATAGACAGACGGATAAAACAACAGACAGAACGATAGACAGACATATAGCTTGATAGATAAACAAAAAAATAGACAGATAGATAGAATGACAGACAGATACAGACAAAATGACAGAGACAGACAACGATAGAATGATAGATAGAACTATTGAACGATACATAGAACTATAGAACGATAGATGATGGATAGATAGATGATAGAATGACAGACAGATACAGACAAAATGACAGACAACGATAGAACAATAGATAGAACTATAGAACGATAGATAGAACAATAGATAGATAGAGAGATAGACAAATACAGACAACGATAGAACGATAGATAGAATGATAGATAGATGGAACAATAGATGGAACGATTGAACGACCGACAGACAGACAGACAGACAGGACAGACAGATAGATAGATAGATAGATAGATAGATAGATAGATAGATAGATAGATAGATAGATAGATAGATAGATAGATAGACAGATACAGTAGACAGATAGAACGATAGATAGACAGATGGATAGATAGATAGATAGATAGATAGATAGATAGATAGATAGATAGATAGATAGATATAACCAAAGAACGATAGATAGAACAATATATAAATAGAATTATAGATAGAACGATATAGAACGATAGGATAGACAAATAAACAGATAGAACGACAGACAGACAGAACGACAGACAGAACGACAGATAGATAGATAGATAGATAGATAGATAGATAGATAGATAGATAGACAGAACTATAGAACGATAGATGGATAGAATGATAGATAGATAGAATGATAGATAGAACGATAGATAGAACAATATATAAATAGAATGATAGAATGATAGACAAATACAGTAGACAAATAGAACGATAGATAGAACGACAGACAGACAGATAGATAAATAGAATGATAGATAGAACGATAGGATAGACAAATAAACAGAGACAGATTGAACGATAGATAGAACGACAGACAGATAGATAGAGAGATAGATAGATAGATAGATAGATGGATAGATAGATAGATAGATAGATAGACAGACAGAACTATAGAACGATAGATGGATAGAATGATAGATAGAACAATATATAAATAGAACGATAGATAGAATGATAGAAGGATAGATAGACAAATACAGTAGACAGATAGAACGATAGATAGAACGACAGACAGACAGATAAATAGAATGATAGATAGAACGATAGGATAGACAAATAAACAGACAGATTGAACGATAGATAGAACGACAGACAGACAGACAGATATATAGATAGATAGATAGAACAATATATAAATAGAACGATAGATAGAATGATAGAACGATAGATAGACAAATACAGTCGACAGATAGAACGATAGATAGAACGACAGACAGACAGACAGACAGATAGACAGATAGATAGGAGTGACCAATCCCTTTAGCTGTGAACAGGTAATAATAGTGATTTGATGATGATGGTGATGAGATATGAACCCGTGTCGCCCACATGAGCACCACACACGCGTGCCGCGTCACACCACAGCTGTTTCAGTGCATTAGGAAAAGTCTTTCAATCAGTCGTGAGCACCGGGAGGGTATCAGGTAACCAGGAAGCTTTTAGACAGATTAACTCCACTTACTGTGAATGACTGCTCTGAACCCCTAAAAGCTCTCGGCCGTTTCAAAGCACCGCACCTGAAACATGGCAAACGCAGCACCAATACCATCAGTGACAGCAAACGCTCCATACAGCCTCCTCACACCAATCCCACTGAGGATTGGGAACGCTGCTACTCATTTCATGGAGAGATTAGGATTAAAACCACTTAACCCATTTAAATATCCGTGCCTCAGACTCAAGCCAAGCAATTCCCATCACTCGCCCATGTAAATCAAGTGCATTTTTGAGAAAATTAGCGTTTAGGCGAACATGCTAATTAGGGTATAACTGAGGTCAAACGGAAGTTGGCTGGCGGAATTAATGTCTCTAATAATAGATTTACACTGCAGAATAAAATCCCAGAATCTCTGTAAATTCCCAGAGCGTTTTTACTGTCATCTGTCCAAACACTCGCAGGTTTCTGGAGGTGTAATGGCCTTTGTTACGCTCTATTATTTGACTACGGCACGATGACTTCCGCGAAGTGGAAAACATGGGCGGAATAGTGGAATCCAGTCGTAAAAACGGAATTTACTGTACACTGTTAAAAATTACCGTGAATTTAATGGTAAAAGACTGTAAAAATGCTACAGTTAAAATCTGTTAAATGGTTAACGGTAAGCTCCCCTACTATATACAGTGAAAAACTGTATTGGACATTACATGTAATTTTACAGTAGTATACAATTTTTGGAAGTGAAAAAGAACATAATTTACAGTGAATAACCGTAAATTGACATTCCCAGAATTCCCTGCGTTATATTTCAAATTTGATGTTTTTGTTGAAAAAACTGTTTCTTCTTATTTTTTTCTTATCTGTTGTGTACATTAGTGTAGTATGTTACATCTTATGTTGTTAAATGAATGTTTATTGCAATATTTTAGTTTCATGTGTGTTACCATGATGGTGTTTAGTGTTTGTGTGAATGACACTGTGCACCTTCTATATAGGTTAATATTTAAAAGCTTGTGATGGGCTTTGGTCTTTGCACTTTCTCATCACCACCTGCTTTTGGTGGTTATCAGGTACAAAACAGATTTCAGTACTTCAACAGGTTGGTATATTAACATTACATCAGGTAATGATACGACATGTAAAATTTAAATGTTACGGTAAAATTCTGGCAACCACAGCTGCCGTTTTTTTACTGTACATTTTTACAGTGTATAACGCAGAATGTCACAGAATTTGTCAAACTTTGGAAGAATTAATCAAAAGCAGGTTATTACACTTAAATCAAAATGTGATATGGACTAGTATCTTTAAATCATAAGCCGCAAAAAGACTATTTAAACATGAATTCATGTTCTGTAAATCTCTGTATGAATGAATGGCACAGACACATACTGCCATCTCACTAAATGAGGACATAAATACATATAAACATATCTCCAGAACTGTTCTGAGAGTCACTTCCTGAGCATTTTACCATTTCATTTCAGAGAAACTTTATCATATACATTCAGAAATTTAAAACGGTATTCACAGTAACCCGTCAAAATAAAAGTTCTGTTCAACTTGAAGACATTGTGCCAGAAATATACAGTATTAGCCTACTATTGTTCAGTAAGATGTACTACTACTACTAAAATTATTAAAACTTTATTTTTTAAGGAAAAAAAAATCACAAAACATGTTTTAATTTTAATAGTAAATCCCCGTTGTTTGCCAAAAAAAATAAAGTTTGTTTAATTTTTCTGATAACCAGAAAAAATGAAATACACAATTCATCATTTCTGAGAAAAAGAAAAATCATAAGGCTATTGTAAGAATCAATTTGAATAAAAGTCGTTTTTATGCATTCAAATAATTAGACATGTTAAAACACAGAATTTGGTTCTGTTAAAACATGTTTTTGAAAGAAAAATTTCATAGGGCCCCAAACATGTCATTTTTGTTCAACTTTTAATAAATTGATGTGAAATTTTATAAGTTTAATGATTTGAATCAATTAGACATGTTTTTTTATTAATACAATTTAATTTAACCATTTAAAAAGGAGTCCAGAAAAATTTAAACAGAAAAAACGGAATCTGGAGAAAAATAAAATGGATTTCATAGAGCCCTATTTGATTGATGAAGAGCTTCCTCGGACTGCGGCGCATCGGACTCGACTCCGGGTTCCTCGATGTTCCGGCTCACAGTCAAAAGTAACCCGACTGCGCTGGTGGGTGGGAGACAAACACAAGGGCCATTTTCAGAGCAGAAGGAGAATCGAGCCTCAGTTGTTGCCTTCAACACCCAAACACGCATTTGCATTCGGCTCTCAATGGGCCTCTATTCCAGCGGCACAGTCGGCGAGCTGCATTGCTTCTGATGAGGGCGGCACTTGAAACGCCATCCTGATGGCTCAGCAAGTATTTACAGCTAAATAAAGACTAGTTTCTCTCATTGTACAAACATAAACATTTCTCACAGGCATGAACAAGACATCAGCTGACTGCAAGTCATTTACCAAGTGCTTTTATCCAAATAGATTCACAGTACACTTATTGCTGGGATGAACGACATACGCAAACAATTTATCTTTTGTAGTGTCATTTGTTTAGTTGTTATTTATTATTTTAAAATGATTTATTTTAATGAATTAATTTATTTATAACTTAACACCATATCAGCATCAGGCTAGATTCATGGCAAACTCAAGGGTGATACAATTTAAAATAATTATAAAAACAATAATACTTGAATTCTATACAATAATTTAACAATTTACAATAATAAATAAATAATAATAAAAAAATAAAAAAAATGATAACAGCTATATAAAATATTTTAATTCAATATTTGATTAATTTATAGTATTTTCTCAGAATAAATAAATAACAAATATATAATATCTTAAAATTCTAGTATTTTCTCATGAGAAAGCATGAATGAATGAATGAATAAATAACCAAACAAAATAAATAAATAAATATATATTACCTTATATTATTATTAAATATTATTACTAAATAGTATCTTACAATTTTATATTTGATTAAAATTCTAGTATTTCTCAATCGAATGAATGAATGAATGAATGAATGAGTGAATGAATAACAGCTATATAAAATCTGTCAATTTAATATTTGATTAAAATTCTAATATTTTCCCAGAAAAAAAAAAAAAGAAAAAAAAAAAAGATATTTTATATATTCAATGACTTCCTGGTCACTATTTCTGTGCTTTAGCCACTAAAGTGTGAATTTTTATACTTATCCACAAAACAAAGGTACTATCATTCCTCCGTCATGACCACGAGCCCTCCACAGTGAACCATCACAAGAAACAGAGACACATGGTCATGCCCTAGTTAACTGGCTATCAGCCTGGAAATATATCTGTCAGTTTATGTTGCTGAAGAGCAACCGGGAAAATTGGATTCAGCAGCAATTGATGGAGTCTAGCTTCCCTTTCATGCCTTCTTGCACACAGACAGATGAAAAACAGCTCAAAACTGTTCAGAAACGGGTGGAGCAGTGAACCCATGAAGGTGTCTTGTGTCTGTGGCACGTTTTGGGTGGCTGCTCGTCCACAGACCACCAATGAGTTTGCTCTCGCGGTCAAAGGAAACTGAACTAAGTGAACCAGCCTGCAACCAGAACCAACAGGGCTCACGATGAGAGAGTAGGAATGGGAATAAACTTTCTGATCCATTTCACCAGCTCCATTTCCCAACTCATCGTATGGAATATGACCTACACGAGCGCTGTTCAGCGACATCACTTCCTGCTTTCACATGAGGGGTAACGTATAGAGTGAAACCGAATCTAATGCAGGAATTGAAACATTACACTAACTCTTCAGTCTCACACAGACTACAGGTCTGTAAACCAGACCGAGCAACTCATTTCTACATAAAACATGTCCAAGTCATATATCAGCCCATAAATAAAAGCATAACGCAATTAAATTATATTTTGCATAAAACTCATTTCAGAATTCATATTCTCATAGCACTAATGTGTCGAAATTTAATGCATAAATAATCCCCATTATTCACAATGTTGATTCTCATTAGATCATAATTAAAAAACATTTTATTTGAATCAGTGAAAAAGCAGTACAACTACTACCATGCATGCATACTTTACAGTTGAATTAATAATAAATATTTAAAAAATTATATAAATTATATAAGAATTTAATCATAATAATAATATATTTACATAAAATACAATTTTAAATAAATAAATAAATATTGTTAAATAGAATTATTTATTTAAAAAGCAAAACAATAATAAGAAAATTAAAAAAAAAACAAAAATAATATTAAAATTAATTGTGCTAAAATTGAATGAATATATTTTTTAATAAAATAACACAAATATAAAATTAAAATAATCTTATTTTATTTTTAAGGTGAATTAGAGACATGCTTTGACAGATTTATATACAGATCTATATACAATCAGGGCCTAGAGTTAACACGTGAAAAGCACCATCAATAACATGTATGTATGTATGTATGTATTTAATATAAATAAATAAATAAATGCATACATAAATGTCACAGGGCAGTTGACCATTAACTTTACATTATGCAATATGTCTGCATGCACCACTGGAACAATGGCTTTACCGGTTTTTATTCTGATGTTAACAATAAATGAAAGAGAAATCAAAATAATGCAAAAAACAGTTTGGAAATATTTATGGTCTGTTAATTTCCTCTGCAGCTGAGACAAAAAGCAGCACATCAACTGTTTCAGATTGTCTGCTGAGATGTTTGTATTACTCCAGTTATCTGCAGATGTGTGAAGTGAGAGTTTATTAGTCTCGATTCAGGATCAGCTGCTTCCAGATCACTGCTTCCCCAAAGTGAGCTTCACTGTAGCGGAAAAGGCAATCACAAATAATGAGGTGAGAGAGACTTATGGGGAAATACAGCCTGATGCTGATGTTTAGTTAATATTACTAACACACACATAAGTCATTCTTACATCTTTCAGTGCTGTTTACAATACAAAGTGGTCTAATTTTACATGTCCAATGCATGAATAATAAGCTCTGCAGATTTGTAACTTAAAAGTTTAAATTAAAATGTTTTCAAAATTAAAAATTAAATATTAAAAAAAATATTAAAATTATATAAACAATAAGTGCGGCTAAACACTAAACAATACAGACTTGTAATAAAAAAAACTGCAAACTAAAAGCTCAACTAAACACTATTTTTATATTTTAAATATTATTTTTGCCATTAGGTTGTAACAAATTTGTAGCTTTAAATAATATACAAATAAAATTTAAGAACATTTAAATAAATACATCAATAAGGTAATTTTTGAGCAGTATTTTTTTTTGCAGTGATATTTTTGCATTTTAATTATCATTGTTACATTGTTGTAACTTAAAAAAACATTTATAAATAAAACATAAAAAACATTTAAATAAATAAATAAATGCATTTGTGTGCACTGACTTTTTTTTTGCAGTAATATTTTACCAAAATATTTATATTTTAAATATTGTTGCTTTGAGTTTTTGATCTGAATGCAACCCACCGTGACGTTTGTCTTTGCATGCACCTGCAGCTTTGAAAAAAATATACAAATGAGTGCAATAAACAAAGCATGTGAACACGCCTGAAATGCATTCAAAGCCGTTTCTCCCGCTGGTAATTATGCATGCGTCGCACTCGACCACAATAATCCCACAGACCCAGGCTCTGACACATAAGATATTAATGCGCAAGAAAGACTAGATCCTGAGCTCCTGAGCCTGAGACAGACATTCAGAAAGATATCTGCTCTTTAAAACACAACCTGTCCTCCGCAGGGTCACGTCATGCAGGGAATCTGCACACACTCAATTCCAACCCAAAGCTCCTCAGATTACACCTTTACACACAGATTGGACATGGACGTCCTCTGCTCTGTGTAGGAGCTGCAGTGGAAACCGGAGGCTGAATAAAAGAGTAACAAAAGCTTCATGTGCTACTCGTTTAGTGCCTCTCGACTCGCTCACTTTTAAGTGTGCTGATGCATCAAAGCACAAGCTGAAGTCTCAAGGTCTGGAAAAACACGCACGCCTGTGCGATGACAGTCAACCTTGTGTTGAGCCGGAGCGAGTGAATGCCAGGAGACAATATTAGCACTGATTAAAGGAGTGCAAAGCAAAGAATGAGAATTCTGGCATCATTTACTCACTCTCATGTCTTGGCCACTCTTTGCATTATAATGAAAGCCAATGAACTCCAAAACAAGCTTCTGCAACCGCAATACTGGAGCAAACTAAAGCAGCATTATGGTGATTCTGGAGGAAAAAAGGTGACGCTTGTTTCCAGTCCTCCAGCCTAAAAGGAGTCTTTTCTGATTCATTTTCAGTTACAAAAATGTTTTGGTAAATATTCATACTGTAGTTTAATCAGTGTGTTTAAATATTCTGAGCATGTTTGCATGCAATGTGAATGAGAAATGCACAAATGAATGAATGAATGAACGATTCAATGAACAAATGAATGAATGCATGACTAAACGAATGACTACATTAAATTAGAAACAATGCAAGCATGAAAAATATGACTGAAAGCATGAATGCACAAATGCATTAAGCAAATGAACTAAAATTAATGAATCCATTAATAAATGAATGCATCTACAGTATGAGTAAATAAAAAATAAAATGCATATTAAATAATGATTAAATTAAATAAAAAATAAATCAAATCATGAAAAAATTACTTAATGTATGAAGACACAAAGGCATTAATGCACAAATGAACTGAAATGGGTGAATAAATAAATTTTATATTAATGAATTAATAAATGCACGACTAAAAAATGATTAAATTAATTCAAAAATAATAAAAGCATTAAACAAAGGCATAACTAAATGAATTGAAATGAGTCAAATAAATTAGTAAATTAATGTATATATTATTTAACAAATAAATCAACAAAATGAAAGAATGCATGACTAAAAAATGATTTAATGAATTAAAATAAATTTTTTAAATGAATTAAAAAAGCATTAAACAATGCACAACACTTGAAAAAACATGTTCAAGAAATGAATGAATAAATTGTAAATGCATAAATAAATGAACAATTTAATGAATAAATCAACAAAATGAATGAATGCAAGACTAAAAAAAATAATGAATGCATGAAAATAATGACTTAATGCCCGAACACACTAATGCATTAATAAGCAAATGAACTTCAAATATTATGAACAAACGAGTGAATGAACGGTGAGCGAGTGTTAGTGATCTCTCAGGCACAGAAGAGCCCGTCTGATCCAGCACTGTAAATCTGATCATCTGTGAAGTGCTGAGACGTGACGCCCACCCAGGAGAGCCTCAGTAATCCAACACACATTCTCACGTTAACACACAAATAAACTCTCTCTAATACATGCAAAACAGCCCCTCGTCATTCCTCTATAGAAATGATCTGTTTCAGATGGATGCAGAAAATACGGAAATGGTTATCCATAAATTGTGCACTGCCAGAATTGATCTCTATGCATCTCTCAGCGTGGATCAAGACGAACCTGGGTGAGAAAATCTGTGATGCACATGATGCATTTTGCCGATGGGTGGGTGTCAGAGCTGGGAATCTGTCACAGATGAACAGCAGGCTTTTCCATTGACAACACTTCTGACAGGAGGCTTTTATAATGGAAACAGCAGGTTGTGGATGTAAACGAGTCACGTGTCGAGTGCCTCACTTCACTGCAATTCACTGGAATTAACAGAGGCGTAAACTAACAACATTTTGCAAATTTGCGAGGACTTACGGGGTAAATTGTGATGACTGAGACAGAGTCTAAAACCAGCCACAAATGCAAGGACCGAAGCTGCATGTCACTCAATAAACATCAGTGAATGGGTGAATTATACAAAAACTGCTACTGTACATACATTTATTTGGATTATGAGTTGAACAGAGACATAATGATTTCATTTGAGATGTTTGGAGAAATAAAAATGGCTGGAGCAGATCTGCAGCGGGTCAAAAATAGAAACGCAGGCGGGTGTATACAAAAACTATCTTTTGGGTACTTAATTTGGGTAAAATAAAATGTAGAAATATTAAATTAAATGGAGGTTGTTCTATAAATGGTAAAAAAAAAAATATTTAGGTCTCAAGATAATCATAAATCTAATGTGCTAGATTTAATTTGTTTGCTTTCAAGCATTCTTTAAAAGAATGAACACAAAATTATTTGTCTTTGTGTTTTCAAAATCTGGAAAATTAGGAACTGTTTTTTTACCATTAAAAATAATAAAAAATATAATAATAAATAAAAATGTTTTAATTACTACTACTACTAATAATAATAATAACAATTATTATTATTATTTTTTTTTTTTATTATTGTTGGTGTTAAATAATTTGTACAATTATTTAATAAATGATTATTATTAACTAATAAATAAATAAATATTACTATTATTATTAATACAATAATATTTTGAATAATTTAATAAACATTACTTAAATAAATAATAATGTAAAATATTTTTGATAATTATTATTAATTAATAACAATAATACATTTTATTATGATTAAATATTTAATAAATTACTATCAATTTACCTAATAAATAAAAAAATGTTATTATTAATCAAATTATATTTTTGAATAATTTAATAAATATTATTCAAATAATTAATAAAAACAATAAAATAATATATTAAATAAAATTGTTTTAATCATTATTATTAATAATATACATAATAATAAGTTAATTTCAATATGGAAACATAATATTTTCAGTTGATGTAAAAAAACTAAAAGTGTAGAAAAGAGCAGCATGAACATCCTGCCTGGTATCTCCTTTTGTGTTTCATAACAAAGAAAATCATTCGAGTGTGGAACGACAGGAAGACGAGTAAATGATGATGAAGTTGGGTGGGCTATCCCTTTAATTCACAAAAGGTCCATCCCACGCATTTCTAATCGATGCTTTTATCCCTGACAAACATTGTTTTCGACTGGAACAACAGTATATCACAGCGAACGCATCAGCAGCATGAATACAACACGTGTCTCCTGACATTTTATGGCCTTCATCACCATATTCTGCTGTGTTTCTGCTGATGAGCCTCACGTCACACGGACAGAGCGAGGCCGACGGCAGTCTCTTAACACGACTGAAGTGCCTGCAAATGATAGGAAGCGTGCAACAGGCCGTGTGCATCGGTATGACTCATCCGCTTCAAGAGCTTCACCGTCACATCAGCGGCTCTCACCGACGTCAATACACAGCCACATATGATCATATCAAAATACATCAGAAACAGAGATAAGACTAGTGCAACAGTATATACTGTCCACCTGCTAGATTTCACTGCAGCTATCGGGACCATTTTACGAACAAACATGGAAAAATTAGAAATATATATAAATATGACTATTAATAAAAAACAACAACAATAATTTATTAAATCATTTTATAAATAATAATAATGAAATAATTAATAAAAATAAAATATAATTGTATTATTAATAATGCTAAAACAACAACAAATAGTTGTTGATAGTATTATTGCTAAATAATTTATTAATTTGTATTTTTTTGTTTTTGAATTATTTTACAATAGTGAAATCACTGTTGATCAATTATTTGTTGAAACTGCCAGATTATTAATTTTTTTAAAGATTTTAACGCATTTTATTCAATGTTACACACACACACACAAATGGTATAGAAACATTTTTTACTCAGAAATTGCTAAATTGAACAATTATTAACAAAGAAATGGCAAGTAACACATTGAAATGAATGTGAAACTTTGATATAGAAAGACTGAAATTATTTTTTTTGTAAAATGTACTCCAATTACTTGACCAAAAACATTTGTTTTGCATACATATATATTACTGACATTAAATTAAGTGTGAAATTTTGAAGTGGGGGAAAAACAAAACAATATTTTCTTGTGAAACATACTCCAATAGCTTTGAAAAATATTTTTTGCAGTGTACTAGCCATTCATTTGTAATTAATTGTTAAATTTATAATGTTGCAATTTATGTATTTTTGCAACATTATAAATGTCCTAAATGTCACTTTTGATCAATTTATTGCATCCTTGCTGAATAAAAGTATTGCTTTCTTTAGAAAAATAAATATATATTTTTTTATTTATTTCAATGTTTCAATTTCTGAGTGATAATTGTTTATAATTTCCTTTGGTGTAACGCTGGTGTTAAAATCCCAAAATAAACTTTTATAGTAGGAGTATCTCGTGCACAACTGCTGGCGCTCTTCTTCACACTGACAGCTCTGCGTCTGTAACGCTATACACACGCTGCCAATTAGCATCCCGCACCTGTCGAGCCGGTTCAGCATCGCGGGCATCTGCTGGGTGAGAAATTGGCCACAGCCGATCCGGCTTTCATCCGTGACCCTGCCAAACCCCTGCTGCGTCCCGAAGCCGGCCGTGACCTCCGGAGCTCTGCTCCACACACCGATTCTCAATGGACACCGTCACATCCCGTTTCCCCCTGTTTGTTGGGTGATGTGACGTGATACACCGCTTACGGACTGCTGTGCGATCAGAAGCGGATGAGAACTGGTTTTAATGCATGTTGAATGTATTTTCAATCACATTAGCTTCACTGTCTGTGTTTTTGAAGTATGACATTATTTATCTTCTATGAACCTGCTGCCTACACAGACAGCTGGACGTGTTCTAACTGATAAGAAACTAAGATTCACAATCAAAAATACTGTTAAATCAGTAATATTATTACAATTTAAAATAGCAATTTTCTATGTGAATATGTGTTAAAATGTAATTTATTTCTGTGATCAAAGCTGAATTTTCAGTATCATTACTCCAGTCTTCAGTGTCCCATGATCCTTCAGAAATCATTCTAATATACTGATTTGCTCCTCAAGAAAATCTATCTGTCCATCTATCTATCTATCTATCTATCTACTATTTTTTCGTCAATTATTTGACCAATCAATAATACACAGAATATTTATTATCATAATAAACAGCGGCAGCAGCCCTCATTTCAAGTTTCTCTTCAGTCAAAATCAAATGTAAGATTGACGCTAAAAACAAACATCTTCAATAGGTCTAAGACCAATGAGATGACATTATGAAGGTAAGATGACTGCCAGAAAGCGCTTTGTGCTATTTCTGTAATGCATCTGTCTGCGTTGCTAATAATTCCTCAGCGGCCGTGACTTCAGTATAATGAATGAAATGAGCAGCCATTAAACAACAGGCCTTGTTTGCTTGTTTTTAAGTTTAACATTTCAAGTGAATCATGCTGTATTTTGCGTATTTGCTTTTTTTTTATGATAGCACATTTGTTTTTCTTCCAGATGTAAATGACTTGAATGAGACATTAGAAAAGATCTCAGGCCGTCCATTCTGACAGCCATTAAACTCTGTGTAAAGTAAATTCTGAGAATTGTTTTCAAACTCATTATAAATGCATCGCTGAAACATGTTACAAAGACTGTGAACTATGTAGTACTTAATTGTGGAGTTAGACCGTTAAACAGTTCTTCACCATTTTCGTGATCAGGATTTTTTGGGCGGGGCTAAATCATGACTCGATGATGCAATCGAGCCACCGAGCACAGCCCCTCCCCCAACACTATAAGACGTGTGTTCGACTTGAAACAGCGCTGTAGACCGACTGTGACATCAGAGTACAGTGAGAGCTACAGAGAGCAGATGCTCCTGATGCTTTCGAATCGCTCTCACGGTACTTTGAGGTCATACACTGATCGTTCTACAGCGCTGCTTCAAGTCGAACACATCTAATAACTAGAGCGCATTAGCATCAGTGGTTCACGGCTCAATCGCGAGTTACGGTCATTACCGTTAGTTACTACAGCCTACAGTTTGCTAGCTAGCTATGCCTTCGTCACGTAAATGCATAATACCTGGTTGCGATCATTTACAAAACAGCTCGGTCTCCTTATTAAATAAGCTGCTAGAGGAAGACAGTTGAGAGGGATGGCAGCTTTCCCGCGAGTGGGCGTGGTTTCAGCACCACCAGTGGTCACACCCCCAGCGTTTGAGAGCAGAGAATACTGCTTATTTTTTCAAGATTTTGATACCTTCTTTTATTTACTTGGCGGGTTTTTTTAGCATTCAAATTTGGCTGGGTGGTTAACACATTTTTCTGTGGTGTGACAAACTCAGAACACACATTTAATATTGACTTTACACGGACTTTAACATCGCATGAAATAAACAACCGATAAATGTCTGAACGCTTCAACAATGAACCTCAGAAAGGCATCTCTCACACGGCGTTCAGGTGACAGGCTCGTTTCCCAGCCTTTCCTAGAGAAGGAGACATTTCTCAGCCATGTCAAACACGAAACATTGTCTCCGACAGATATCCGCGGCTGACAAACTAGCCAATCATGAAGCCTTCAGTTATGACATCATAAAACAACTGGCATACAAGCGTGAAGCATATTGAACCATCAATCCTGCAATCAAAGCATTAAGTCATTTTTTGCACTCAAGCTGCACACGCACACACGCACGCACGCACGCACGCAGGGCCGTTTCTAGCCATTTTGACGCCCTAGGCGAAATCCCTATTAGCTCCACCCACCCCCACACCCAAACCCAAACAAGATAATTAAGATTACATACAAAATAACATAAAACTGATTATGTAAACACTCAAATCTTAAATAACAACATTGATACATTTACAAATTGGTTGTCATAGTAACGACACTAATTTGTGGAAATTCAGCACATTGTGAGTTCCACAAATCTGAACGCATTAGGCCTATTTGTAAATTGACTGTTAAGATAAAACATTTTGCACAGTTTATTATCCGTGATACCATTATAGCCACTGGATGCCTGTATAGCTGTATGTAACAATCCCTAGTTGCTAAGAAATTGTCATCACACAAAGTAATTTTATTACGTTTGGATTTGGATACATGTTTAGATAATATCAATGGCTACTTTTTGACTTCATCTGTTTTTTTGTTCTATTGTTTTGTTGTTGTTGTGTCAGTTATTGCGTTATTATTTCAGTCAAACCTATAAAACCCTTTGTTACCCCAAACTACATAGGACTATAAAAGCCTGATCAGTGACATAAAAGTAATCAGAATGCAGCTACTTGTTCTTTTATTACTCATTGACATGTGAACTTCCCCTTGTGACGCTCTGCCCTCTATATGTATGACGCTGCTCCCTTTAAGTGCTGTTGGAATTTATTTTGTATTTTGTTTGGAAGCTAATTAATTGATTCAGCATTTTGACACTTCCGTAAGGATGCATTAAATTTGACAAAGCGGTTTAATAAAGTATGTATTGATCTTGTGAATTAGCGAATTTTTACTACACAAATATTTTTAATTGGCTTTAAATGTGTTATATGGGAATATTACACGACACACTGAACCTTTGATGATGCATTGGCGTAAAAACACACACCTTTCAGACCAGTTTCACATGAAACATGATTTCTCGACTGCCACAAATACTTTCTAAACAAAATACTGATTTTGTGCATTTTTTATGTACCAATATTTTAAACTGGCCTTTGAACTTGCACGGCAAAAACAGCCTTACCTTGCCAAAACACTGACAGAACCCATTGATCTAATGGCATTGTTGAGCGCTCCAAATCCAAACGCAAACTTTGCATGCAACAATCAGAGGCAGCGATTGACAGCGCTCTGATCCAATGGCATACAGGCATCATCAGAATGACAGTACTCTAACCCAATGATGTTGGGGGATCCAGTGAATTTCCACCATTTCCACCACTGAATGGTAATTGCAACTTTTTTCAGAAAAAGTCAGAATTGCGAGTTTAAATCGATTTAAACTCGCAATTCTGAAAAGAAAAGTCAATTACCTTTTTTAATTTTTTATTCAGTGGTAGAAACAGGCTTCCATAGAAAATGTTTAATGTCAGTAAAAAATATATAAATAAATAAAAAGTATTGTTCAAACCAATTATTAACCTATGTCCACTTGCTAAATGGTTGCTTACTAAACCAAACAGGTCTGTGAGATTTTGTAACCAGTTTTATCATAGCAATAGCAATAGTTTTAAAAAGCAGTGCAAGGTTATTCAATTGTTAACTTAGGTATTTGTAATAGCTATTATTGAAATAATTAGTATTTAATACAAATGTGATTATTTATCCAAAAAATATACACATTAAATGTTAATACCATTGTTAGGTGGTTTTCTTCAGTTATACACCAAATTAAACCTTAACCCAAAGTGAACAATTGCACTAGTCTTAGCAAACAGCACACTTACTAATCACTAGTGAACTAAATATGCTGACCTAAACATCTGGATCTTCCTGAGCTTGCGGATACATTATCCCATGTCACATAAGCTGGAATACTGCCACTCGGCTAAACGATATTCACAAAGCGGCTTCCAATTGGGAGTCCAACAGTAACTTAAAGGTTACAGCCTAATTAGACGAGGCTTCTGATTTCAAAGGCTCTCGGCTCATTAAAGCATCTCGGCCTCTCAACAGCAGCTGTGGCATCGCGGTCTATCGCTGCTGGTCTCTGGCGAGGGAGACACGCCACAGGATCGGATCTATCGCAGGAACATTCAGATCTACAACACGGCCTGTTTTGCTGCTCGACGCCTCATTATGCTTCCTAAATATGGCAGGGGATGCAGTGGGAAATCAATGGTGATTGCAGATTTGATTGAATAGGATATGTTTTGCTATGGAATATTTGGGAAATTCATGCGGTTTGGACCTGCTAGGAAATTGCTGTAATGTTTTGAGGTCATGCAAGTAATATAAAAGTTGGCTGAAATGGTAACAAGTTCTTGGTCATCTCCATATAGTCATCAGTTTTGTTTTTTAAATGTAAATAACAAATTAAAAAAATTTCAATTCCATTTTAAGATGGATGCTGTGCTCTGCACTGCTATTAGTTTTTAACCGTCTCTCTAATTACATTTTTTATCCAATTTCAAAACAAAAATCAAAACAAATCTGCTTTACATTCTGAAGACGTTATGCTTTGCACATCTCTAAATTGTTTTAATCCAATTTGACTTGTCTATTTAAATGTCTTGTTTTGCATTATTAGCAAACAGGTAACTTTTGACCACAAAGAAAAAATGTAGGAATCCTTAACCGTTAAATAACTGGTAAATAAATGGTTTAACTGGTAAAAATAAATAAAAACTGACTGCTATTGAATCAAAACCATAACAAGAGCCTTCAGGAATATTTTGGTCTTGTCATCTTTGAATTGAGATTTTTTAATGATGTAAATAACAAACAGAAGCAACAAAAAAGTCAATTCTGCTTTATGTTTTGAAGTTATGCTTTGCACAGCAGTTTTTATTATCTCTCCATTTATATGTTTAGCCAATTTAACGTCTCAAAGAAATATCTTGTTCAGCATTATTGGCAAACAAATAACTGGTGACAATTATAATTGTTAAATAACTTGTGTAACAGGTAAATAAATAGATTAACTGGTAAATAATGTTTCAAGGTTGCATAAGTAATATGAAACCTGACCGTTTTAATCGCCATTGGATCGAATCCATAACGAGAGCCTTCAGGAATATTTTGATTTTGATTTATGCTTTGCATATCTCATTAGTTTTTACTGTTTCTCCAATTATATTTTTGATCTAATTTATCTTCTCAAAGAAATCTCAGAAAGAGACAACTTGTGACCCCAAACTACACCTTTGTCCAGAAAAGTGGTCTTGTTTGTTGGAGTCTAACAATGCAATTGTCTCTTCTTTGAAAAAAAATAAAAAACATAAATAAAGAAACTCCCTGAATTGTTCAGTGGATGAAAGGGATGTTTTTCCTGGAAAACCTTGATGTTGACTCCTTTACAGACTTGGAATGTCCAGGTTCAATATAACTAGCAACTGCATTTGGTGCATAAAGTTCATTATCACAGAAAACAATTACTTGATCCTACATTAAAATGTCATGTACAGTAACACACAAGTACACAAGGTCAGCACTCCGCTGACATGAACTAACAATGAGCAAAACACACAGCATTTATTAATCGTGATTAATGTTAATGTTTAATTAATCAGTTACTTTCAACCTTTTCTAATACATTAGTTAATGCACGGTGAATTAACATGAAAAAACAATAAGCAGTTGCATTTATATTAACTAACATTAATTGCTGAAAATAAATATTGCTCATTATTAGTTTATTCTAGCTAATGCATTGCTGTTAACAAATGAGACCTTGTTGTAAAGTGTTTCTGTATTAATCATGCAACTGGAAAATCACAATACTTTAAAATACTTTTTAATACTTTTAAAGTGGATAACTTGTGGATAAAATTATTTCTAAATCCGTATAATTTGGTAATTATTTCATAATTCTTGTGAGCTTTCTCTTTGCTCCATGTAAACACTAATTTTTAGATAGTTGAGTCACAGGCTTTTGTTCATATTTACAAAAAATTAAATAGAAAATAGCTATATTGAGATAATTGATAAAGCAATGAATATTAAGAAAATAATTGGAGGAAAGATGCAGCATTGCTAGGTGATTTTTGCTTTGGAACCTTCAGAAAACTTTAACTTGATTTTTCTCGGAATGGACAGAGCTCAGTCATTGTTTGGCCAACAACTCATACATCATTTTGAAGGTCTTTTAATGGAAAATGGAAAAATAAAAAATAACTCATTTTTGACAATTTGCTCATTGCGACTCATTTTGCCAGCACTGGTCACAAATAATGTTTTATCTTCTTTAAAATTTAGCTTAAAAGTCTAACTTGCTGTCTGAAATCTCATGCAAAGATTGACAAATGTGACCATGGACCACAAAACCAGTCATAAGGGTCAATTTTTTTCAAATTGAGATTTATACATCATCGCAACAAATAAGCTTATTAAATAACCTTTTTTATTGGTGTATGGTTTGTTATGATATAATAATATTTGGCCGAGATACAACTATTTGAAAATCTGGAATCTGAGGATGCAAAAAACAAAAAAAATAAAATTGAGAAAATCGCCTTTAAAGCTGTCCAAATAAAGTTCTTAGCAATGCATATTACTGATCAAAAATTAAGTTTTGATATATGTGTGTCAATCATTTTGACCCATACAATGTATTGTTGGCTATTGCTACAAATATACCTGCTTGAGACTGCTACTTAAGACTGGTTTTGTGGTCCAGGGTCACAAATAAAAAAAACAAGGTAATGCACCAAGCAAACAAGGTAGCGTGTTATTAGAAACAGTCCCGAAGCACTTGAAAGAATGTTGACACAGAAGCCAAGAGCCGCTCCGAGGTCTGTTTCTAATATCCCGATATTCCACAACAGATCCCGGCTCCACGCAGATCGCTATGTGAAAGAAACACACACACAGGTGCACTGCAGCATTAACCAGCAGCAGCTGACAGTGAGAGCAACGAGCAGCGCTAACCAGCTGCAGCTGACGCAAGCGGCTACCGGCTCAGACCGCTTCCCGTTCACCAGTCACTAGGGATGCAACGACATCAAAATCTCACGATACTATATCATCGCAATATGATGTCTCAGTCTTAATTACATTCACACTGGTGTTTTAGAAAGCCAAACAAATTAGAATATGATTATTATTATCATATGATTATTGTTAACAATTGCACTGTAAAATAAATGAAAATGAATATTTCATAGGTATATTATTTTTGCTTTGCACTACAGTAGGGAAATTACAATACTTATTTCCTAATTTCTACACTTGAAAGAGATATTTTGATTTTGGAGTGCATTTAAACCGCTAGCTGTCAGCAATTCATACTGCACTTTTAAGCTTTTTTTTTGACGGAAAACTCCAGCTTCACTGAAAACGCATCTCACTACAAATCTAGTGAAATGCTGTAATCATATGCCACGAAAATAAAGCCTAGCTGGTGGTCTTGCGTTCCTAAACTCACAGCACGTGCAATAAATGAGTTGACTGCATTCATTCACTGTAAACAGAGCCGTTCTGAGACACGGGAAACACCGGATCACCAGCTCATCGCACGAACGAAGTGTGTGCTTCGCTTTGAAACACGCAGCAAAAACAGACTTGATGAAGGGAGTAAGCCATATTGTGCTTTCGGTTATTAAAGATATTCAGTCAAGATCAGTGAAGGATTTTTTTGTTCTCTGATTAACATTAATGACAGGCAGCGAGTTTATTAGGCTGCTGTCTCTTTAACACAGAACGCACGCAGATCTAAAAATACTGTACATGTGCGTTTTCTTTCTCATCGTTTTACATTCACGCAAGAAAAAACGGCTATGTTTATGATGATATACTGACGTAGTTTTCTGCATACTGGTCGATAAATATGAAAGAAGTCAGTTCCGGCCCAGAACAACTTTTCTGCACGGAACGGTTTGAGAACGGACACAGGCTGGAAACCCACACCGAGAACGCTGTTCTCTGTGCTCGCGCTTGTGCTTCAGATTTGTGCACTGCACACAAACAGGGTGCAAGTTCTTTCCATTCCTGCACTTAAATCGTTTTAAAGTGCCCACATTATGGGTAATGAGAGGTTCATATTTTGGTTTCGGGAGTCCCCAATAACAGGATGACATGCATGCAAGGTCAAAAAACACTTTCATTGTCTTATAATATGCATTTATTTTTAGCTTATTTCTCAACGACTCCCAAACGATTCGCTCAACGATTAATTTTTCCAAACCCCTCCTTTGCGTGACACTAATCTGCGGTGATTGGTCGATTGGTCTCATTTTCATTTCATCTCGCCTGTAATGCCTGATAAAGCAGGGTTTGTGAGCAGCTTTGTGTACAGCGTTACCAGGGAAACCGCTATTTTACAGCTCCAAAAGCGGCACCTAGTGGCAAAGAATGAATTAGCATTTTCATTCAACCAACATGAAAAGACCAACAAGTGGGCGGGCAATATTCTAATGTTTCATGTTGATGTCAACATGAAACGGATTGGGATTCATTTTAAAAACGACTCGTTTCAATGTTTCAGAGTAGACTCTTTCTTTTGAGAGACAATAACTTTATACACGGTGCACTTTCAGATTTAAAACTTTGCAAGGGTTTTTCATTCACTTAGAGCTGTTACACACTGCATGAAATGTAATTTTCAAAAATCCATAATAAAATGCGAACGCAGGAGTCGTTAAGCAGAATCGAAATGCACGCGTCTTATCGAATACCCGCTTCTCTGAAATTTAGAACCGGTTCTAAAGAGGAACCGGTTCTCGATACCCAACCCTACCTAGGAGTCACGAGTCTGAGCAGAAAGTGCATTGATGTGGACACCTCTCCACCCCCACAGCAGAGCAGGAGTGAAGTCACACGGACCAAATGCAGGCTGACGCGTCGGAGGCCCGGCTGCAGAACTCATCAAAGTCTCTCCCCAGCAGCGGCCCGATGTTAAGCACAAGTCAGCAGTTCATTGTTTTGTGAATGACCCGGGGGGATGGACACCCTGCCACGCCGAACACATTCCCCCGCATGTTTGCTCTGCCGAGGGTGCGGTTCACTGCGCTGGGAAAAAACACACAACAGGTCCTTCTCAAATAAAGTCTGACAACTTCCAAAGAGTGCCTGTGAAATCAACCCATCTCAAACTGTAGTTGAAATACAGTGAATCTGACCATTTGAATAAGTAGTTAGAAACACTACAAATCATTAAAAATAATCATCTATTTAGGAAAATGTCATAATTATTTATTGTTATATTTATTATTTTAATACATTTTGATTTACTATTATTTATTTAAAAACAGAACAGTCATTGTTTGTTAAGTTTAAATAGCATTAAAACGTACATGAAGAAAACTTCATATATTATAATACACATATATATATATACAGTGGGTACGGAAAGTATTCAGACCCCCTTAAATTTTTCACTCTTTGTTATATTGCAGACATTTGCTAAAATCATTTAAGTTATTTTTTTTCCTCAATGTACACACAGCACCCCATATTGACAGAAAAACACAGAATTGTTGACATTTTTGCAGATTTATTAAAAAAGAAAAACTGAAATATCACATGGTCCTAAGTATTCAGACCCTTTGCTCAGTATTTAGTAGAAGCACCCTTTTGATTTAATACAGCCATGAGTCTTTTTGGGAAAGATGCAACAAGTTTTTCACACCTGGATTTGGGGATCCTCTGCCATTCCTCCTTGCAGATCCTCTCCAGTTCTGTCAGGTTGGATGGTAAACGTTGGTGGACAGCCATTTTTAGGTCTCTCCAGAGATGCTCAATTGGGTTTAAGTCAGGGCTCTGGCTGGGCCATTCAAGAACAGTCATGGAGTTGTTGTGAAGCCACTCCTTCGTTATTTTAGCTGTGTGCTTAGGGTCATTGTCTTGTTGGAAGGTAAACCTTCGGCCCAGTCTGAGGTCCTGAGCACTCTGGAGAAGGTTTTCGTCCAGGATATCCCTGTACTTGGCCGCATTCATCTTTCCCTCGATTGCAACCAGTCGTCCTGTCCCTGCAGCTGAAAAACACCCCCACAGCATGATGCTGCCACCACCATGCTTCACTGTTGGGACTGTATTGGACAGGTGATGAGCAGTGCCTGGTTTTCTCCACACATACCGCTTAGAATTAAGGCCAAAAAGTTCTATCTTGGTCTCATCAGACCAGAGAATCCTTCAGGTGTTTTTTAGCAAACTCCATGCGGGCTTTCATGTGTCTTGCACTGAGGAGAGGCTTCCGTCGGGCAACTCTGCCATAAAGCCCCGACTGGTGGAGGGCTGCAGTGATGGTTGACTTTCTACAACTTTCTCCCATCTCCCGAATGCATCTCTGGAGCTCAGCCACAGTGATCTTTGGGTTCTTCTTTACCTCTCTCACCAAGGCTCTTCTCCCACCAAGGCTCTTCTCCCCCGATAGCTCAGTTTGGCCGGACGGCCAGCTCTAGGAAGGGTTCTGGTCGCCCAAACGTCTTCCATTTAAGGATTATGGAGGCCACTGTGCTCTTAGGAACCTTAAGTGCAGCAGAATTTTTTTTGTAACCTTGGCCAGATCTGTGCCTTGCCACAATTCTGTCTCTGAGCTCTTCAGGCAGTTCCTTTGACCTCATGATTCTCATTTGCTCTGACATGCACTGTGAGCTGTAAGGTCTTATATAGACAGGTGTGTGGCTTTCCTAATCAAGTCCAATCAGTATAATCAAACACAGCTGGACTCAAATGAAGGTGTAGAACCATCTCAAGGATGATCAGAAGAAATGGACAGCACCTGAGTTAAATATATGAGTGTCACAGCAAAGGGTCTGAATACTTAGGACCATGTGATATTTCAGTTTTTCTTTTTTAATAAATCTGCAAAAATGTCAACAATTCTGTGTTTTTCTGTCAATATGGGGTGCTGTGTGTACATTAATGAGGAAAAAAAATTAACTTAAATGATTTTAGCAAATGGCTGCAATATAACAAAGAGTGAAAAATTTAAGGGGGTCTGAATACTTTCCGTACCCACTGTATATATATATATATATATATATATATATATATATATATATATATATATATATATATATATATATATTATTATATTTTACATTATAAATATATTGAATAATAAAAAAGTTATATTGTACATTTATTACAATAAACAACTTAATTAGATGCAAACATAAAAGATGATCATTAAATTTACACAAATAAAAAAACAAACAAGTTGTATTAATAGATCAGAACCAAAGACACAATGATAATTTAAGATGTATAAAAATATTTTGATACAAAACTTTATTAAATTATTAAAATAAAGCAGCTAACTGCACTGAATTTGTCTTGATATTAGTGTTGGGAGATAAGGTAATTTTTCATATCGTCAGCCTGTGAGATTGCGATACACGATATTATCGTGCATGGGTGGGTGGGGGCAAGAGCCAGACTCTCTGTGCTTGTCATAAGCTATTTCATTCACAGTATTTGGTGATTTTAAACCGCATGTGCGTGAGAGAGAGAGAGAGCCTGGAAGTACCAGTAACCGAAATAATATACTTTCAAACATACTGAAAAACTAACATGTTGAATATAAAAATATTTAAAACAGCTAGTTCATATTCGGATACAGCAGTCATACATCGCTATTAGGACCGTGTGTCCTACTGTGACAAGTTTGCCGTGGTAGTTATCAGTCAAGGTGAAAATCAAAAGTAGATTTATAAGCAGTTCAATTTTGATATGGGCTTAGTTTTAGAGTCCGTTTTTAAAACATTTCCAATGAGGAGGAGAAGCCTAATCCTCATTTGCGCGTGTGCGTGAATACAATACCATCGTCTATCAGCACAACCCTACTTGATATTAATAAAATATGTAAAAGGTATTGTTTATTTTTATTTTTCATCATTATATGTATACAATTCATTTTTATAAAACATTTTAACATATTATTATTTATATATACAACAGAGAAGTCATTATGTATTATAATCAACAGGAGAAATTAATGTAAAAAGCCCTAAATGTGAAAATCAAAATTAAAAATAATTAATATACACATTATAAATAAATTACTTTATATTATAAATTAATATAATACACTAAATGAACAAAACAGTTATATTCATATACTGAACCATAGACATTGCAAGCTGTGTAGATAAATATGTATTGTTGTGGTTAATAGCAGATTAAGTACATCATAAAAAAAATAAAAAAACAATCCTGAAAGTTAAAATAATCATTTTCATAATATATAAATATATAAGTAAATCTAATAAATAAATAACTATGGCTAGTCAGGAGAAAAACACAGACAATTTACGAGATTTATCACTTGTTGCTTTGTTACACCATGCCAGGACAGGACATGCAATATATTTGGCAAAATAATTAATTCTTCTAGATATCTCTCAAAGAGCAATAAACTTGTGTGTATTGATCATGCAGCAGACACGGCACCGATGCTGCACATCCGGCAGGGTCAAAACCAGAAAAAACTGTTGATGTTGGCTAGCCAGGCCAGGTTTGAGCCGCTGTGTGTTCAGCTGATGACATGTGAGCTGTTATTAGGACATTTGTGCCTGTGTCTCGCTGACGGCTGCAAGCCATGCAAGTGCCTTGTCAAGCGCAGATATCACTCCAGAGCGAGAGACAACAACAACAACGGCCTATTCAGTGTCAGGCTCACCATCACATGACTTTGGCATTTGTATATTATCTAGGAAGACGGGAACGACTCTCCTTTCCATCCCCCACAATTCACAGCACTTCCTGCCTCTCTGTCAATAGTGTGGACCAGCTGCAGATCAACCGGCTTCTCAGTAACTAGGTTAGAGAGGACAAATGCATCGAAGTCGGGTACAACGCTGGGAAACTAATCTGAAATTGCAGTTTGCCACGAGCAACTCATAAAATCAAGCAGCCCCTAAAAAAAATTATAATAATAAATGTTAACTATCCTATAGTTATCTACCCTAAAAGTTAACTACCTTAAGTAGTTTTAAATATGGCAATTTATAAAAATAAATCAAATCAAAGCAGTATTTATGTGACAAAAAAAACAAATGACAAATAAAGCGTATAAAATCAAATTAAATATTAATTCATGAAAATACTCATAATACATGCATTTAATTAACCTAATCTATGTACTAAATATAATAAAAAAGATAAAAAAGTATGCTAAATAAACAAAGGTTATATTTGAAATGTATTATTATTATTTTTGTAAAATAATCTTTGGTTAAAGAAAAACAGGACAAACTTAATTAGATTAAAAATGCATTAAATATAAAAAGTATAATGTGCAAGGTTCAATACTTTTAAAACGTTTTTGTAATATATCTGAAGTAGTAATGTAAACTGTATAAATAAATATTTAAAACACAACAAATTATTAAAATAAAGCACACAATTACACTGAATAATAAATAATCAAATATATTAATATTGCTATTTACTATTATGAAACTATTATGCATTATTATTTTATTTTTTTAAAGTCATTTTATATTACAAACAACAGGACAAATTAATGTAAATAGCATTAAATATTTTAAAAATATATATATTACTAAGTGCACATAATACAGTACACATTATATATTATTTCAATTTATTATAAATTAATATAATACATAAATATAACTTTTTGGTTTATTTAGTGTAACTGAACCATATACATAGTGCTAATACAAGCTGTAGAGATGAATAAGTATTATAGTAGATAATAGTTGTTAAATTATATAATTTAGAAATATCCTGAAAGCGAAAATGCTTCATAATGCAAAATAGATAAATAAAATATTCATATATTATATATATAAATAAATACATTTTAAATTTATAAAAAAAGAAAAAAGAAAAAAAGAAAATCACAGCAGTATTTGTCTCACACAAAAAACAAAAAACAAAAGTCAATTAAAGCAACAATTATTTATTCAATACAAAAAGCACAATAAAATGTGGGGGAAAAACACTGATGTAACTGGAAAAGACACAAGTAGCACAAGTTAACGCGTTACTCCCCAAGAGTGATTCTTTGTTCTTGGATTCAAAAGGCACGGCCTTGAACATGCTGCGGTCAAGCAGGAAATTCGCTGTGCTGTGCTGTGCTGTACGTCTATAAAAATGGAAAGTGTAGTTCATGGCAGCGGACTCTGAGCTGGATCACGCCGCACAATGCAGCACACCCCTGCATTTCCACGGGACACACAGCAGAATCTGTGCAAATGCTGAGGGCAGCAGGACGGCGTCACAATGAGAGCGTGAACGGTACAAATGAGCACACTGACCAGATTCATTATCAGCTAATGCAGAGCACATGGCTGATTGGAAAACAACTCGGCCGTTTGTGCATCTTCACAAGGTCATCGCAGTCGGAGGAGCTCACGAGTCTGCGCAGCACCTCCGGCTGCGAGTCAATGAGACAATCTGATGACCGTCGACTCCCAGGGGCCAAAGACAGCAGCTCAATGGGCCCCTGTGTTTGAGACTGAATTAATACAGAAAACACAATCTTCAAGATGGATATACTCAGTTTTAGAGGTCAGAGGACCGAACCAAACACAACAGCACCCAACTAAAGATTGGATTTTGTACAGTTTGTACAATAAATCTACAAGCTTTCAAATAATAGGGATAAGATTTATCAATTGTTTTATTAAATATATATTGCAATATCTATGCATTTAAAACTATTTAAATAAAATAGTAAAATTGTATAGAATATCAAGGCATGTTATTTTCCACACAGTTTTTTTAATCAATGAATGGAAGGCAGGATTATTAAAAATTATTTACTTATTTTCATTTATATGCACCACTATAACAATATACGGGGAAAATTTATGTTTTTCGATAAAACATTAAAACACAAGTCAAATTTAGTTACAATATTCAAGGCATGTTTTCCAAATAGTTTTTTTTTTTTCATTAAATGAATGAGGGAAGGATGATTAATATTTGTTTATTTAATAATAATAATTTAATTATTTTGATTTATATACACAAATAGAACAATATGTAATTCAGTAAATTATATTTGAGTATCTGAATCAAATCATTAAAAAAATGAATGGAGTTTTGAATCAGTTCATTAATGCCGAGTTCACATTGCATGATTTTCAAAGTCATCGGATCACCGTTGTTTTCACCCTGCAGGACTATCTGGGGCAGCAGTCAGTCGCTGCTGTGTTCACACTGCACGATAGATCGGCAACAGGAGGTTACACACTGCACGACAGATCGGCGACAGGAGTTTTCACACTGCAGGACTATCTGGGGCAGCAGTCAGTCGCTGCTGTGTTCACATTGCACGATAGATCGGTGACAGGAGGTTACACACTGCATGAGTCGCCGACAACTGTCTGGTCCGCAAATACAGCCAAACGCACAAGAGAAGTGATAAGGTAATAACACAAGATCACGCTGACATACTTCAACATCCACTACAACATACTTCTGCTGGGAAATTTTTATATACATAAATCTAAGTAGCCTACTTGAAAGTGAAACCAAGTGCATTTTATAATGAGTTTATTTCTTATAGCCTATAAAAGCCCTCAAAGTGATGAAAAAGAAAAATGCAATAAATCTTTTGTCCTTTATAGAAGAATATTATTTACAGGAAAAAACCCTAGCCCATTCTTCATCTTTGTGTAGCCTACCTGTTCTTTATATTCTAATGCAAAAATGTAGGCACGTTGTTTGTAAATGGCTAACGTTAATCGCTTTGTAAAAAAAAAAAAAAAAAAAGCTTCCCGCTGCCCTGTATCTTGCTCTCTCATTGGCTGCAGGTCATCCCTCAGATCACGTCTTTGATAATTGTCACTAGCGTGAACGAGCACCGATTTGCCTCCAATTTCGGGCATTTGTCTGTGATTTATCAAAACCTGTCGGCGAGTAAAAAATCGGGCTAAAATCGTGCAGTGAGAACTTGGCATCACATGGACTATTTGAACTGATTCAATGAAGCACTAAAACTCTAACGTCTTCACACTTTCATACTATAAATGTCTAATGGCATGTTTTGGGAAGCTTAATAAACAAGAAAAAAAATAATGTTAAAATCATTGTTGCTTTTTTTTTTCCAGTAAAAATAATCACAAAAAATATATTGTGAATATTTAATACATTGCCCAGACCTATTATTTAATAAAAAAATAAACTAAAAATATTATAAATAAAAATTATACATTATTGTAATTTAGAAAGTACAGATTGTAAATATTTTCATTAAATTTAAAAAAAAAACATTAGACTGAGAATCCAAATGTCTGGGTGTAATTTCTCAAGACAAGACCAAGAAAGAGAGTTGGCAATTTAAGGCTCAGATTTGTTTCAGTCACATGAAGGCCACATAGCAACCACCCAGAAAACCCTAACAACAATATGATGTACAAAACGGGTTGATCAATTGTGCAAAGACAGACTGACTCACAAATGGATCCTAACTGAAGGCGGTTGTTATTGCATTAGGCAGCCGTCTTCTCTGACAGACCTCAACTGCTGTAATAGACCGTAAGTCAATGGCAAAATTACAGTAATTCACTAGATCTTTGACTCACCTCTGAATAACAGAGAAGAAACAACACTAAAAACAGTTTTACAGGCTGATGCTGCCAAAATAAATTCAACTTCCACCCTGCGAGCTGAAACATCGAACACGAACGACCATGGGTTAATATGATTTCACAAGCTTATTTAAATGCAGACAGAAAAACAATACAATTCAAAGTACTTCACTAAATCCTTTTAAACTGTCACATATCAGCTTTAGGCCTGCCATAAACCAACAAATGCTGGCACAATCAGCCAAAAGCGCATAATGCAATACATCGTTCAAATATCCAGCTTTATGCATAAGTAACTCTAGAGGAAGAAATGATCTCACAGGTCGACTGCATTGATACAAACTCATGCCTCGTGGTCTAAAGCGCTCGTAACACTATTCTCTGACACTGACCTACATAGTGACCTTGCCTAATTTGCACGATAAACGACAAAGTGCGTGTAAGCTGTTTTTATTTTTTTTTATAAAGGACTGCAGCGCACATGAAGGTAAGTACCATCTTAAGTCTATTATTCCTGTGAGAGATTGACCTGCTCCAGTTTTACTGCGCATTTGTCAATGTCACCGGCGCAGTGTTTTCCTGCATTAAAACATGCGAGCTGCCGTATCGCTCGCCTCATGACCATCTGTGTCGGGAAACATTACGTGACCCAGATTAAACCAAAAGATCACTTTGTGATCACTATAAAGCACAGTGTCATGGTTTACTGGAAGAATACCATAAAAGACACCAATGTTTAATAATTCATGTTATTATTAATAATATTTGCCATTACATTATGTATTGTTAAAAAAGTGGTGCCTACCCATGCAAAACTGGCAGGGTTATTAAACTAAAACAAAAACCATATTCATTTGTTGCTAAATAATCATTACCTGCAATTACACAAAATATATATATTTTTTTTAATTAACTGATTTTATTCCAACTAGTTGCCAAGGCAATGTCTCGATGTCCCAACAAATTAAATTAAATTAAACAAACTAATATTAAGCAATATAAAAATTTATAAAAAAAATGTAAAATATATAAAAAATAAATAGCTAATTAAAAATGGAAATTATAAAAACTAATTCAAAATACTGGTTGAACACTATTATCTTAATTTTTTTTAAGAATTTACAGTGGTTTACAGTGGATGCAACTCGTTATGCAGAGAAATGAATTGTTTAAAAAGACTGCTTAAAACAATCTCTATAACAGAAGAGATTGATGGTCAGAGCAAGATGGCGCTGCTATGTTCGGCTGCCGTCCGGGCCGCTCCGCTTAGACTATGCTTTTATTTACTTTTTTACTTACTTTTGATTTCTATTTTTACACACATAACGTCGGCACTGATCACCTATGACAAAAGTGCACTCTTGGACATTGGAAACCGCTTCACTAACCTGGTTCAGGACACTTTATCACCGAATCCATCGTGGCCTCTTGAGATTCTTCGGAACGCGGAGAACAAAGGACACAGGAGACGGAACAAAAAACACTATGGAAATAGCGCTGGGATTCGAAACAGATTGAGGAAAAGGGCTCACAGTCCTCCTTTACCGAGCCTTTTGCTCGCTAATGTCCAATCCTTGGAGAATAAGATGGACGATCTTAGAGCCAGGATTAGTTTCCAACAGGACATAAGGGACTGTAACATCATCTGTTTGTCTGAAACATGGCTCACGCCCTCAGTTCCGGACACCGCTGTAACGCCGTCTGACAACTTCTCTGTTTTACGGATGGACAGAACAGCTGAGGCCGGTAAATCCAGGGGTGGTGGTGTGTGTTTCATGACTAACAAGAAATGGTGTGACCCCAGGAATATCTCCATTCTGTCGCGTTCCTGCTCGCCTCATCTGGAACATCTATCCATCATTTGCCGCCCATTCTATTTACCCTGCGAGTTCTCCGCGGTCATCGCTACTGCCGTTTATATTCCACCACAGGCAGACACCGGCTTGGCTTTGTCTAAACTTCACGATGTGATCAGCGGCTACATTAACCAACATCCTGACGCTGCTTTTATTATCGCGGGGGATTTTAACAAAGCCAACCTCAGGCAGGTCATGCCAAACTTTCACCAGCATGTATCCTGTCCAACCAGAGGACCGAATACACTGGATCACTGCTACTCTCAGTTCAAGAATGCCTACAAGGCCCGCTCACTACCTGCCTTTGGTAAGTCTGATCACGCCGCCATTTTCCTCACACCGGAATACAAACAAAGGCTCGCACAGGAACCCCCGGTGAAGAGGGAAGTGACGCGTTGGTCCTCCCACTCTGAAGCTATGCTGCAGTCGGCTCTTGATGACGTCGACTGGGACATGTTCAGGGCGAGCTCATCTGACGTCAGCGAGTTCACGGATGTGGCAGTGAGCTTTGTAAATACACTTACCGAACAAGCTACAGAAACAATAACTGTAAGGACTTTCCCTAATCAGAAACCGTGGGTGGACAGAACAATCCGTGATGCGGTTAACAAACGCACTGCCGCATACAACGAGGCTCTTTTGTCTGGGAATATGCGCGAATATAAAGCTTCGTGTTATGCTCTCAGACGAGCTGTAAGTGCCGCCAAACATCGCTACAAAGAGAGAATTGAGTCTCATTTTCAGCTCAATGACTCTCGACGCATGTGGCAGGGACTAAGGACCATCTGTGCCTTTGGAAACAAATCCTCCGCGGAGGTGAGAGCAGATCCGTCGCTGGCTGAAGAATTAAACACATTCTACAGCCGATTTGAAAGCAACGGCGGCATCGCGACTCTGCCGAGCAGCACGTCAGGAAGCAGCAGGCAGAGAAGCGAGGATCATGTGATCACCGTGACGGAGGACGAGGTTCGGAAGGCACTAAAGGGAGTGAACATCAGGAAAGCTGCTGGACCTGACGGGATCACAGGCCGGGTTCTGAGATCATGCGCTGATCAGCTTGCTGGTTTGTTCACTTCTATCTTCAACGAGTCCCTTGCTACCTCTGTAGTTCCCACCTCCTTTAAAAAATCCATCATCATCCCTGTGCCTAAGAACAGTAAACCCTCTTGCCTGAATGACTATCGTCCAGTGGCCCTCACATCTATAGTCATGAAGGTTTTTGAGAGACTTGTTAAGAGCCACATTAGCTCCTCCATCCCTGTTACTTTGGACCCTCTTCAGTTTGCCTATCGCTCCAATAGATCAACTGATGATGCCATCTCACACATACTCCACTCCTCCCTCACACACATTGACAGCAGCAATGGGAACTATGCAAGACTGCTATTCATAGACTATAGCTCAGCTTTTAACACCATAGTCCCCACCAAGCTGACTAATAAACTCACAGGCCTCGGCCTAAACACCTCACTCTGCGACTGGATTCAAGACTTCCTCACCGGCAGACCTCAAGTGGTGAAGGTAGGCCAGTACACCTCAAACTCCATCACCCTGAACGTAGGAGCCCCGCAGGGCTGCGTTCTGAGTCCCCTGCTATACTCTCTCTACACACATGACTGTGTGTCCTCTCACAGATCCACATCTATTATCAAATTTGCTGATGATACTGTGGTTCTGGGCCTCATTTCCAACAATGATGAGACCGCATACTTGGATGAGGTGGAGAGACTAACATCATGGTGCCAGGACAACTGTCTCTCTCTGAACGTGAGCAAAACCAAAGAGCTGATTGTAGACTTCAGAAAGAGACACCTGCTGCCCTACACTCCTCTTGTGATCAGCGGGACCCCTGTGGAGAGAGTAAGCAGCTTCAAGTACCTCGGCGTAAACATCTCCGAGGACCTGACTTGGACTACACACATCCAAACACAGGTCAAGAAAGCCAGGCAAAGACTGTACCATCTGCGACAGCTGAGAAAATTCAGGGTCTCACCAACAATCCTGAAAACTTTCTATGCAGGGACCATAGAAAGTGTATTGACTCAGTGTATTTCAGTGTGGTATGGAAACAGCTCCAGCCAAGACTGCAAAGCTCTGCAGAGAGTTGTGCGCTTAGCTGAGCGTATCTCTGGGTCGGCTCTCCCCTCTCTGCAGGTCATCTACATCAAACGATGCAGAGGCAGAGCTGACAAAATCATCAAAGACTCAAATCACCCTGGTAACTGTCTCTTCACTAGGCTGCCATCTGGTAAGCGCTTCCGCTGCCTGATGGCAAAAACAGAGAGACTCAGGAGGAGTTTCTTCCCCACGGCCATCAGGCTCCTGAACTCAAAGTCAGCCTCTTAACAACATCATCGGACTTACTTCAAATCACTAATCACACACTCATTACTCTCTACCTCATAACTGTCAGTGTCATTTGCTCATTTGCACACTTGCACACTTGCACACTTGCACACTTGCACACAACACGTTCTGTATCTTGTAAATCGTATCTTATTTTTATATTTATTTTATTTTTTGTGATTGGCTGCTTCATGTCAACCATGTATAACCTGTTGCACATTCCTCTCTGTACAGTCATGCTTATATTAATATTTAATTCTACAGCTTACTGTCACGCACATTCTTTTACATTTTATATTTTATTCTTTATATCTTATTTTTCATTCATCTTATCTTATGTTTACTTCCCTTGTGTTGTTTTTTCAATATTTGCACTGTCCATGGAGCGGACCCGACTCTCATTTCACTGCTGGTTATACAGTCTCTGTATAGTCGTGTATGTGACAAATAAAACTTGAAACTTGAAACTTGAAACAGAAAATACAGATACAAGAAAAAAATAAAATAAAATCACACGTAAGATCTTTTAAAAATATTTTAGTGATGCTTTAAATCTCTATTCAAAAAGTTGCATCTTTAAATTCGCCTCATTTATATCACTGCAACGGTCATGCACATGCAAACATGCACCTGCCTTTGAACATTAGTGCATTTCCATAAGCATTGTGTTTTATCTTAGAAAACACCATTAATAGACTATCTTTCAATAAATTCAGTAGCTTTACTGGAGATGATATTGCAGATTTGTTGATCTGGTGCATTATTATACAATTGAGTTGATGTGCATGTGCACTACAACATTTCAATGCATGAAAAATATCCTGTTTTGACTGTAAATAATGTTTGAGATTTAAATCAGTTCAAGAGTTTTTCAATGCCATTTTGTGCTACTGAAATTAGATATGCTTTTAACATATATTAATGAAAACTTACCAACCAAAAAAATAAAAATACATTTATGTGCAAGTGCATCGTCCAGTTTATATTTTTAAACACACAGCACGGGCTAACATCTGATGCTTTAATTATCGGTCACTGCGTTTATGTTTTTGTTTGTTTCTAAAAACAGCATCAACGTTCACGGAAACCCAATGGCAGGCCGTATAAATGACGGACGTGGCATGGTAACGTTAGATGGAAAGATATAAAATGTGCTGGATGAGAGAGCAGCGCTGCCCTTTCGCTCTCTATAGGTCAGCTTTATTTGAAGTGTGCAGTATGCAGTGTGTCAGAGCTGACACATGCACTCTAATTTCAGAGTGCTGCACTCAGGCATGCTATTTGCCAGCAACACAAAAAGTATCCTCAAAAAATATTGTTGACGTTCGTTCAGTTCCCGTGCTTCATTTACATAATAATTATTGCCTGTGTTCCTGTGGCTCAGTGGTAGAGCATTGCGTTAGCAGCGCAACAGTTCAATTCCCAGGGAACACACATACTGATAAAAAAAATGTATATCCTGAATGCACTGTAAGTCGCTTTGGCAGGCATGTGATCGCTAGAGACAAAGAAGAAGGAAAATCTGACCACGCCCCAAGTCATGCCCACAAGCCACGCCCCCAGCACTTATTATTAAAGGGGTGGTTGATTTCGATTTCAATTTTTTAACATTAGTTAGTGTGTAATGTTGCTGTTTGAGCATAAACAATATCTGCAGAGTTGCGGCGCTGAAAGTTCAATGCAAGCGGAGATATGGTCTTTTAAAATTCTGGCAGTTTAATGCCTACAAAAACGACAGGTAAGGGACTACAACGAGTTACTTCCCAGGTCTGATACGTCACGGACCCAGATAAACCCCGCCCCCGGGAACACGCAGCAAAGGGGGCGAGGCCATGCTGCGCTGCTTTAGAGAAGAGGAAGAGAAAACTAGGGATGCACGTAAAAAGCTATTCATATGAATCGCGATTCTGTCTTCTAACGATTCTAATGGATTCTCAAGTTTCAAAATCATTAAAGCAGCAGTTCTTAATACTGTTACTCGTGTCGCCCTGCTCTGCATCTCTCTCTCTCTCTCTCTCTCTCTCTCTCTCTCTCATTCAGATCGTCAGATCAGCTCCAACAAACTGTTCCAATTATGCACTTATTTTCACACAGTAATGAGAAGCATTATAAATGGACACGCGTGCGGTTGCTGTGCTGTATTAAAGCTTTAATCAGGATAAAACCGTATATTAAAAGCTAACAGAAGCAGTAGCACTTACAAATAGCAGCGTATTTAAAAGTATGAGACAACAACAACCAAACATACCATTAAGAGCCGTGCTTGCACAGGTTCTGCACGATCCTCTTCACTAATATCCTCTGGGTCTCAATCGGGCTCAAATTGATAAGCATTATAGACAACGCCACTGTTTACAATTCAACCGGAGCACATGCCACTGAGGAGAGGGGCGGGACGTTCAGACGTGCAGTAGAGGCGGTTTAGCCAATCACAACACACTGAGCCAGCTAACCAATCTCAGCCCATCGAGGGAGGGGCTTCATAAAAACAGGAAATAAATCGAGGCGTTTGTCAGAGAAGGGACAGAGAGGTGTGGAATAAAGGTAAATTATGTGAAAAATAATGCGTTTTAAAAAAAACCAAACAAGAACATGCCAGACTGCACCCCATAAACACAATCAAGCCTAGAAAAAAAACAGTCAACCACCCCTTTAAAAATATACATTTTAGCACAAATTTATTGATATATCTTATATTGTAATAAATACATACTGTTGTCCTGTAAAAAATAAAAGCAGCATTTAATAATCATAACAATATAATATATTATAATAAAGTATTATAATATATTATAGTAAAGTATATAGAATTGTTATTATTATTAAAGGAACTGCCAAAAGTTTAGAAACATTACAATTATTAATGATTTTGAAATAAATATCTTCTGCTAATCAAGGCTGAATTTATTTGATCAAAATAAAGTAAAAAAAAAAAAACAGCAATATTGTAAAATATTATTACAATTTTAATATATTATTAAATGTAATGTTATTCCTGTGATGCAAAGCAGAATTTTTTTCAGCATTACTCGTTATCAGTGTCACATGTCACTTTGTGACATTGTCACTTTTAGAAATCATTACAATTTATTTGACTCAAGAAACATTTCTGATTATTATCAAGGTTTAAAATTTTTTGCTGCTTCATATTTTGTGTGGAAATGGTGATAAACTTTATTTTTCAGGATTTTTTGATAAATATAAAGTTTAATGAACAGCATTTATTTGCATTTATCGAATATATTAGTTAAATTTGTTAATGCATTTATTAAATATAAATCATTGTCTTCACTCACTTTTTATCACTTTCATGCTTGATGAATAAAATTATAAATTTCTCTCTCTTTTTTAAATCTTATACAAATGTTTGAGTGATATCATTGTTTACACAAAAATATTAAGCAGCAAAACTTTTTTTAACATTGATAATAATCAGAAATGTTTCTTGATCAGCAAATCAGCATATTAGAATGATTTCTGAAGGATTAAGTGACACTGAAACTAAACGTTTCTAATGACGAATGTTGCGTTCCCAAATGCAAATTAAAGCGGCTCAAACCAATCGCAGCGCAGCTAGCACTAACCGTGAATCGAAACTAAAAACAGTACTGTAACAGCAGCAGACATGTAGCGCATCAGACAACAGCCTATTATATAATTACATCACAACCGTTGTGAATTTTATGACAGCACTGAGCAATCTCAAATTCTCACCGCCATTCATAAAAAGTCACCGGGTCGAGTAAAATGCTTCAGCACTGATTCTACATGCGTCTGGCGCTTTGAATCATTTGAACGCTTTGAACTAGGGATGTCAATTTTCAATAATTTCCATAATCGATCGTCGTTTAAATTAACGATCAATTAATCGATTAATCGTTAACCTTAACTACTGCAAAATGCGTCTATTTCAGTGGCATATAGTTACTGGCATGACAGGATGTGCAAATGCCACTCAAAACGCCAGCTTCCTCACCCGAATGAAAAGGGTTTTAGTCTAAATAAAAGGCTAGTAGCAGGATGGTAAAATGAATGGATGTGATTATGATCATTTGATAAAAGGAAGAGAGCGCGCCGTAGTTACGCACAGGACCATTATACTTTATGTGCCGTTTCATATCCTGTCACGGAGACCGCTGAATGCACCTTTTTAAATGGTTTCATGGTGCTCGTTTTTTTATTTTTAAAACATCATAGCAATGTTTGCAATTGACATTATCGGGATTTAAAATAAAATGATCCCAAACGCAAGTACGGCGCGTGGGGCTGTGACGCACGGTCAGTGATCCAGAACCACCGGCGTTGCTACAAACACACTGTTACCCATTTGAAACATTTTAATGTGAGTATTATGACACAGGTGAGATACAAATCTTTGTTAATAAGAGAAATAATTGGTTAGCAGGCAAATGTTACATCGCGACCATGCTTTTTGATTCATGCCGAGCGCATCCATTTAAATCAAGTCATATGCGGCTTTGTGTTCTTTTTTTCCGGATGGTCACGAATTTAATAATATTTATTGTTTCTTTTCCCAAATCCTCACTGTCTCACCCTCTAGATTCGCAGGTTTATTTTATTGTTCACTTTTAATCACTGTTTTCGCATCTCTTACTGTGGTAAACGTGTGGGGGAAATGAAAGATTTCGTGGCCATGAATTAAGAATTCGTTACTATGACTTAAATTGTTCCCGCATTTAAGTTAAATCATGGGTTTTCTAGGGCAGGGGTTTTCAAACTGTGGGTCGCACAAAGCCACTTGACGGCAGCTAAATGACACACACACAACACACACACACAGTTCCTAGGGCTGGACGATATAAATTGTGATATTGCTCAGTGCGATTTTCGAATCGCAAAGGCCGGGATTTAAAACATGCGTTGCGTGTTTTGAAGCGCGGACGCGCACGAGTTGTAATAACAGAGGGTCTCAGAGCGACGGTTCATTATTAAAATGCTCGGTCTGCATTATTAATGAGAAGAAACTCTCACTTCACTGCGCTGTGTTCTGCATGAGATTGCATACACCGGAAAATTCAAATGTTGCGAAAACTGTATCAGGTAAGCTGTTCATTAATTTCTATCGTCTGTTTGAACTCGGTGCTGTATCTTTCCGAGAGATGTAAAGAGTTTGTTGTTTTCGTTCCTTCATATGCATTTAATCCATAAACTGTCCGTAAAAAGCATTTCACATGTACGGGTTGAGCGGGGCACAAATGCGGGGTTTGTAACACTATACAAACATTTCCACATGCTAGCATAACAGAATTTACTAAATTATTTCCTTGCCATATTATCACTATATAGAGAAAAAAAAAAGTAAAAAAATCTTTTGAAGATATAGCTGAACATTTATTTAACCATTACAAAAGTAAATTTCTGGCTGAAGTAAATTTGTCTTCTCTGTTTTTAGTGTTTATTTAAAATGAGACGCATGTGTTTATTATTTTTACAATTATTTCAAAATTATTTTAATCTCTAAACTGTTTGAGAATTCTGCTTTGCTTCTTATGCTTTGCTAAAATAAAATAAAAAAGTGTTGGGTTGTGAGGGCACTTTTTTTAACAACACTCGTAGCGCGGATTACAGTTCAGCCGCACCGGAGTGAGCGCGTTTCCAGGTTTTATGGACATATTTCTAGACTCATTAACGTCTGTAAATTAAGAAATTAAAATGTAAATATTAGTAGTGAATGTTTACAGTGGTGCTAGCCTATAAAATAAAATGGTTATTTTTCTTAAATACTTAATTTCTGCCATATTATGCTTTTAATTATGATTAAGCTTATAGTAATGTCAATTGTTTTTAATCTCAAATATTTTGGTGGGTCTTGAAATAGATTATACTTGTCTAGGTGGGTCGTGGAATGGAAAAGTTTGGGAACCCCTGTTCTAGGGAACAAATTAATGAAACATGGACAGCTGCCACAAATTAATATGTCATAGGAACGAATTAACAAGTTGTATGAATGAATAGCCTGTCCTGCTCGCGTGCGCAGCCCTGTCAAAGCGAAGTGCCCGATATGCAACAATTATCTAGGGAAATTATGATTGAACATGACTTATTACTACATTTCAATACAAAATAACTTTGTACTGTGTTTCTTTTAATATACTTTTAAAGTTTGGATCATATTAAAAGCGTAGTTTGTACATTAGTAAATTATTTTCTTGTAAGATCCAGCCCCTTCACCGTCACTCACAGCCGTTTGCACGTGTTTTGCGCACGAGCCGCGCGCACCCCAAAATGAAACTGCTTAATCGACCATCGATAACTTTTATCGATTACATCTCTTATCGACAATTAATCGATCGTCGATTAATCGTTGACATCCCTACTTTGAACTGTCCTGCAGGTGGCGCTGCGGGCACGTGCAGCGCTCTCAGAGCCATTCCGTCCATGATGTTTTAAAAAACAATCTTTTCGTAGTTTATTTTAGGTAATAGCTTAAGACCATTTGCGCGATTTCAAACATCATGCAGTAACAACCCCCCCCCCCCAAAAAAAAAAAAAAAAAAAACTCGGATCTACGCGAATCACAGGGGTCATACCTCAGAGAACGAAAAATATGGAAATTCGTATTTTTATGGAAAAATCACATCCCTGCTTTGGATAAAAGTGTCTGCTAAATGCATAAATGTAAATGTAGAAATTGATCAACAGTCAAAAACGATGTTTATGCATAATGATCAATGTGAAATTACATATAAAACAAGCAATTCCAGCTCTAAAAGTTGTTAATATACACTAGCTAAATGACACATAAATAGCTTACAGTTACACTTGTGAAATAGAGCAGAAGTAAAAATTCTATTAATTTTCTCCTTCGAGGAATTGATTTTCAACAATAATTGATAACTTATAAACTGTTAAAGACAGACCTACTGTGAGCTACAAGGTTGTTTTGATGGTATATGCTTTTGTTGAAGCCATCAGCCCACACCTATTCAACTTATTTTTAAAAGAATCATGTTTAACAGAGGAATTCCTGATGAAAAACTGCATTACCCATGATTCTGCAGAGAAATCTCCACCAATCAGAGAAACACAAGAAAATCCATGAAGCACTGTGAATGACGTCCCTAGAAAAATACTTAAAGTGGACGGGAACTAATGCACTCTATATATTATTTGGTAAAAGTATTGCAATTGTTCCAGAATATAAGTCGCTATGTTTTATTCTGATTGGCTAATTTGAAGATGTAAAATGCATATACAGTAAATGCACATCTGTGACCGCAATTCTGCAGTAATGAGCCAAGTTGCTATGATGGAATTATAATTATTGTTAATAAATGTAATTATTTATTGAACATTGGTATCATTTATCATACTGCTGTTGCTGGCGTTTAATAAAACCAAGAAAAAGGGCATGAAATAGCAATTTTATCATAAGTTAAAAACATTCCACCAAACATTATGCCTAAAAATATCCTTGAGCCATGAAAATGCTCGAAAATGTATTAATATACTGCATACTGAATGCAATTACTAGCTAAATTGTAAAATGAAAATTTTTTTGTACTGTATATATATATATATATATATATATATAAATAATATGGCTATAGCAATGAGCAAAGTTCTTCAGCCATGAAAATCCTCTTTGATTTACGGTTCTAGCTCTAAAATTCATTGATATACCGCACATTGAATGCAATAACTAGCTAAATTGTGCCATTTATATTCTACAGTTACTCTCATGAAATATATTTTTTGGTGGAAGAATCGCAATTACCACTTTTTCAGGGATATAAAGTCACCATGTTTTTGTCATTTCTAGTACTCTAAATTCTGATTGGCTAAGCTGTGTTTGAAAACAAAAAATGTATAAATGCATGTATAAATGTGTCTGCAATTCTATGGTAAAAGTTGCTATGTTGGAATTATTATTATTATTGTTAATAAACGTAATTACTTATTGAAAACCGGTGTATTTTATCATATTGCTATTGCTGCCGTTTAATAAAACCAAGAACAAGGCCATGAAAGAGCGTTTTTACCATAGTTGTTGTGCCAAAAACATCTGTTAATCATGCTAAATGTTATTTGAATACATATGTGACCCTGGATAACAAAACCAGTCACAAGTAGCAATATACAGGTATATTTGTAACAATAGCCAACAATACATTGTATGGGTCAAAATTATCGATTTTTCTTTTATGCCAAAAATCATTAGGATATTAAATAAAGATCATGTTCCATGAAGATATTTTGTAAATTTCCTACCATAAATATATCAAATATATTTTGATTAGTAATATGCATTGCTAAGAACTTCATTTGGACAACTTTGAAGGCGATTTTCTCAATATTTAGATTTTTTTTGCACCCTCAGTTTCCAGATTTTCAAATAGTTGCATCTCGGCCAAATATTGCCCTATTCTAAAAAATGGATACATCAATGGAAAGCTTATTTATTCAGCTTTCAGATGATGTATAAATTCTCAATTTCCAAAAATGTACCCTTATGACTGGTTTTGTGGTCCAGGGTGACATATATGAAACTCAAAATATTACTCAATATAAATCTTTACTCAAAAAATGACTAATTAACGAGCTAATTAACAAACATACAGCAAGACCCACATCCGCCGTCATGCGTTATCCCAAAAGTCGCATCAAGTAAGCGGCAGGCCTTACCTTCAGCGAGTCGAAGCAGGCGATCACACGTCCATTCTCCACCTGGCAGCTCTTGGGCGGGTGTGCGAATTTGCATTCCTCGTCACTGCGTGAGCATGTCCCTCTCTGAAACTGCCGGCACACCTCGAGCGTCAGCCATTTCGTGTCTCGCATCGATGCGATGTTTAAAGCCATAGTTGTTTGAGAACCTGCAGGCTCTACGGTGTCAAGATTGTTGCTTCGGGTTCAAATAGTCTGCAAACGTATTTCTTTGTTGTTTTGTGTCAAGTTTTGAGGTTTGTCGGCGAGGGCCTTTAAATAGAGACGTCACATTCAGACCCCCGCTGGCTGTCGCATGGGAGATGGCGGCTATCAGTGAAGCTATCAATCTCGTTCATCAGTCATTTAGTCCCAGGTGCACAACAACGGGGCGACAATAAGTACATGCTCCAGGTCTCCAAATGGTCTTGAGCTCGACGGCTGTGGATGGCAATATCTGAAGGCAACGGCTCTCCTTGGAACGATATCTAATAATGTCCGTGAACGGAAAAAGCGTGTTGTTTCCTTGTGCTTTGGCAAGTCTGAGGAATTGAGATCTTTTCGGAGGCCAAGCCAGCGTTGTTTACAGTGTAGGATGGGAGCGGCGAGCAGCTTCAAGTAGGAACGTCGTCAGAGAAGGCACTTTCTTCTGTCTGGGATCTGGAAAAGATTTGGGTAAGAAACATGGACATTAGAAACTTTCCACATCTATTTGGCACAGAATTGAATTTACTACATTTAAGCATTATTTTAAACCTGGCAGTTGTTCATGTAGCAAAATATTTCAAAACCACCTATTATGAACCTTGCAGTAACCTAAAGTAAGAACAGAAATGTTTTAAATAAAGGAGTGCATTTAATTGCATATTAAACCAACAATATCCACCTAAAAGGAGCAATAGACGGAAGTTTTTCTGGAAGGCATTGGTGTTACCTAATCAGAGGCCACTGATTAAAAGTGTTAAGCAACACTTTTATCCAAAGGGACTTACAAATGAGGGACATCACAAGCAAAGCATAGGAGCAAAGTATATCAAATGTTGCCTCAAAGCATGCTGGGAAAAAACTGTGATATCGATTAAGCGCAGTGCCACGTTCGGTCAAACGCCGAGGTGCAGAAGCACCACATGAAAACACCTCCCCTTCCTAAACCATTTAAGACTGCCTAACCTGTTGAGTAATGCCAGAGATTTTAGCAAATAGAAAACACGCAGCGGCGCAATATTCCTGGCAGGAGTTCAAATGCCAGAAAAGGACTGAAACAGATGCGTATTCCAGACGTGATCCTGTCAGCGACGGGTGCAACAACACCTCGACTGGCTCACATTAAACACGGAGTAAGAAAGGATGGACAGACAGAAAGAAATAGAGAAACAGACACACAGAGACAGAGACAGACAATGAAAAATAGAGAGAGACAGACAGACAGACAGACAGACAGATAGACAGATAGACAGACAGATAGATAGATAGACAGAAACAGAGAATGATAGACAGAAACAGAGAATGATAGATAGAATGAACGGATGATAGATAGATAGATAGATAGATAGATAGATAGATAGATAGATAGATAGATAGATAGATAGATAGATAGATAGATAGATAGATAGATAGATAGATAGAGACAGAACCATAGAATGACAGACAGACAGGTAGATGGGTAGATAGATAAGAGACAGCGATAGAATGGATGACAGAACAATATAAAGAGTGAAAGAACAATAGACAAAATAATAGATAGATAAAATTAAAGACAGACAGCAAGACAAAGATACACAGAACAATAATTCATAGATAATAACAGACAGAACAATAATTCATAAAGACAGACAGATAGGCGCAGATCATTCCGTTATTAATTCATCACTAACCCCTGGCAGAAAAACTAGTCATCTCTGTTGGATTTGCAGCAGCTTATAACGTAACTACCACCGCAGGACTCAATTGTCCAATAATACGCCGCCTCTGGCAGGACTCGGGAACCTCACACAGACCTCACCGCTGAAATAGAGCTCTTTTCTTGGAACATCTGGAAATATTTTCTTGTGCAAACTGAAGTAAGGGTGGGGGTGGTGCAGCAGACAAAACATGGCCGTAAAAATCTGCAGCTGCCGTTTAAGATTCCCTTTGCTGTGTAATGACGGCCACGTCCCCTCCACTTAGAGCAAAGCCAACAGACAAGTGCCAAACAATAACTACTGTGTGTATGGAACCCAACACTATAGTGCTTTGAACCTTTTTAGGGTGATCGCATGCATTAAATAAAACTGAGGTGCATTATAGAGGGAACATGAAGCCTGGGTTTGTCCTGAATGGAATATCACCATGATACTACTCATACTAATTATTTAATATGTAGGCTAACATTGTGTGCAAGCATAAAACACCAGGATGAGCTGCAATATACACTGCAGTGAACACCATATCCCACAATGCAATGCACTAAACTTGACCTTGTATTTGAAGAAATATCCACTGCATCTCTTTCTTGACTCATCATTATTTGATTAAACTGCCAAATCTTTAAATAAATCTTTAAAAAAAGAAACATGGTGAAAGCATGACACAATGATATGCAGAAGGCAAAACATTAGTATTCCATTCAGACCGCAGACACCTTGATCGATTCAGTTTTTTATTAAGACTTGTGATCTGGACCTTCTTTTTGTCTTTCACCAATAACACAGCGAGTATTAGTGTAATCTAATGATCTTGAGTGTTTCTTTCATTTTCCACTCTTGTTGCTAAGGGCCTGTTTCTTCTTTCTATTTCCCATAATGCCTAGCAACCACAAGAGTGCACCTACAAAAAAAGAAAAATGTAATTGAGGTGTAATGAGAGAAATCGACCCTTTAAGAAGAATGCAACAGGTGTAGTGCAACAGAAATACATGCTAATCTGCATAATGCAGACAGTGCAATCATGAAATAATGACACGGCAACAACAAAACAACAAACAGGGTATTTAAAAAGAGCATGCACTTAATTTAAGTAAGATGGAACACTAGGAAACATAATATCATCTCTTCTTGTATTAGTTAAGCTAGCATTGCCTCTATTTGATATGAGCTTTAAAGTAACTGATAAAATAACAACAAGATAAAATAAAATACAATATAAAATAAACAGTAAAATCAAACCTTCATAACATTATCTGCAATGCTTTAATAAAATAAAATAAAAAATAAAATAAAATATTAAAATCAAACTTCCAAAATACTACTGCAATGTTTTTCCTGAAGAACCCCAAATAAAAAAACAATAATAATAAAAAAAACAATCACACGACACTATCTGCAATGCTTTTCCTGAAGAACCCAAAACTGATTTTAAAACAGTTCAGGCAACCTACCAACTGGTTGATTTTTTAATATACAGTTTTGCACAATCCCTAGTTGAAATGTGCATCGAAGCCTTGGGTCAAGAGCACTGAATTCACCATACGGCTTTATGATAAACCAAGATGACAAGGAACCATAGTCAAATAACTGGTCCAAAGGTCCAAACTGTCAAGCAGTCATTTTTAAAAAGCGTTCGGGTACAGCTGTAATTTGAGATTCTTGTGCGTGGCACTATTTGAGCTCTTGAAAAACACATTAGCAAAGCCTCCTTTTTGGCAGCACTTCGAACGGGACCTAAGAGAGGTCGATTTCCAGCCCTGGAAAGGCAAAAACCCCGGTGTTAGAAGTTGATTCAGAAAGAGTCATTTGGACCTCTCAATCTACGCTCCACCGTCGTACACTCCCAGCGCCCACTGCGCCTTTCCATTTTACGATTATAAAATTAAATGGCCTGCCATACTCGTCGCACACGTAGTCTCTACGGCACGATTTAATTTCATATCTTTACCCCCGAGAGTCAAACCATAAAAAAATGGGATAGAAACCATGTCAGATGTGACCTCATGCAATTAATCCTCTTGTATTTTTAGAACTCAGAAACCCGATGGTCTAATTTATGAGGTGAATGACAGTTAAAGGGTGCTTCAGTAATACAATCTGTCAGCTAGTAGAAGTGCTTAAAGCTTGTAAACTGACATAATGGGCCACCAAAGTCTTTGGATATGCAGGCCTGTTCGGTTCTCTTTTCGAGGTGCAATCACACAATTCGTGAAGCGCAGCAAACACAGGGTTTATAAAACAGCACACTAAGGATGCACCCAAAGCCAAATAAAAATCAATGAAAATATGTGACGATTCAAGTTGGTTGAGATGTTAAACGAATCACGATACAATTGGGGTGGGCTTTTATATCCGTTTTGATTTTTTTTTTATCAGGCCTCTGTATAATGCATATTAAAATCCACAACAAGATCAACAGCGCTCCAGACATGCGTGATCTCTTCAGAACATTTAATTCTCTCCTCTGTCCCCCCTCCACCACCGCCCACCACTTCTATAACAGCTGACGACTTTGCCACTTTTTTCACAGACAAAACTAGAAAAATCGGTAACCAGTTCTCAACTCCACACACACACAGGACCTCCAACCAACCACATCCACTGCTCAAACTCCCATCTTCTCCTTCTGTCCCCTCACCGAGGCGGAAGTATCCAAACTTCTCCTCTCCAGCCATCCTACAACATGTCCTCTTGACCCAATCCCCTCTCACCTTCTCCAAGCAATCTCTCCCACACTCTTACCGGCACTCACACACATTATCAACACATCTCTCCGCACTGGCATCTTCCCACAGCGTTCAAGCAGGCCCGGGTAACCCCACTGCTCAAAAAACCTACATTAAACACTTCTCTTTTAGAAAACTACAGACCTGTCTCTCTCCTTCCATTCGTAGCGAAAACACTCGAACGAGTTGTCTTCAACCAGCTCTCACTATTTCTTTCACAGTACAACAAACTGGATGCTAAACAGTCAGGTTTCAGGAGTGGCCACTCAACAGAGACTGCGCTACTCTCAGTCACGGAAGCCCTGCGAGTCGCAAAGGCCGATTCCAAATCATCAGTCCTCATTCTGCTCGATCTTTCTGCTGCTTTTGACACTGTCAATCATCAGATACTCCTGTCCACCCTCTCATCGCTGGGCATCACTGGGATTCCACTTCGCTGGTTTGAATCCTATCTCACCGGTAGGTCCTTCAGGGTGGCTTGGGGTGGTGAGGTATCCAAAGCACATCAACTGGTCACTGGGGTTCCTCAGGGATCAGTTCTTGGACCCCTCCTCTTCTCCACATACACTACATCACTGGGACCCATCATACAGGCACATGGCTTCTCCTACCATTGCTACGCCGATGACACACAGCTCTATCTCTCTTTTCAACCAGATGATCCAACGGTAGCTGCACGGATCTCAGACTGCCTGGCGGACATCTCGGCATGGATGAAAGAACATCACCTACAGCTCAACCTGGCAAAGACTGAGCTTCTTGTCGTCCCTGCCACTCCGACCCTACAGCATGACTTCCTGATTCAATTAGGCACATCAATAATTACCCCATCAACTTCGGTCAGAAATCTTGGTGTAATCTTTGATGACCAGCTGACCTTCAAAGAGCACATTGCAAAGACCGCTCGATCTTGCAGGTTTGCGCTATACAACATCAGAAAAATCAGGCCCTTCCTGACAGAGCATGCTGCACAACTTCTTGTCCAGGCCCTTGTCGTTTCTAGGCTGGACTACTGCAATGCTCTTCTGGCTGGTCTTCCATCAAACGCAATCAAACCTCTACAAATGATTCAGAATGGAGCGGCACGACTGGTCTTCAATGAGCCCAAAAGAACCCATGTTACACCTCTCTTCATCTCACTGCACTGGCTACCAGTGGCAGCTCGCATCAAGTTCAAGACACTGATGCTTGCATACAGAACAACCACAGGCTCAGCACCCTCCTACTTCCACTCACTATTACAAATCTACATCCCCTCCAGAAGTCTGAGATCTGCTAGTGAGCGACGCCTTGTGGTACCATCACAGAGAGGCTCAAAATCACTCTCCAGAACATTCTCATTCACCATTCCTGGATGGTGGAATAATCTTCCCACCCCTATCCGGATTGCTGGATCCCTATCAAGCTTCAAGCAACAACTGAAAACTCATCTCTTTCGGTACTACTTGACTTCATCCTAAACTTGATTAAAAAAAAAAAAAAAAAAAAAAAAAACCTTTCCCTTTATCTTTCTCTCCTTCCCTTGCTAGCTTGTACTTATTTGAACAATGACTGAGACTTGGTGTTACGAGCACTTCCTCTGTCTGATTGCCTCTTCAAGATGAATGGCTTTATGTACTCCCCAATTGTAAGTCGCTTTGGATAAAAGCGTCTGCCAAATGACTAAATGTAAATGTAAATGTAAAATAATACTTATAAGCGCCACCTACTGTCAGAGAGTGATTTTGCATTCTCATTCAGCACATATGCTTTTATGTCGTTTTATGTTGCATAACTTCACAGCTAATTCTGTTTTTGATTCAAATGCATTTTCTGTACAAAGTGCATTTTATGTTGATATATAAAAAATATTTTTTATTTATTTATTTTTGTGTATGAAAAGATTTTCTTGTATATATATTAATTTATTTAATTATGTATGTTTTAAAATTATAATTTATTTTAGTTATTTGACATAAAATATATTTCAATTTCACAAAGAAATGTGCAGCATTTTGTAATAACACATTTTCTTTTATAATTTATCTTTTATCTCATTTTGTAAAAAAAAAAAAAAAAAAAAGTGAGAATCATATTGTGAAACCAGTATAGTGAATCATATTGCATAGTGAGTTGAGCAAATTGTTACATCCTTACAGCACTTGTGTAAAAACAAAAATTGTGTAAAAACACAATCAAAGCAAAGCTGCAAATCAAAATTTGCTTCTCCCTTAAAGCAACTGCGATTCCAGTCAAATCAATGCAAATGTCTCCCTGTCAACTGTTCGCTCAAATGAGGACAAAGCACTGGGTATGTTTCTCCAGATGACACGATAATATAAGTGAAGGCTTTTAAAGTTCAAGTGTGTAATTTTTTTCATGTTAAAATACCTTCTACTTTCTCTTAGTTTAATATGCAGAGTCAACTATTTGTAGGTTAACGCCTCTGAAAAGTGCAAACAATGCAGTTCTGCGGTGCTTGAGCATCTGACACAACAACACTCTCACTCAACTAATTCCATTTAGTAGTGCAAAAATTAAAAGGAAAAAAGCTCATCAAAGAGTAGGCAAAGACAAAAAATGACAAGATATTGCCAAGACCTAAAAGGTAACTCTGACTCTTTGAAAGCCGAGAACTTGAGTTGATAGTTCAAAACCATCAAAGTCAACTAAAAAGGTTACTTATGTCTAAATGGCACCAAATAGATATCAAATTGAAGAAGAGTGGCCAATAAACTGCTAGATACTGCCAAGTCACCAGACCCCCTGCAGTTACTCTGGGTTTCAGAGAAGCGAGAGCTTTGACAGATAGTTGTAACTGAGTAGGAATGGCTGCAGGTCAGAGGCTGATGAGGGCGGACAGATGGTGTGCAGGTAGGAAGGTGGCTGTGCTATCCTTGTTGTGACCTGCAGAGATTAGCGCTGTCTGTACGCCCCCGCCCTTCCCCACAATGATTAGTGGTTCCGGAGGAGAACGCCTGGCTGAACAGCAAAGCCGGGCATTCCACAGATGCAATTATCTATTATCACAAAAAAAGAAAATTATCAGATCTTACATCATCGTAGGGAAGAGTATCTCAGCAATTAACAGGGTCATCAGGGAGCAATCAACATTACGAACTGTACATATAAGTTTGCCTCTGAAACAACTTTCCTTTTCAGATGACATCATCAAGCCCTCTTTTTTAGCCCCTCCCCCTCTAGCAACCATATAGAGCCCACTTTTCACAGTCCAATCCATTTCAGATGGATACAATTAATTTATGCCCCATTTTTTGATCTCAAACACAGAAGTAAAACGGGTTGTGAACAACTTTCCTTTTCAGATGACATCAAGCACTCTTATTTTTAGCCCCTCCCCCTGTAACCATGATATAGGGTAGGGCTGGGCGATATGAGCAAAAATTCATATCTCTGTATTTTTTGGCTGATTTGCGGTATACGGTATATATACGGCATGTATTTTCTACGCTTTTGTATTTAGATTAAACTAGGGATGGGTACTGAGAACCGTTATTTTTTTGGACCGGTACGTAATTGGGTCAATACCGGAGTACCGATAAGCTTCAGGACAAACGATACTGTTATCAATACTTGCATTGTTTTATCTCCGTATACTTCAATGTTAATGACGAATTAGAAGCTGCTGCTTGACATTTTTCTGAATGATGTGGCCGTCGTTTGCTCCATGCGTGTGATATCCATGCGCGCGTGTGCAGTGTGTGTTTGCGTGCAATCAGCAGCAAGAGTGAAACGTTCGAAAGTGTGGGCACATGTTGCAAAACTAAGCGACAGCGTCAGATGCCATATATGCATTAGTGTAATAGTGAACAAAGGAGGCAACACTAGTAATAAAATGAAACATTTACTAACAAAACACAACATCTACCTCAAGCAATGCGCTGTATTTACTATGTCTCCCGGCTCCAGCTCCAACTGCAACACGCGAGACATTCACATCAAATGTTGATTCAGTGGTAGAGTTACACTTACGAGATGCTGCACTTATTCGCAATCACAAAAGTACATTATTTGCGTGTGATTTACAGTCTTGCCGGTTAAACATTTTATTCGCGTGCTGTTCTGACATCCGCTTATACAGAGCGCATACACTGATACACTAAAAGGCCGGTCAAACAGCACATTAGAGCTGTCGCGATTCGTCGATTTTTGTCGACTAGTCGATTTTGAAAAATCATCCGACTTCATTTTGCTCGCGTCGACTAACCGGCAAAATACCGGAAGTGCCGCATTTCACGGACAAGAATCCATAAAACACATTATTAGACTATTTTCCAAGGCTGCATGATATTAAACCCATTTAAAAATCACAATTAAGCATTATTGTGAATTCACAAACGCTATGATTTAATTAATTATATGCGATGCAGTTCTAACACAGTATATGCGCTTTAATTATTTACATGCGTGTAGGTTAAGTACGTGTGCCTCACAGCAGCTCAGTTCGCAGTAGCTCCACAGGAACTCTCAATCTCCATCTCTGCATGTTGTTGTGAGTTTGGGTTTATTATAACGTTCATCTGGGAACGCAACGTGTGCCATTTCATCAGATGTGTAAGGTAAACCATTTATAAACCTATGCAAACACAGGAGAATACATCGCGATTTCAAAATAAAAGCTCAAACACTCACTCTGAGGTTACACGTTTTGATGTCCACATATTCATTTAATTACAGTGGCTACAGCATTTCTGTCCTAAAGAAATGGCCAAATATTAAACATTAAGTGGACATTTGAATTAAATGGTGCTTGTTCAATATTAAACAAGGATTAGATCACGCAGTAATGTGAAAAAATAATCATCAGGCTGTCGGCGCCCCCTGCAGGATTTTGTTGTAATGCGTAATGTACATTAGCTCTATTGTTTATAATACATTATGTATTTTAACAGTTCTGTTCAATAAAACCATATGATTTCTTGCTTTTGATACTTTATTTGAACTAATTATTATTGCATCATTGCTATTATATATGTATTTTAAGTCATTTTAAAAGCTATTGTTCACTTACATCTATTTTTATTACCACAAAAAAAAAAAAAGATTATAATTATAGGGCCCTATGAAATCCGTTTTATTTCCAAATTCAGTTTTTTCCTTTTTCATTTTTCTACTCTATTTTAATGGTTAAATTAAATTTTATTAATCAAAAAGCCTGTCTAATTAATTGAGTTTTACAGTTTTATCTGTACCAAATTCTTTTTCCATTATTTTCTGGATTCCATTTTAATGGTTCCATTAAATTTTAATAATCAAAAGCATCTCCAATTAATTGATTTTGTTAAAAAAAAAAAAATTTTTTTTCTTTAAAGAAATACTGCACATTTACATTTTTCGCCTAAATAAATTCTGGTAAATAATATTTCTGGTAAATACTCCTTTATTTAAAATACTGATTATAATTTTATTATTAGACTAGAACACGTGGATATGTTGTCATTCTTACACTATAATACTGAACTGATTTCAGTGATTTGGTCTATGAGATGGACACTTGCTTCTTGCACTCTATTGCACGTTACTTTTGCTTTAAAAAAGGATTTCATAGAAATTTGGATTTAATTTGGTTAAATTTGTAAAGTAAAATTGTTGGGTTTTTTTTGGTGGGAAATTAATCGTTTATATTAATCGATTAATCGAAATAAAAATAGTCGTTAGTGGCAGCCCTACAGCACATGATTACTTATTTATCATCGGATTGCGCTAATACTCTCAAAAACACACAAGGTTTACATATAAACACAATTAGTTATGTCTAAAGTGAAAGTAACGTTTGAGAGAGAAAGAGATGCGTGCAGGTCTTAAAGGGACATAACTAAACATGCTGCCGAATGTCATTAAAGGGATAGTTCACCCAAAAATGTAAATTCTGTCATTATTTACTCACTGTCATGTTGTACCAAACCTGTATTCATTTTTATTCTTGTGCTGAACACAAAAGAAGATATTTTGAAGAATGTGGGTAACCAAACAGTTGCTGGGTCCCCACTGACTTTGATAGTAGGAAAAAAATAAAATAAATATGGAAGTCACTGGGGACCAGCAACTGTTTGGTTTCCCACATTCTTCAAAATAACCTTTATGTTTAACAGAAGAAAGAAACTCATTCAGGTTTAAAACAACTTGAGAGTGAGTAAATGATGACACAATTTTTAATTTATGGGTGAACTATTCCTTTAATGTTAATAAAATAAAACACAAAGAGAAAAATAACTCACTGCTCCTGACTGAAGAACTTTAATACAGTTACTAAAGTTCAGCAGTAATAAAATAACTTGAAATTTTCAACAATTTTTCACATATTTTTTGCACCAAAGTATACTATGATACCATAGTATCGATAAGTACCAGTATTGATAAGCAGTATCGGTATCGTATCGATAAAATGTAAACGATACCCATCCCTAGATTAAACAAATAAAGTGAATGTAACCATAGGCATATATTATGTTAAAAAAGGGTTAAAATCACATTACATTCTAACATTGTAACATTGCAATCTAAAAACAAAAATAATGCTTTTAAAGCAGAAGTAAAATTTACTAAAGTAAAAATGAAAATAATAAAAAGCACAGACTAATTGAGTAAAAATGCTGTTTTGATTACCCCATTACAGTCACTTTACAATTAGTGCTATCATACAAATACACTTACTTGTAGGTTTAAAATTCTACATGTCACATTTATTGTTTATTAACTACAAATATTTCAGAACAAATTACATTATGCACTTTCTCTGCAGCAGCTCAGTCTGTGTCGTTTCAAACTGTATATCGATATAAACGGTATTGTCTTATATCGTATCACTTATAAAGAATATATCGATATATTGTACAAACTCGATATACCGCCCAGCCCTAATATAGGGCCCACTTTTCACAATCCAGTCCATTTCAGGTAGATAAAATCAATTTATGTACCATTTGTTGCTTTGAAAAACAGCAGCAAAATGGATTGTGAACAACTTTCCTTTTCAGATGACATCATCAAGTCCTCCTAGGATTTAGCCCCTCCCCCTCTGTCCACCATAAAAAGCCCGCTTTTCACAATCCAACCCATTTCACATAGATAAAATCCATTTCTGCCACATTTTTGCTTTGAAACACAGAAGTAAAACAGGTTGCAAACAACTCTCCTTTTCAGATGACATCAACTCCTCTTACTATTCATTCTGCCCTCCCCCTCTAACACCATACAGAGTTAAATTTTCACCATCTAATCAATTTCAGATGGATAAAATCAATTTCTGCTCCATTTTTTGCTCTCAAACACCAAAGTAAAATAGGTTATGAACACCTTTCCTTTTCAGATGACATCATCATGGTCCTCTTACATTTCAGCCCCTCTCCCTCTAACCACCATATAGAGCCCACCTTTCACAATCCAATCCAATCCAATTCAGATGAAAATAAAAAAATAAATTTCTGTCCCATTTTTTCGCTTTGAAACAAAAGTAAAATGGGTTGTGAACAATGTAACCTTTTGGGATACTTGTCTGGTACATAACTAGGTTGCTAATTAATTTGTGATAAATAAGGGAAACTGGTAATACAAAGGCTGCCACTTCAATCCAACCATTTAGCGTGTATTGAATGAGTTTGAGACCCCTTGAGAAAGAAATGTGACCCTTTGATTAAAGGCATCTGCTAATTAACAAGCAGGCAAATACAAATTCCCCATCTATGATGAAACATACAAACAATCCCATTTACAACTTTAGTGGAGCAGTTCAAAATTATAGTATAACTAACGAACTTGCATTGGGGTCAACAAGAGAAGGCTTTTCCAAACTAGTTCTGCCCATTCAAACAGCCTCTTTTGTTATAATAATAACGGTTCCAAACCCAGAGGATGAATGTCGGGTAATCCTCCATGGCATCAGATCAGGATTTGAGTTGCCTAAGCCAGCGGGCAGTACATAATACTGGTCATCTCTTAATTTGCACAGGAGGTGGATGCTGAATTGTTAGACATTTTCATAATTTTTGGACTTCACCAAATCTAATAAGCCTCCTGTTGACCATCATGTCATGCATAAAGTTACTGGTTTTAATTGACGTGATTCGGTATCACAACCCTGTTAAGTGCAAACCCCAACACTGAAACAAATACTAAATGCAAAGCGTAACCAAACCCCAACCTTAACCTCAATATAGCATTGGTAGCACATGATAGATACTGTTTGTAGCAATTGGATCCATCGATTTTTCTGAACTTTGAACTGAATCCAAGAAGTCTGAATTTTTTTTTCCAGTGAAATTGGCTGCAGGGGTTTAGACTGAACTGTTTCGTGAAAAACATGCTTTTCATTGCTGATGATTTTGTACAATGCCATGATCATATCATAGAGGCCAAGGACAAAGTCAAGGCGATAGTTGTTTTGGAAGTAACGGCTTAATCACAAGAACAAAACTAGGCCACATTTTCTACAGCTGGACCTGCAAATTACTTTAAATAACCACAACCAACCATTTTAATCATGCAACTTAAAAGAGCTTAATATCTTCATAGTCAAGAGCTGAATGCAGCTGAACTGTAAGCATTCATTAAAGTCATACGTTTCAGTAATTAGATAACGCACTGCCATCATCCCTTTCAGCTAAATGAATATAAAGCGATCATGGAAAAGTCTTCTGATAAACAATCACACAATAATGTAATTAAAAACAAATGATCATATTTAAAACAATTCACAACTCTGCAAGGCTTGATATGGGACAGTAATCGCTGCACATGCAGTTTGGAAAGAGCTGCAGCCTTGATTCAATGTGGTCAGCAAAAACGGGTGTGTCATATGATAATAGCCTTAATGTAAAACTGAATCTCGGTGACCCAAGTTATTATCTTCATAACACCAAGGCTGCTTTTATCCCCCAGATCATCGTCTCTAGTTATTTATAGTGTCGTGGACGGCAGCCATGCCTGGCTGGTACGGCGCTCATATCCTCGGGCTGTGTGAAGCTGATGTGCAATTTAATTAAGAAGATCATTTAGACACAGATCTGATCTACTTAGCGACTGACAACCATTTGCATTGTGTTTTCAAAGACTAAATATCCCACAACTTACCAAAGGAAAAAGCTAATTATGACACTAACTTACCTTTAAAGGCTGGTGAAGGAGGAGATCTTGTCCCAGTTATGAAAACACAACATGAGCTTGAGTTTAAATACTCACTCCCTTCTACAACAAACTTTCTCCTTGAGGTGAAAATGTTGGCACAAAGTCTCGGTTCTCTCTACAAGTGCGCAATACGGCACCCCCGCTAAAATAGTCTCATAATAAAGGGTAATTTGTTCATGAAACATGCCTGGCAGTTGTAAAGCCTTAAAAGGTGCAGGCTAATTACCTTTCGGAGTCTGTCTAAACGTGTTTCGGATCGATTCAGAAAGGTGCTGTTGCTCTCAAAGCTTTGCCTAATAAAGAGTCAGTGGACTGTTTTCATGCTTTTTTTTAATGGGAAGGGCAGAGCCAGTCTCTCTCTTTAAAAAAAACACACTCTTCCTCCCAACACGTTTGCCAAATGTTCTACACAAACGTGGCCTTTTCCTGCCACGGCGCAGGTCCTACTCTTTTAAAGTCTGGACTATAGTAAAACCGGAGGTCTGATCAGGCCAACATGAAAGATTCTGGCATTCATTAAATTTGCATAAATCCCTTGCTAATCCGACTGGACCATTACCTTCGGAATCATTTCCTTGGAATAGCAGAAATCCAAAATATTTGTAAACTGCACAAATATGCCTTCGGTTTAAGACACAAATCAGTCCGAATTGTATTGAAACTACTTTACAGATGTTCCTACGGAAAGAAACCGGAAAGACTTGGGATTTGGGATACACAAGGGTTAAAGGCAGAGTAACTTACTGACACAACTCCACACCTCCTCTCAGATTTCTCTCCCTCTCTTTCCACACCCCTGCCCGCATGCAGCATATTGCAGTAAAATTCCTCGTGTTGGGAAAAACAGACGGAACTTTAAAGGATAAAATGTTCCCTACTCCTCCCACCTTGCTGGAATGAGTAAGCCTCCTTCCTCTCCACGTCTAACTCTCTCTCTCCCTCTCTCTCACTCTCCCGCTCACCTGGTGCGGCGATCGGATTGCTTCACTTCACGCTCTCCCGATATATAACGACCACGTGAACCGTTGTCATTCCCTGCGTGAATGGCCCATGCCGAGACAGGGATTTTCTCTCAGCAACAGCACAGAAAGCACCAGCACGTCTGCTCGCTGCTCAACTATCTGGCTGAAACATTTCCAGCCATTCCCACACCCCTCCCCTCCTCTCCTGCAACCAACCCCTTCCTGCCAGACTGCCTCCGGCAAGAGGCCGCCCATCCGCAGTCTAGCCAATAGCATCCCGCATTCCCTCTCTGAGGCTCTGTTGTTGGCTGAGTTTCCCGAACTGGCAGGCTGACCTCAGAGCTCCTCATGACAGGCTCCTGAATGCTGAACTTAGAGGTATTCCCCCATTTTTACGCCCTTGCAACAGAGGATTGATATCGTTTCCCCAACTTTCCCAAACTCTACACTGGAGATGACTGGAAATGTTTTATAGACAGCAATGTGCACAAATTTGGCACTTTGAAGGAATAGTTGCTTCAACCCTGGTTTTCTTTCTTCAGTGGAATATAAATCTGAATGCATATTGTATGCTCCAAAAAGGACAAAAACACAATAAAAAAAACTTAATCATTGGCACTTTAAAATGTTCAATAACCATGAGAAGCAGGTTATTTATTGGTCCATTTAATTTTCGTAATAATATAAAACACTTATATTATATATTTTTATTTATTTTACATATTTTATACAGAAATAAAACAATTCAGCTAGATGCCAAGGCAATATTTCTTATTTTAATTTAAGTTAAATACTTTTTTTATTTAAACAATAAAAATAAAAATAGCTAAATAGAAATAAATCTAAAACAAGAATAAAAATTTATAAAAACTACACAGACATTAAAAAAAAAAAAAAAAACTGGAAAATATCAAAATAAATAAAAACTATATTAGTGTAGCAAAACTGCTCATTAATGGTTAGATGGCATTTTTTACATATTTTATATATATATATATAAATCAGCCAGCTGCCAAAGCAACATTTATCATTTTATTTTAGTTTAAATTAATATATTAAAATAACTAAAACAGAAATAAAAATTAATAAAATCTACTTATTAAAAAAGAAACTACTAAAACAATCTCCAGTCCCCATTCAAAACTTGAGTGATGCATTTAAAGAAGCATTTTTGAGTTTAACACAAGAATAAGATTTAAGAGCTCCAACGAAGAGGAAGATTATCATTGAGCATCTGCATTAATTTTGCTCATTTCCTAATGAAAATCTATCATATGATTTCAGAAGACTTTAAATTTTATATTTGTCCTTTTGAACTTAACAGGTTCAATTACACCATGCACTTTGATCGCATGGAAAAGAGCAGTATGAACTTTCTTCCCACTGGCTTATTTTGTGTTTCACAAAAGAAAGCAAATAATACAAGTTGGGAATGCTACGGGGGTAAGTAAATGATGACAAAATCTGCATTTATAAGTGAACTATTCCTTCAAGGCTGTTTTAAAGCACATCTGCCCTCAAGGAAGTGTTTTGTGTTGTCGCAACAAAGAAAGACTTTGAATTCTCTCGCACGTCTAACACCTCCGTCAAACGCTGCAGCTCTGCCTGCCTCCAAGGTCTCTGCATCCCCTGGCAACCCATCGCTATGACAATGAGCATCGTTACCGTAGGGCGACGAGGACACGTCCTCTCCTCCCTACCTTCGTGACAGGAAGCCTCTCGGCGTCACGTGAGGGATGATGTAGTGGGGTAGAAGTGATGAGTCAGATGCCGCTTCACAATGTTTCTATCCCAATCAATAGAACAGCTGTAGCCTCGTGCTTTTAGGGGCTCACATTCCCGCAAGCGCACTGCAATTATGTGACAGCCAAAGTGCTTTTACAAAAGCAACGGCAAACGACGTTAAAAAAATGCACTGCCTAAACATCAATGAGGCGAGACACACGCTCGCACTCAATGCAGCTGCCAACTAACCCTGATAACCCTGACAGTCAACTCTATGTGATTACACTAAACAACCCAACTGGTTTAATGCTGTTTATTGCTCAAATTGCTCATTTGACATGTAGGTTCAAGGCTGAACGATTCGGTCAAATAATTCACGCATCTGCATCTCGCTAAGGAAGTTAACTTAGCTAAGAAATTATACAGGTTTATTTGTTTCCTTTGGTCCATTAGTACAATTAGGCAATGCTATTTTAACAAAGAATGGAATTTAATGGAAAAAAATCAATTGCATGCATCTTTCAGGAAACTTGAGGAAATTAAATTGTGCAATGTTGACATTATTTACAATTTAAGGTTCAGCATCGTTTACCATCACTAAATAATTCAACCCATGACATAATTGCTGATATAAAGCCAAAACCCTTGGATTCCCTTCGGAGAGGACGTTAAGCTTATCTAATTGTTTACAGATTGAGACATTAAGCCTAAATATTTGATATACAATTCTAGATTTCCTCATTTATTTGAGCAGCTCTGACTAATGCAGCTATTTTATAACATATCACCAGTTCAAGTTTGTTTAATGATTACTTTATCAAATGTGTCACATTGTTAATGTTCTACAGAAATGTAAACCACTTCTGAGCTTCCCGTTTTACACTATAATCGATTCCTAGCAGCATGCCGATCTGTCATGATGAAACTATTTGACAGATTTTAGAGAGGTGAACCAAATGAAGGCCTGATGTATTAACGGTAACTGTCCTTAAAGCTCCTTGCAATTAATTGCTTGCATTTTTCCTTTGCAAGCAGCTTTGGGTAAATTCAGATAAAAGCATTTGCTAAATTAATAATGGAAATGCAAAAAGACAATTCACATCAGTAAGCATTCATTTAAAGGTTTTTGCATGGGACAAGCCTGATGCAAATGCATCTGCATTTAACCTCCACTACATTTGCATTCAAAATTGTAGGTCAGGGATCTTCTGAGTGTTGCATTTCAAACCTGGCCTCCAACAGCATACATATTGTACCAAATGTATGCAATTATAGTATATACAGTAGTTTGCATCACAATACTTTAATAGCTTTGCAATGTAAACACCATTACATTTTAATCATACTTAACACTTTTTAATGCGAGAGACATTGAATAATTTTGCATAACTTAAGCTCCATGAAATGCAATAATTAACATTTTTATATTTTACACGACTTCTTGAAGATCTCTGCTCTTTGTGTTTTTAAAACATGTCTACAGTAAACTGTTCATTACACTGCGATGCAAAACTAAACGCAGGTTTCTTAAACCCAAAGGTAACTAATTACCCCCATTAGACATCCTCACTGAACACGAACCATTATCCTGCGTTGAACAACCAGGATGTGCAGACTATCAGACAGAGGCTTAATTTACTAAACAACGAGAAAGGTGCGGTACCTGCTGCGAGGGCAAATAAAAAGGAGATCATGGAATTAGATTGCTATGTGGGTCGTACTTGCATTATGCTTATTGAGATTTAGTAAAGCATCTTAGCATATATCCTCTTCCATATCTGTCTCTCAGCACTTTCTCAGGTAACTCACCTTTCATCTGCATGTCTCAGCTAACTAATGATACATGTTTGGACACTGTACCATGATAAGACCATGTTATTTCAACAGACAGGTACCATGACAATGATGACATGATGCTATGGATTACGTTACATTATGGTGATCAAAGTAATATGGTATATGTTAAAAAAAAACTACCATGGCATTCATATTCAATACTATTACTGTATCATGATATAGGCCTACTTTTCTCATCCCGTCGCCGACGCGACGCAACTAAATTAAGACGTGACGCATAGACAGCTGCGTTCATAATGGAAGCGTTCTAGTAGTTGCGTGTTGGTGGTGATGATGATAATAGGCGCGTTCGACTTGAAGCAGCGCTGAGCAGAATGCTCACCTTATGACATCAAAGTACCGCGAGAGCGATTCGAATGCATAGGATCCGACTGCTTTCTTATCGCTCTCGCGGTACTTTGATGTCATAAGGTGATCATTCTGCGCAGCGCTGCTTCAAGTCGAACGCGCCTAATGCACTAGTAGTTGGGCTCTCACGTGCTTGGCGCGCGCACGGGGTGTGGCGCGGGATTTGGGAGCGGTTTCATGAAGAAGGGACTAGTCTTGATGGGTGAGCCGTGTGTCAATCTGTGCATATCAAGTAGCCTAACTGTTCCAGACAGAAACATCCAGGGTGATTTATTCGATTTCATTCTCCTCACGCAGCGATGACGCGGGGAAAAGACACGTGAAGTCTGAAGTAACAAATATAGCTAAACTCATCGTCATCATCATTTGTGTTACGTTATGTCAATCTGCGTGTGCGTTAAAGCAAGGAAAAAAACTGTTCTTAAAGTCATTATTTTAAATAAAATATCAAACCGATTATTTCTTAGCTCCGCCGATTTATAACCTGATGCGAAAAAATTCAAATAGCCTAAATAATCCTCAAGGAACGATGACGCGAACGCTATTCATTTCAACACTAACAAGTGTGAAATATGAGCTATCAGTGCTGATTTTCTTTTTTAGCTATGCTAACGAACGCAGCGACTAAGCCATCATCATTTATATTCTGTTTTCTGCTCGGAAACAAACTCTCACGTCTTTTACTAATCGCGTCATAACTCGGCGGACGATTTATAAACTGAGTGACGTGATTTATATTCGAATTAATTCCCATCACGAAGTAACGGGGCGATGACGCGGGGAAAAAGGCAACAGCTGTCAACTAAAACAATCCTCAGGAATGAGCTGTCAACGCGTATTTTTCATCGATTCAAACAAATTCAATGTCATGGTGATTTTACGACGGCCCAGTCCGCGAGCGTGCCCGTTTTAGCTCGTGGGCATTTCACGCAAACCTGGAAACTTCTCGCGCTCTATCGCGTAACGTTAGTTTTTTATTTTCCTGAACTATTTATTATCTCTCGCTCGGAAACACACAGCATTTACTAAACCCGTGTCGACATCACTGAGCGACGAACCCAACGCTAGCAAAACACGCTCTCTCTGCAATGACAAACATTGTATTGACATTTGACACACTGTATCAACAATAAACCGCCTGCGCTTTACAAATAACCTATCGCGCTACTTTGTCGACACCTTAAAACGCTTGAATTGAACCTGCCGCTTACCTGGTTATCATGACCTGCCGCTGCTGTGCCGTTTCTTGACCACAAATCACGCAGACGGCAAAAGAGCTCGATGGAATCTGCGGCAAATGACTCGTTAAGTCAATAGAATTAAGGCTTGTTTTTTAACCGAAGCGAACATTCTCGTCGGTCCACGCAAAGCGCGATTTGTCAGGCAGCTGGTTTAGATTTTAACGCCGAACTCAAGTTAGTTTACCAAAAAGCTGGTCGTGCAACAAGCTGCTCTGACAGCTCGTGGGAGGAGGGACCAGGTCATGTGACTGGGAAAGGGGGGAGGTTGCTACGTTGAAACAATAATTATACCATAAATGTATTTCATATAACTACTTTTATCATTTATATGTCTTAAGGAATTTAAAAAGCTGCTGTTAAATGTAGTTTATGATATCTAGTCAGAAAACTTGTCATCGCGGTTGTGTTCATTTCCCCCTATTTACAGTCTGAGGTGGTTTAACCCAAATGAATGTCAGGAGCCCTGGGAAGGGCAAGGGTCTGCTTGTTGCCGTGGAAACAACAGTGAATCTCCCGAGGGTACAATGGATGTGGGCTACAGTGCTGTTAAATCAACAAGCTGAAGGCCTGTTGTTCATCTAAGATGGTGACGATTAGATTCAGACGGCTGAATCTGCAACAGTTTACATGTCAAGACAGTGAGTGAGAGCCCTGTGTGCCCAGAGGCCCCTGTGCCATGATATTATGAAAGTTATTACTTTTAAGATGAAGACCGGAAGTGCATAACTGAAAAGTAATGACGGCAATTAGGATAATCCATAATGATAAATAATAGATGTTAGGGGTGGGTTTAAGTGAGATAGATTATACAATGAAAATGTAAAAAGATTAAATAATGGTGCAGCAGTACAAAAAAAAAGAGGGAAAATGTATAGAGAAAATATATGCAGACTATTTCAACAAAACTGAAAACAAAGCACAAATCTGCATGTAAAAAATCTTTTACATGCTATTAAATGCCACAAACAAAACTAGGAATATATTTCAAAGATTCGATGTCACAAACCATTCTGATGTTTTAGTTCTTAACTTTGAGGTTAACGTTTATATTTTTCTAAAAGTTTAAATGTAGATATGCACATGTAAATGTGTAATAGAAAATGGAACAAATTTATTAATATTTATAAGAATCTTTTGTTGAATAAAGTTCCATGGATGTTAAAGATTCTTCACGGAACCATCAATGCCAATAAAGAACCTTTATTTTAAAGGGACGTTCACACAAAACGCGTCTTTGCACTTAAAAATACGAAATGCAGTGCTCAGGAATGTTTTTTTTTTTTTTAAGCGCAGCGCAGAATGCCTCCTCCACAATATTGCCGTAAAATAAAACAGTTGCCATACCAACTTGCTACTGCAAAACAAAAGTTTGCAAGGCTTGCCTTGCCTTTGGTGTCTTCTGATTGGTCCACTGTAAAAGACACAAGATGTGAGCGCAACGGTCATAGTCATCCGTCGAGTGCGTTTACATAGAAAAATAATGGCAAAGTAGTACACTAAGAGTGTATGTTCACTGTGGTAACAGGTAAACCAATTTTATTCAAGTAATATTCAGCAAAAACGTCTAAATTTGGTAATTGTTTTTATTTTTTTTTATTGGCTATGAAAAGATATTTGTTTACTCAGGCCTCGTTTACACTGGCATTTCTGCTGTGTTTCAGAAACGATCTCCGTCTACACTACACAACCGAAAACGCATGTCACATGACCATTCATGCAGGTACAACCATAGATATGTACAGGTAGATGCCCTATTATTTAGATGGCGGACACGTCTATGTGCTTGGAGCGGTCGAATGGGAAATCTACCTTTACACATCTATGGGTACAACAATGAGCATGATGTAATTGTTTACACGGTCGTCAAGGATACGCAGAGAGAATGTGGGCAGCCACTCCGTCATTTTCAAAAAGTCTCCGTTTTGGTCCGTTTACACTGAAACGCAACCCCGGATGTCTCAAACTAAAACGGGGTCTGCTGCATTTTCAAAAGTCTCCGTTTTCGACCTCGAAAACGCAGAAGTAGTGTAAACAATAGGCGTAACCGTAGCAAAAGTTATGCATTTTAAAATGAAAACGCACTATAGAGTAAACGGGGCCTTACACTCTTAAAAATAAATGTTCATTGGCTTCTATGGTTCCATGAAGAACACTCATTGAACCTTTTTAATGCACAAAAGGTTCTTTACACTGGAAAAAGGTTCTTTAGATTATAAAATGTTCTTCACACTAAGAAAAGAAAATGTTTCTTTTAAGAATTGATCACTGAATGCTTCTTTGGGGAACCAGAAATGGTTATTCCATGGCATCACTGCCAAAAAACAAAACAAAACTTTTGGAACATTTATTTTTAAGAGTGTAATACAGAAATTCAACACTTCATTATTATATAGGTTGGGAAATAATAAACAGTATGGGAGGATCTTCAATTCATGTTAGTTTTCATGCTTCCAATATTTCACATCCGTCCAATTAGCACATTGTGCCACTGCGTTTGGCTTTAAATATGTCATGCTTATTTTAAACTGAAGCAACAACAGCATTGCGATTGTGCAAAAGATCTCAATCAGCATTCCTCAAACCCATAACTGCTGAGCGCGGCTTCCTCCCAAAACCTTCCCAGCGTTCGCCAGACATCCGAAAAACATAAACATCATCACCGCGATCTCCTCCGGGATTAGCCGAGTTACACAACCGTACAGTTTGCAAATCACCAAAAGTTGAAAACAATTCTTGGCGAAACATTCCTTCCGTTCGGCCCAGCATTGGTAGGGAGCTGTTGAATGTGGCCATAATGACCTAAGTGTGGTCTCTCGCCGTCATGTGAAATGGCATTATTCAAGGAGGTGCGGAGAGACAAACTGTGGCTTATTATGTTGAGGAAGAGTCTAAATAGACCTCTAGAGATGAGTGCTAATTCCAGACTTGTGCATCATCTCCATTTTGGCAAAGTGCATCAGACACGCCACCTTGAATGATCAACAGGACCTGGAATAACATTGTGTTGCTAAATTTAAGGTCCATTAAATTTCAACACAGCACATCGAACGCCAAAAACAGTCATCTGAAAATAAATAGCCATTAGTAAGAGACTCAGAATGCGATTCAAATGGCCATTTCGGGAGTTGTTTTGATGCGAGTCAAAGCTTCGCTGGCGGTGAGATGTAAAGAAGGTTCACTGGTTAAGCTTCTCTGTTGAAAGGTCACCTGTCCATGGCTTTGAGCTTTAAACGGTCACTAAACCCCACCACATCGATTCATAAAAATCCTACTACATTACACTGTGTGTGAATTTCATTTCAAACATAGAGTGACCTTTTAATACTCTCCCTGTGGTTGTCATTTTAAGTGACAGTCACAGTCTGAGTTTTTTATACTAATCCAATAGTAAAAAAAAGGTAAAAAAAAAAGTGTTTTTAAAAATTAGACCAAAACATCTTCTCCATAAATATTTTTAGACTGTGCCTTATACTCCAGCTCAATTTTGTGTATTATGTTTCAAAACGTAAATAAGGCAACACATTGCATTGTCAGCATTGCTAAAAGAGGTTTATCTTTTCATTCATGCATGCGTGTGTAAAGAATGTTTCTGGCTTTTAAGAAGCAGGGCACAGTTATCAAATCTATGTTTTAAATCCTAGTTCTGCTGTCCTTTGCTTTCCTGTAGCTCAAATGGTAGAGCATGGCGCTAACAACGCCAAGATCATGGGTTCGATTCCCAGGGAAAGCAAGAACTGATCAAATGTAAAAACTGTAACTTGAATGCAATGTAAGTCGCTTTGGATAAAAGCGTCAGCTAAATGCATAAATGCTTTGTTTCATGCCAAATACATTGCACAAGTAAATTTTATTTAAATATCACAATGCACATAGTCCCAAAGACGCTTTTACAGAATAATACTGCATTATGATGTATTAGATTTTAATTTAAAGCTTATTCAACTCAAGCTCATTGGAAAATGTGCCTGTGGTGAAATTTCTGCAAAAATGTCTTGCACATTTCATGACACGTTCAAGTGAAATGTCCAGTGTGGTGCCAAAAGCCCAAAACAGATGAACATGAATCTTGCAACATTTTATGTTGGTTGTTACATATTGCAGTAATTGAATGATTTGGCGTGAAAAGGAATAAAACGTGTTGATGTTTTACTGCCTCTAGTGTTCATTACAGCTGGAAACTGCAGCAAAATATAAGCATAGGTAAATTTTTGGAGTTTGGCAAAATTTAGATACATGTTTTCCTAATCAGCCTATGTTACAATACAGTATTTGTCCATAACAAAATCAGCGTCAACTCTAGCAAGGAACTATTTTAATAGTCATTTTTTTCAAGAGTTTGGTGAACTCAATATATGAGACTAAATTATATTGATTGAATTATATTGATGTCACTGTCTTGCGTAACTGTATTTATTATTTGATCTCAATTAATTCTCAATGTTTTTGGCCTCTCACACTAATAACTGTAAATAATAGAGTAATATTCTGTAAATTTGCATCCAAATCTTTCTCATTTTCATCTGAATTGTATAAATAATACGGAAGACCAGGAAAGAGGCAGCATGCAATATGCCCTCCATAACCTCTCATGGCAAAAACGAGACCCTGAGCGACTCCAAGAGAAAAATGGCACCGCTTCACTTGAACCTCAATGTCGACGTTACCCTTTCCAAGGAGCTGATGCAGAAAGCGTGACAGACGGCTGAGAGGTTTCAAGATGCCGAATGGTATTCATTAAAATGATAATTCCAATGGTATTCATGAAAAACAAAATCCCAAGACTATATGCCAATATGCTTGTGCTTGTTTCTGTGCAATGTTAGCAGTAGACACAGAAATTCTCCTGCATATGAAGTGCACTTATCAGTAAAGGTTTAATGGCCATCATGTGCAGGGCGATTCTCAAGAGATGAACGGATCGATTGAGTTGCAGAGGAGAAGAACGGAGACTCCAGGAGAACATAAAGGAATAGTTCACCTCTTCATCATTTACTCACCCGTGTCGATTCAATCCCATTTACTGGAGAAATCGAGGAATCTTCATGCAGTTATTTTTCCTACAATGACAGTTATCACATCTGCTAAGGTTCAAAAGGGACAAAAAGCATTATCGTAATCTAAGTTTTCACAAATACGAGTGAACAAATGAATCACACAATTTCCATTTTAGTGTGAACTATTCCTTTAAACAGCTCGCTCTCTAGTTCCGTGCAACCTAGTGTGTTATGAAGACAATTGTTCTCCAGTGTATTATTTCCCCTTCTAGAACCCGCCGGTAATATGTTGATTGGGGTTTGTAGCCATGTTAATGGTGGCTGCATCTGAATCTTATATATTGTTTTTTACATCTGCTTGACCTTTGTGATCTAGCTGGCAGCGTTTGAGACAAAACTGCTTCTACACTCCTAAACTGAAAGCTCAAGCTAACCCACGCACATTGACAGCAAATATGCATCCTTAGGGTCATCTTATTCATTTTATCCAAAGAAAGTCTACTTTTAATGAGTTGCATCATTTGCAAATGAACACGTCTTTCCTCTAACTCTCATCCTCTTGGTTGTGGACCAGGTCGCTCGGGTAAAGATGTTTCCGTTTATCTGAATAATTGTTCTTTTTTTAGGGATGGCGTGACGTGACGTCTTTATAGCTGGTTTTCTGTGCTTTCTGCTTTTCTCAATCTATAGTATTACAATTCATACTCTGACATGTGAATGAAACTGAATTTCTGCAGTAATTGGTTGCTTCCATCCTCACATAGATGGAGACATACAGTAATTATATGTAACATAATACCATACAGGGTCATGTGATTCAGATGTATTGATGCAGGAATAGAGTGGCTGAGAATAGACCTCTATATTTACAACCAGGAATATTTATCGGTAGGTCAAAGACAGAAGTAAAAATAAAATTAGACAATTAAAAAATGAGACAACACTTTACTTAAAGCTTTATGTATGTTGCATTATAAAGGGTTATTAATGGGTAAAATGCATTATAATTATAATTATAATGTGCACTGTGATGCATTATATCTTGTCGAAGAAAATTATTACCGAATTTAAAATGCATAGTGTAACAATGAATTGATAAGTGTTATAATGTATTAATTGTTGTTACAATTATTCATGAGATTGTACAATGCATTATAAGGTGCATTACAAGGCATAATTAATGCATTAAAACTACTTTTACAATGCATTATACATAAAGTCTTTAAGTAAAGTGTTACCAAAAATTACATATTACAAATAAAATTATTAAATTATTATTTTTTTCATTGAACACCAAAGATGTCAACAAACCCTGAAGCATATTCAAATACTGCATGTAAACAGAGGCATTTTTCTATGCAAGTTCAGTGACTGAAATTTGGCCATTCTGCCACATAAGGCGATATCCCTGCTAACAAAAATATGTTCCAAAAACTTTTACTTATGACCTGTTAACTTATGAAAATATCAATATTCTCAAAATGTTCAGTTTAGAAAATGTTTTTTTCTTGGTTGCATGAACGTTAGAGAAAGCATTAACAGAACATTCTATGTTATCAATTTCAAACATTATGGGACAGTTACTTTTACATGTTCTCTAAACCATATAAAAATAGTCAGTATTAACCTAACTGTCACCGTCCCGTATACGGGACGCCTAAGTTTACTTCACTATATTACACTTAAATCCTAATGTAATCATGACAAACTATATATCGTTGGAAAGGTCTAAGTCTCCTAAATAGATATTTTACCATTTTTTTGTTGTTACAAATTATGTAGGAACAGTAATAGATTCATTTATGACAAGAGTGCACCAAGCGTCTATGATAAATCAACATCATAACAGGAGTTCTGACCTTTGTCACAAAAAGTCTTTATATCCTTGCCTTTTTCCCCATCACATGTTTTAGTAATCATCATAAGTTATATACCGTTTGAAAGCTTAAAATCTCAGATTCATCCTGTGAAAACCATTTTGAAATCGGACATTGCGTTACCATAGAAATGGTACTTCAAAATGTTTTGGCGGTCTCCTCCCCCTTAGCGGCGGTGTCATATTACAAAATGTATTACGGTCTTTTAGAATCAAAACTTTTTATAATCTTGACAAAATACATATCGTTGGAAAGGTCTGAGTCTCAAGATTCCGTGGTTATTTTGTTATAGATGTAATATTGAGAGAGAAATTTATAGATTTGTGACAGAAATGCATAAAAAAATAATTCAATGGAGTTTCAATGGCACCCGGTGGCTGTTTGTGGTATAACGCCTAAACAAAATTGCATATGAACCTCAATTTTTTTTATATCAACTTCAAATTTGGAACACAACTTATGTAGACATATGGCTTTAATTTTATAGCAATTTTGGATTTTTAACTATTTTTTTAAATATTTATTTTATATAAAATAAAATAAAAATAGTATAATACATTTTCTTTACAGTAAATTTAAACTTCTATAACTTTTTAATACTTTAATTTTATTAAATGGCTTCACTTCTGTAATAATCTGCTAATTGTCTTCTTTAAAAAGAGACCAACCTTAGGACTGTATTCAAAAGCGTTCATGAATTATAATAATTTAAGTTTGGATACTGCACTTTCTCGTGAATTTTCAAAAATGGGGATGACAGTTAAGGGGTTAAAAATAGTAAGTTCAGATGTCTGAACAATTTGTTTCTTGTTCACATCAGATTTGAATTCCTTATTGATTTAGGCAAATTGCATGTGTATTGGCACATGTGTGCAAATGATTATGTACAATTGTCTGTAATTTGCACAATAACAATGCACACGGCTTGTTGATCAAAACTGATGAGTTGATTCTCAGTGAAATTGTCAATCTCTTCACAACTTCTAAACATTGTGTGAGTGATCACATACAAAATTATCCTTTCAATTATCAAAATCTGTCAAACATGCATGCTTATTCCATAAATATCTGATATGGAATGGTTGCAATGTCTAAGTTGGCATTAGGGTTGCAAAGTGGTGGAAAAATGTATGGAAACTTTCCATAATTTTTTGTACCAGAACATTTCCACCTCTTTACAACCCTACTTGCCATTGTAATGAAACAGGAATCACAATCTTGCCAATCAACCACATTTGAAATCATATATCTGGGTTTTGCCCAGCACAATCTATATCATTTTTGAACAAGGAGGAACGTCTCAACCCTAAACTGACATTCTTGTGTTGTAGAGAAAGCTGTCTGTCAAAAAAAAAAAAAAAACATGAAATTAAATTTTTATATAACATGGAATGAAATGAACAACAAATATTTCCATGATAATTTTTATTTTTTTTTAAATTGATCAGTGTGACACACATGAAGACAAAAACACTTTGGTGGCATTGGCCAATTCACTGACACAATACTTTGAAGCATGAATATAATGTTTTGGGTCCGTTTGCAGACATGCAATACATTTCTTATGTTCCAGCAAACAGTTGTGACAATTGTCGTTACAGTATAGACAATGTTACGACTGTTTCGAAAAAATGTGCCAAAGTGATTGAGAAAGACTGTACCAATACTGGAAGAACGGTTGCTCATAACTTTGAGAGAACCTTGCCAGAATGTTCCGATAATGGGACTTATGCATAAATATCTTCTTTTATGGTCTTTCATCCAATTTAATGTCAGATAGTGCTCGATGTAGGCCTAACTCTATTGCCCCCTTTAGTGTGATTTTTTTTTGCCGCTAGATCCAATGCAAGCACACATGTAACGTTAAGTATAGACCAACTGTTAGCGCCTACATTTGCACTTTTACATGTTTCTACTCATGAGTAATACAAATTGTAATTCCTGACTTTGAAAACATTTTAATGTGATTTGCAAGCCATTTCCTGATCACCATCATTGTCAGTTCCTTAATAAAAGTCGAAACTGTGCAATAATACATAAGGATAAAAGTATTTAATTGCAAAACCATAAAGCAGTTTATTAAGGGAGTTTATCTAAGCTGCTGATTTTTGCGGCCTGTGATGATGTTCAGAAAGAGAAGGTTAAACAGAGAATGGAAAAAAAAGCTACGAAACTAGTAAAGCTGGACTAAAGGAAGAAGAGAAGCAAACAGCAGGGCAGGTAGTGTTCTATCATTCTCTGCACTGTCAATTAGATCAGTCGATTACATTGATTGAGACGCTCCACCTGTGCATTTAACCCCTCTGCGTCTCCTCCCTGGAGTATTACACACATCCATTTGCTGATGGATGGAAGGATTTCCCGTCACCGTCGATGACCCGTCTGACCTGGATTAAGACTTAACAGACGATGCAAGATTACAGAATTGTTGAGCATCAGAGGTGGGAATCATTAGACCCAGAGGAGCTTGGGTAACACTTTAACACCAGTGCTTCTCAGCCGGCGGGTCACGGTCCAGGAATGGGTCACAGGTCTGTTCTGAGATGGATATGATAAGCATAGCAATACATTTCATCTTTCATAAAAATATAATTTATGTATGTTTAAATATATAAAGGTTAATTTACTATGAAGCTTTATTATGAAACATACACAGTATATATATATATAAAATGCAAGGGATTCATATTTAAATATTGCATGAATCCTTAAAACAAATCACATTTTACACAGAACTGCATCCAAATACACACACCACCCTTGACACGCTTATGCAACTGAGTTGTGAAAACAACCCACTGGTTAAGAGGTAATCAGTACATTCCTGTTACTTCAGAGGTCATTCCAAAACACTGCAAAATTCATGAGCTGTAGACATGAATCAGTGTAAAAATGGGTTCATTCCTGAACGTATGTGTATGTGTGTTTGAACACTAGATGAAGTGTTATTCCTGAGATGAGAAAGTGTGTCTGTTTAATGTCTGGCCAGTGCAGCTCACTACAGTGTCTTAAGACTGCTTTGACTCCTTCGGTGTGAAATATTAATGCAGCTACTGCAGACCCAATGATCACCATCAGATGAGAGGAGCAGACCACTGCAGGAGAGAATCACGTCTGCATATACTACAACTCAACACATGCATGACAGCAAATTATAATTCCTTGTCATTTTAAAAGAAAGCTTAATTTAGTAACAAACCTGACGTGTTTGGATTAGTTTTAAACATTGGTAGCTTAAAAATACAGGCAGTCAGACAGACAGATAGAATGATAGAACGATAGATAGATAGAACGATTGAATGATAGAACGATAGATAGAACGATAGATAGAACGATAGATAGAACGATAGATAGAACGATAGATAGATAGATCGATAGATAGAACGATAGATAGATAGATCGATAGATAGATAGATAGATCGATAGATCGATAGATCGATAGAACGATCGAATGATAGAACAAACGATAGAACGATAGATAGATAGATAGATAGATAGATAGATAGATAGATAGATAGATAGATAGAAGATAGATAGATAGAATGACAGATAAATCACACGCTCCATTAAATATACATGCACACACAACACTGAAATATAAATAATAGAAAACATAATTTGTAAAAAAAAAAAATTAAACCATCATTCTCTGTTTGTTCTGATTAGTTCAGTTCTGTTGCTATGGTAATTGTTTTATATCATTAATTTTTATATTAATTATTTGAAATTTCTGTCTACACAAAAACACTTGCACACATAAACAGTGAAGTACATGTACGGGACATTTACTCGTGTTTAACCCCAGAGTCAGACAGAAAACATTCATATGATGTTTGTTTCTGCAGGGATTCACCATGAAGGTGTGTGTGTGAGTGTGTGTGTGTGTGAGAGAGAGACCCCTCATCGAATGTATAACTGTATTGTGCATAATGCATTCTGTATGAGACACGGCGAGAGTGAAATATAGACATGAAGACAAGAAGACGCGCCGCAGAATACTCAGCTCTTGGTGGGTAGAGATGGTTAGAACAACAGCAGAAGAGATTTTTCTGTGGCTGGCAACAGCGAGGGCGTGAGAATGAAAAAAGAGAGAGGAGACTTACTGAAATGGGGAGGAAAGCCAATGGCAAGCCAACCCACGCAACACCTACATCCCCCATCAGGCACACGCACATACATACAGCATGAATACTGACAGATATCCAGAGAGTGTGCACTTACATTCTCCTACATACAGCACATGCAAGTACACAAACGTGAACGCTTGGCCCCTGCATTTGTCCCATTGTAGACATATAACGAGTGCACTTTATGTTACCGTGGCGATAAACAAACCTCAACTCGAGAGGGTGATAGGGTTCCAGGTGTCTGTGCTATTAAACCAGGTGCATTTCTCTCAATTTCTGTCCATTCAAAAGTATATTGAATTTGTAATTGTAATTTAATAGTTCACCCCAAAATAAAAATGCGCTCACCCTCAGGCCATCCAAGATGTAGATAAGTTTATTTCTTCATGAGATTTGGAGAAATGTAGCATTGCTCACCGGTGCTTGATCTGTGCAGATTTGTCTCCTGATTCAGACCAGAGCACTTTTTCACTGGAGGAAGCATTATTATGGATAATGGACTCGTATTTTAGTTAAAACTGTCTTAATGATCGATTTATTTCAGCTTTTGTCTTCTCAAGATGTTAATTGATGGACTGGAGTGGTGTGGATTATTGTGATGTTTTTATCAGCTGTTTGGATTCTCGTTCTGACGGCACCCATTCACTGCAGAGCATCCATTGATGAGACACTGATGCAAGACTACATTTCTCCAAATCTGAGGAAGAAACAAACTCATCTACATCTTGGACGACCTGAGGGCGAGCACATTTTCAGCAAATTTGCATTTTGGGTGACCTATTCCTTTATTTCTTTAACAACACACAATTTAAAAAAAAAAAAATTCACTTGTTCATTTTAGAATGAACTTTATCTTTATCAGTAAGATTTTCTTCAGATTGTTGCTCTGCCATATAGTAAAACTAACTGAAAACTGACTCTCTAGTAACATTTTGAAGCTAAACTGAAAACATTTGCATTAGCACAGAGTAATGTCTTTCATTAAAACTGATGTTTTTATCATTCATGTATTTAGATTCAAACTTTAGCAACAAATCACAGGTTTGCATTGCATTCTGACACATTTGAGTGTGAAATCTCTCTTATAGCATTAGTGCTCACATACTTGCATAGATGATGTTTCGTGCCTGTTAAACACCAGCTGATTTATACGTTCAGCCTGTAACAAACATATTCTTTGATGATGCTACTAAGCATCTAAATGCATAACAAGGCCGCAGCCCCCAGTGCAGTTGATGGTTTTGTGGTTGTTTGTGCGATGCAGGGCACTAAAAGGCCAGTTCGACAGCAGGTAGCCACGCACTATTTGTGGGCGTAATGGCACAGCAAGACGATGATATGCTGCCGTGCCAAGATAAGTGCTGTTTACTGCAAGCTTCGTCACTTATGGTGTCCCCACCTTCTGTCTTAGTGTGAAAATCTAAAAATCAAAGCAGGCGGCCCGCGGGGCTCTGACGGGTCCCTCCTGAGCCCATCTGAGAGCTGATTCTGATCTGAGATCATGACAATCAGAGGCTGGATCCGCATATAGATCCAGTGCCTTCTGATGCAGAAACCCGGCCTGCCCTTCAGTCTGGCCTGCTTTTCAATGTGCTCTCATTTTCTAGTCTCCTAAAATAGGCCATCGGATCCTATTTTAGTCAAACCACAGTCTATCGTGCTCGGAGGATTTCACTTGGCCAAATCACCAGTGATTGCTTGATCTTTCAGTGTGACACCGAACAGGTTTATGCTGGGTTTTTATGCACTCGTTAATGCATACAATAAACTGGCAGATTTTAATTTTTTAACGCAAGGCTTGCATTTTTAAACAATTCCTTTAAATTTTAATGTGACTAGTCAGTTTTCTTTCTGTCAGTTGTTTTGTTTGTTTTAAGTTGCATAATGAGTTCAATTTTACATGTTAGATCTCCAGTGTTGTGGTAAGGGGGAAACAATGAATCAAATAAAAAAAATGTTATTGCAGTATAGCATTAAGATTTTGTTAAGATTTTGAATCAGTTTTTATTATATTTTCATTTTAAGTTATGTTTATTTAGATTTTTTTAAACATCTGCTACATATAGCTGCTTTTCATTTTTTATTTTAGTACATCAAGTTAGACTAAATTAAAAGAAATTTAAAATAAGTGAAATAAAAAAATACATTGAGTTTTTTTCAGTTAATCATGCAGTAAAACACATGAAAATTAAATATTAAAATATATTATAAAAATTGTCTTTTTATAATGTATTATCTATCTGTCTATCTGTTTATCTGTCTATCTATCTATCTATCTATCTATCTATCTATCTATCTATCTATCTATCTATCTGTTTATCTGTCTATCTATCTATCTATCTATCTATCTATCTATCTATTTATCTATCTGTCTGTCTGTGTCTGTCTATCTATCTATCTATCTATCTGTTTATCTGTCTGTATATCTATCTATCTATCTATTTATCAGTCTGTCTGTCTATCTATCTATCTATCTATCTATCTATCTATCTATCTATCTATCTATCTATCTATCTATCTATCTATCTATCTATCATCAATAAGTTCTTAATAATTAAGTGTGAGTATTCCTCCCTCTAGTGGTTAAACTAGAGCACTAGGCCTAGGGTCTCAGATATTAAACACTAAACAGAGGCTCTTTTAAACTCTTTAATGATTTCTTAACTGCAGGGGTTCCTAATCTTTTCTCTCAGCTGATCCTCTGGGGTCTAAATTATTTACTAAAGGACCTCTGAAATTTCAAGTCATGTTCTAACCCTTCAGTAAATGAAGAGTAATAATGATTTTTAATGACAAATAATTGAATGACTCCTTTTGTATTTAAGAACAGATTATACAGAGCTGCCCCAAAATGTATTTGGACACTTAAATTGAAAAAAAAAAACACAAAAAAAAAACACAACGTCTAAATGGCACAGCGTTAAATAATTAAAAAGCAAGTGTCAAAAAAGAAGGTGGTTTAGTTTGAAACACGCACACACACACGTCTTTAATGGTTTCTGTGAATTGTGGGGACTTTCCATAGACTTCTATTATATTTATACTGACCAAACAATATTTTTTTATCCCCTAACCCTAGGCTACACCTTACAGAAAACCTGTTTGCATTCTTACACTGTCAGATAAATACAATTTACTATTTAAAAAAAAATAAAAAATCCCTCGTGGGGACCACAGGCCGGTCCCCACAATGTCAAAATATTCAGATTTTACTATCCTTGTGGAGACATTTGGTCCCCACAAATAATGTACCATAAACAAGAACACACACACACACAGACACAGACACACACAGTATATTGAAAACGAAGACCGTGAGAAACGCGCGAGCTGATTTTGAGCACTGAACCAGAGAATGTGCTGCAGTTCTAGAGGATGACAAACGCTTGTCTAGGGTTAGTAACAGTAACAATCTCCGGCTTCATATCGCTATTCACTAACATCTTTATCACACATTGTTTGTAGTTAGTGAAATGCATCACATTTAACTGATGAGCTCAGTTATCTTCAAGCGCTGACATGTGTGCTATTGCAACAGGAAGTTTGGGAGAGACAAGGCAATAATCCTTATCAGCCAATCACAGCACTGGACCAAGACTTCAGCACTTACTGGCTGCATCCGAGAACTTACAGCTGACTTGCTGCCTCATGAGGCAATGACTTTCAGGCAGTGTTTCTGCATGAAGGCACCTCACAAAACTGATTTCAGACAGGCTTCTGAGGCAGAGTATCATTTTAATGATCTACAAAAAAATAGAACGAGTTTGGTGATAACTAAACAAATATTTAATAACTATAATACTAATTTCTCGCTAGAAATAACATCAAAAGTGCAAAAAGTTAATCAGAAATATACATTTACACAAACTAACCAACAAACGCAACCTTCAGACGCCATCTTTATTTTTTTAGCTCAACAGTCACGGAATGGAACGCACAGGATTGTGGGATATCAAAGGCAGCGAAGGATACATCTATGCTGTCTTCAAAAATCGATCACATGAAGGTATCTCATGAGACAGGAAGTGAAGCTAACTTTGGATTCGGACGTGCCTTGATGCCTTCCTGCCATTTTTCAGTTTTCGGATGCCGCCAGATCTCCAGTAGTATTGTGCACTCTCAGACACTTGCGCTTCCGCGACTGATGTCACTTGCAGTCTTTTTTTAAATTTTTTTTTATAAAAAAATATTTATTGATTATTTTTTGTTGGAATCTCTCAACATTTTACAACAGTAGCCAGGTGGTGAAGACAAGAAAAAATAAACTAAATTACAATGTCACTTGCAATCGCCGCTTGCACTTTCCGCTACCTGCAACGTCACTTGCATTCAAGGTTCTTTATTATTTGTCACATACACAATCATACAGGGTATAATCAGTAGTGAAATGTAGGTCCGCTCAATGGACAGTGCAAAAAAAATAAAAATGAAACATAACACAAGAGAATATATATAAATATAGGTAAGAGTAAGATAGAAAAAGTAAGAAAAATATAAAATACAATAAGATAAAAAATAAAATAAGGAGTAAATGTGCAATAAAATAAAATAAAATGTGCAATACAGTCTACTGTGGATTTAATAAATATTAATATAACCAGGGATGTGCAAGAGGAATGTGCAAACAGGTTGTACCAGGTATGTACACATAGCAGCAATGCGGATGATGGAGAATGATGGGTGTTTTTACAGTTTATTAAATTGAGTCATGTAGATGTTATGAGACTGAGTTTAGGAGCCTGATGGCCTGAGGTTAGAAGCTCCTCCTCAGTCTCTCAGTTTTGCCATCATGCTCCTGAGGAGCTTGCCAGATGGCAGTAGAGTGAACAGACGGTTACCGGGGTGATTTGAGTCCTTGATTATTTTTGCAGCTCTGCTTTTGCAGCGTTTGAGGTAGATGTCCTGCAGAGAGGGGAGGGCAGACCCTGAGATGCGCTCAGCTAAGCGCACGACTCTCTGCAGAGCTTTGCAGTCCTGATTTGTGGCGTTACTGTACCACACTGAGATGCACTGAGTCAATACACTTTCTATGGCCCCTGAATAGAAAGTTTTCAGGATTGCTGGTGAGACCCTGAATTTCCTCAGCTGTCACAGATGGTACAGTCTTTGCCTGGCTTTCTTGACCTGTGTTTGAATGTGTGCAGTCCAAGTCATGTCCTCGGAGATGTTTACACCGAGGTACTTGAAGCTGCTCACCCTCTCCACAGGGGTCCCGCTGGTCATAAGAGGAGTGTAGGGCCGCTGCTGTCTCTTCCTGAAGTCTACAATCAGCTCTTTAGTTTTGCTCACGTTCAGAGAGAGACAGTTGTCCTGGCACCATGATGTTAGTCTCTCTACCTCACCCAAGTATGCGGTCTCATCATTGTTGGAAATGAGGCCCAGAACCACAGTATCATCAGCAAATTTAACAATTGTTAACAATTTAACAATTCTACACGAATCGTGAGTGTTGCCAATGGAGACAAGACCCTGTGGTGGTTAAACGATTAAAACTAATTTAGTACCATAACGAACAGGGTCCTGCAAGTCATCTGTAGGAGAAAAAGACAAGACCCACAAATCCGTGGATACAGAACAGCAGAATATGAACGCAATGAGCAAAGTTTCTCGTTAAGCATTTTCCTCCCGTAGAAAACCATCAACACTTATTATGGCTTAATTTATTAAGCTAGTGCTATTAAAATATCAAATTCAATATACAGTTTATTAATATAATGAATATGTAGCCTATATAGTAATTTCCTCCCATACCGCAAAACATGGGATAATGTAGCATAATGGAGTAAGATGATAAAGTGCAAACTCAATATGCTCCTCATCATTATTAAAATATACATAACTAATGTACAGGCAGGTGAGCTCAGAATAAACGCAACACGCAAAGTTTCACGTTAAGCGTTTTTCCAAATAGAATAAACGGTCTACAGCTCTTTTATATCATTGTCTTTGTCCAGTAAGCTATATTACGTGTTTTATTTAAAATTATTTTCTATGGGAGGAAAACATTTAAAGTGCAATTAACGTGCAATTGTGTCCTTTTAATATCACTTAATGCATTTCATAATGCACGTTCATATCTGCTGGTCTGTATATTTGTGTCAACAAGACTTAGGCTAATGAATTGTCTTTATCATCTTTATCATCACAGAATACCCCTAAGTCCCTTATTATTATTATTATATTAAATTTAGTCCATTATGCCACATTAAGCGTTTTGCTGTATGGGAGGACAAGTGAAAGTTTGCGTATTGAGTTCATGCTGTACTACAAGGCAAGCCATCTGCTTGCCTTGTAGTACATTTAATAATAACTATACATCGAATTTGATCTTTTAATTGCACTTAATGTATCTTAAAGGTGCACTGTGTAATATTTAGGATAATCTATAGACAGAAATGCAATATAATATACATAACTACGTTTTCAGAGGAGTATAAAGACCTTACTTAATGAACTGTTATGTTTTTATTACCTTAGAATGAGCGATTTATAACTACATATACTGTGGGTCCCCTCACATGGAAGTCACCATCATGTTTCTACAGTAGCCCTTAACGGACAAACTGCTCTACAGAGCGCGTTTCATCACGATGTTGTTCTCGCGAAAAAAACACTGACACAATGATGAACAAGTAACAGTAATATTCGCAATGACATCGTTTATTGAATAATTAAGTAAATATGATTCCTTAATTTACCTTTATAAAGAAACCTCATTGCTCTCTGCGGTCTCAGACGACGGCATCTTATCCCTGTATCGGCCACGTAGCTTCTCTAAAGGGAGGGGTGAGCGGGGGACTGTGTTGGTTGCAATTCGCAACCTCAACCGCTAGATGCCGCTAAAAACTACACACTGCACCTTTAATAAATTAAGCCATAATAAGTGTTGATGGTTTTCTACGGGAGGAAAACACTTAACGAGAAACTTTGCTCATTGCGTTCATATTCTGCTGTTCTGTATCCACGGATTTGTGGGTCTTGTCTTTTTCTCCTACAGATGACTTACAGAACCCTGTTCGTTTTTGTATTAAATTAGTTTTAATCGTTTAACCAGCACAGCGTCTCGTCTCCATTGACAACACGCACGATTCGTGTCGAATGCAAGTGATGTCGCAGGTAGCGGAAAGTGCAAGCGGCGATTTCAAGTGACATTGTAATCTAGTTTCTTTTTTCTTGTCTTCACCACCTGGCTGTTGTAAAATGTTCAGAGATTCAAACAAAAAAATAATCAATAAATAAAAAAAATAAAAAAGACTGCAGAAGACTGCGGAAGCGCAAGTGTCTGAGAGTGAAAGCACTGAGAGTGCAAGTACATGTCTGCAGCCAGACCCTTCTCACTATTTCTGCCATATAATACTTATAATTAATGCCACAGTGGCACAAGCAGCAGGCTAGCCTATGCTATTGCTAATTCAGTCCATGATGTTTGCTAGTGAAATTAAAAAGGACATTCACGTAAAGAGCTTTTGATTGGACAAAAATCTGTATCAATTTCTCAGCATACTGTGTGAATTCTGTCACGTTTAGGAGCATTTAGCATACAGACAAGCTCAAAGCTATAGACATAAAAGCTACCCAGCTAACAGGGTTCTCACAACTATGGTGTAACGCCACGCCAGCAGAGGGAGCCCTCACCCGAGTACTGACTGCATCTTCCTCTACTGACACTTCCTGTTCGGTGGCTTTATAAGCCAGATGCTGAGCACATGGCAGGTTGCGAAGTATTGCCAGTTTACCTGCCTTACCAAGCGTTTTTCCATAGTTATATTCTGCCTGATTATTAGGACTTGTGATTTCCTGGATTTGCCCCTCTGCTCTGTTTGCCTGATCTGGACTGATGTTTGTGTATATGCCCTCTGCCTGCTACTGACTCTCGTCTGTGTATGTCGACGGATTGAACTGTTACTCTGGTTTTGACCCTTCACCTGACTTCACGTTTCTGTCTACTGCAAATCCTGTTAATAAACTTCTGCGAATGGATTCTAGTTCTGCCTCAGCGCCGTCCTTACATTTGGCTAATGTTCCAGTAATGACAATAGAATGTTCGTTCAAACTGATTATGGTCTTTAATAATGTTTTCAAGCACAAAACATTAGTCATTCAATAATATTGGAATATATATATATATATATTAAATGTTTTGTTTGGGTGTTCATCTAACATTTAAATGTTGTTGTTTCAAAAACATTCAAAAGTAACGTTCCAATAATGTTTGCAAAATTATGCAATGCATTGTCCCTTTGCTCATATAAACAAGAAAAACATTTCACAAAAATTTTCTAAAACATTAGAACATTTGTTTTTAGCTGGGTAAAAACACAAACTCAATTTCATGGTGTTGTTCAAATTAATTTTCAAAAAAGTGTGGGTAATTTTATGTTCTATGCATTTTGCTGATGCTTCTATCCAATGTGACTTGCATTGCATATACAAAACATCAGGTCATGCATTCTGTAGGAATCGAACCCATGACCTTGATGTTGCCAGCACCATTTCATATTAAAATAAGGAAAATTGGGATACACCCTTCAAAAATCCATTACAAATAATATATTTGTACCTCTGGTGTATCATTTTCAGTTTATAGGATAGTTGCATATAGCTAACAGGGAATGTTCCAGCAAGGTTATTTCAAAGTTATGAACAAATGTTCTTCCAGTAATATTAAAAGAATATTCATTCAAATTTATCAGGTTGTTTGTATATACGGTTTCAATGGCAACAACATAAACAAACCTTACTGCGCATGCATGCTTTTGTGGCCCTAACTTAACTTTCAGTAGACTTCCAAATAGAATCAATAACAACAGCTAAGTCCCTCTTGAGTAGGTTTTTTTTTTGATAAGCAAAATGTTTGCTGCGTAAATCAGATGGACTTATTAAAAATGTAAATTCATTCTCTGCCAGCAGGAGGCGCTTTAAAGCAGGAGAGGTTTCCCCGGTAACAGCTGTACACAAAGCAGCGCTCCGCTCACAAACGCTGCTTTATCAGGCATATAACATACAAGATGAAATGAAAATGACATCGAACATTTTCTAAAGACAGTCTTCCTTCAGAAATACAGTGATATAAAAACACCCCCGCCTCATTTTGATTTTTAAACTTGCATTATGTGCTCATGTTTATTTAATGAAGCCTTTTGGAAAATCGGTCAGTTTTGATATTGTGGTGGGTCGCCATAAATAAATGTATGGGAAACACATGCCACAGCACAACAACCTGAGCCAAACTTCATTACTCATCACTTTAACTTTAACTGTGTTTGTAGCCGGCGCCACTAACCAGACGATAAACAAACACAGACCGGAAGTTAACTTCGGGCCAGGCGCGTGCGCCGGATGAAACCGTCTATAGGTCTATAGCTAATGGAATCAGAACATTACGAAAACATTTAAGGTGCAACATCATAAAATGTAACATTCCCTTAATGTTCCCTTATCGTTCACATAACCAAGAAAAAACGATTTTAAAACTTTTTTTTTTTTTTTTTAAATGGATGTTCTGAAAGTTCCGGAGGACACTCAGATTTTTTTTTTTTTTCATAATTTGACAAGAACGTTCCTAAATATTTTTGTTAGTTCGGATTCTGTTGATGATGGATAGAATGTAAATACAAAGCATTATTTATTTCTCTTGGCACAGTGCTTGTAAAGCTGATAATTGCACCGCTGCCTCCTGCACATGATCATTTTGATGACCAAATGATCTGAGATGACCAAACACCTGAGAAGAGATGATGCCGACCCCTCAGAGGACCTCAGAGGATGCCAACCCTCAGACAACATACAGAATTAACAAATTTTGCCATAAGTTAAGTTTCTACAATATATAAATATATATTGTAGAAACTTAATTTCCTATAAAGCTGCTTTGCAACGATTGTATCGTAAAAAGCGCTATACAAATAAACTTGAATTGAATTTTATCAAAGCTGGCATGCAAACCCAGATGACACATGGCACAATAATTGTTGCCGTCTTAATGAGTGATAAAACATCTTCAAACAGGTCATGTTAATACAGCATTGATGGCAAAGGAATTCACCAGGGCTTGTCAATGACATACTTTCCCATAGTCAAGTATCATAACAATGAGATCACACCTGTCAGGCTATACCTGTAAATCCCGCCCATTTCCCCATGTGTTCACGGATTGTAGGCCTGCTGTGTGTCAGTCGGCAGATGGTTCACTGATGGTATTCGGATGGAATGCATATGAATATGATCTACAATAGAGATTTACCAGGAACTCTTCCGTAGAAGAGGGAGGATCAGCTCAGGGGTTTTAAACTGTTCACGAGATCACCGCAGTCCATTTCACTGAGGAACCAGCGGTTGAATCTGAATCACCAGCGTCTATTGTAAGTATTCATTCATTTACTTCTCAAACAGACTGTTGAACTGTGTTTTTAGATCTCAGTATTTTTGTCATTGTCATATCTGTAAATATCCTTTAAACAATACATTCACTTCAAGATAATATATTTTCATATATATTTATAATATATTTATAGATATTTAATATATATATAATATATTTATACTTCTGTTCAGAGAATATATTTTGAATTATTAATGTAAAAAATGAATGCTGCAATTTGCTAAATGTAGTGTTATAATACAACTTAACATTTCAATTTCAATTTGGGTAAACATAATATTTCAAGGCAGCACAAACCCTTTATTTTGAAACAACATTATATATACAGTATATATTTTTTAATTAAAAAAATATATTTCTCATGATTTTGTGTTTAAGTAATAAGTTGACCAATAATATAAATATAATACCGATAATATTTTTTTTGTTTCTTAACTAAACATGTGCTTTAGATATTTTTACAGGAAATATGACAAAAATGCTGTTGAAAGAAAGGATCCTGTGCTCTTTTCAATCCAAATGTAACAAAATTTCAGGTCATAAGTCATTTTTTCCAAATAGTGTAAAAACACAAGATTTGAAATTCATTTGCTCTGTATAAAAAAAAAACCTGTTTAAGAAAATTATTATTATTATAGCAATGCAATATGCAGATTTTAATTTTTTAAACCTGGTGGAGCTAGCAGTGCAAATCAGTTTCACACTGAACCTGCAACAGATCCATCTTGGAGTTTCACAAGTGTTGAAACTGACTGTTTAAATAGAGATGGCATGCAGACTGCGGTGTTTGAATAACAAACCGAAATCCCAGGAATTAATTTCAGAGACCGAAGCAATCAGTTAGACAGATGTTGCATGTGAGCTTTCTAACAACTTTTTCTTCATTCCTGCTGCAGGAACAACCATGAGAAACCTTTACTACGGCACGAGTAACAGCTCGATTGATAACTGCACCGACGTGGATGATCTGGTGAAGCGCTACTATCTGCCTGCCATGTACGGTGCGATCTTCATCGTAGGTGCGGTGGGCAACATCACCGCTCTGCTGGTCTACCTGGTCAAAGTTCGTCCCTGGAAGAGCAGCACCATCATCATGGTGAACCTGGTCATCACCGACCTCCTCTTCATGATCTCCTTGCCCTTTCTGACCTACTACTATGTCCTCAACGACTCTTGGACGCTGGGCGTCACCATGTGTCGCTTCACGCGCTTTATCTTCCACTTCAACCTCTATGGCAGCATCCTCTTCCTCACCTGTCTGGCCCTCTTTCGCTACGTGGCGGTCGTGCATCCGACGCACGCACACAGCATCAAGCAGAAGCGCTGGGGAACGCTGGCGTGCGCTCTGTGTTGGGCCGTGGCGGTTGCAGAAATAAGTCCGGTTTTTAACTTCTTTAAAACTGAGCCACAGGACAACAAAACCTACTGCTTGGACTTTGCGAGCAATGATCCAAAAATCATGTGGCCGTATAGTTGGGTGTTGACCGTGCTTGGATATCTGGTTCCTCTATTCGTGGTCTGTCTTTGCTATTGGCGCATCATTAAAGAGCTAAAGAAAGGCCCTCATAAGGAAAGCAGTAAACGGGTTCGAGCGAGGCGGCTCATCGTGTTGATTCTGACATGTTTCATTGTGTGCTTTTTCCCTTTTCATGTGCTACGGGCTTGGAGGATCTACACGAAAATCACTCCGGATACCGACTGCATGCAGGACCGCTGGGTTCATGCCGCATACATCATCTCGAGGCCGATCGCTGTACTCAACATCATTTTTAACCTGCCGCTCTATACGTTATCGGGGGATTGTTTTAAGCAGGCCTTCGTGGAAATGTTCAAATGTGATTGGCTCATGTCGAAAACTAAAGGGATCGTTAAAGTGGCTGTGATCAACAAACCTGCGACCAACATCACGCATGATCAAAGCAGCTGAGACTCACACTGCTGACTGAAATGTACAATAAACGATGAGCCAAAGTCAAAGCTACTGTAAAACAGCCGACATATGAGGGGATACTCCACCATAAAATGACTCGGTCATCATTTACTCAAGTTGTTCCAGACCTGTATGACTTGTTGAGAAGATATTGTGAAGAAGCAACATTGGACCCTATTCACTTGTTATTGTTAACTAATATTAAAAATTAACACTGTAAAAAAAAAAAAGAATGAAATGAATGCATAAATTATTATTAGATGAAAATTTAAACTTAAAAACTTAAAATATTAAAATGACTAAAACGGAAATAATAAATATTTTATAAATATTTATATTTAGCTTTAAATTATATAATGAAAGCTACATGGAAATATAAAAAAAACAAAAACAAATAAAAAAAATGACAAAAGAGCAAAATTATGAAAGCTTAAATTAAATTAAAACTAAAAATATTAAATAATCCAAAATACTATAATAGCATATAAAAATACAAAAATAGCCCTGGTATCAACTTTCATTATATGGATATTTTTTTATATAAATACTAATATAAACCTAAACACTTAAATGTAAATACTATAATAGCATATAAAATAGCACTATCGACTTTCATTATATGGATCATTTTTCTAAATATCTTCTTCTGTGTTACTTTTAATATATATATATATATATATATATATATATATATATATATATATATATATATATATATCATATTACTTGTTGTTGCCATTTTATAAAAGCAAAAAGACGCAAATGCATATGTTGCAATGCTTTTTCCATTATTAACACACCAGGCCTAGCCTAAAAGCTGTTTAACTGTGATAATATTACCTCAATGTGCACAGCTTCAAGTGGCTTTATACACTGTATAATATTGAAAATGTTTCATATTGTTGTGCCGAGGTCATGAGAATGCATGAATTAATCAAATTCATATCGAATGCAATGTAAGTCGCTTGGAATAAAAGTGTCTGCCAAATGCATAAACATAAATGTGACCCTTGACCACAAAACCAGCCATAAGGGTCAATACTTTGAAACTCAGATTTATACATCATCTGAAAGCTGAATAAATCAACTTTCCATTGATGTATGGTTTGGTAGGATAGGACAATATTTGATCGAGATACAACTATTTGAAAATCTGAAATCTGAGGGTGCAAAAAAAAAAAAAAAACAAATTATTGAGAAAAAGGCTTTTATAATTGTCCAAATGACGTTCTTAGCAATGCATATTACTAATCAAAAATTATGTTTTGATATATTTACAGTAGGACATTTACTAAATATCATCATGGAACATGATCTTAATGATTTTTGGCATACAAGAAAAATTGATCATTTTGACCCATACAATGTATTGTTGGCTATTGCTACAAATATACCTGTGCTACTTATGACTGCTTTTGTGCTCCAGGGTCATAAACGTGCCATTTCAGAACAAACAACCCTCTTTGGCTCCAGAGCAACAGCAAACAGCCTAGGGCGCCAATATAGTCAAAAATGGCCCTAATGATGTAAACAAAAATAAATAAATATGCAAAGACATGTTCCATGTAATGATGTTATTGCATTGCTGATGTACATTAATGTTCTCTGTGTTTGTGGCAGCCTTGACTGGATGATGGTGTTATATAATTCCTTTGTCATACAAGTTTAACAGCAATAAAAGTGACTACAATTACATTTGCAGTTTTGCATTTATGTTTGCTGTGTACTGTACATTCAAAACAGATAAAACATTGAAACTAAAGTAGTTTGAATAATATCTTGCACATTTGACTCGAGAGAGTGCTATTTTAGTCCGAACGTCAATGCCTTTAGTTGCTCAATTGATAGTCTTTGTTTTTTATGCGTGTGTGTAGGTCTGAATATAGTAACTGGTTTATCAGATTTGTCTGAAAAAGGCAGGTCTGGAAAAAACAGCACCAGCTTCCTGCTTATTAATTGTTTAGATGCATTGTTTCAAGGAAGAAGAAATGTGAATCTCCGTCAAAACCTACTGAGAAGCAAATAAGGGTGTTGATTATCGTAAGAGGTTTATGTCGCATTCACGTCTTATATGGCAGGTTTCGAACTCAGATGTTTTACATATATTGTTTTGGTTTGTAATGAACACTGAAAGGGTTAGTTCAGCCAAAAATTAAAATTAGCCCATGATTACGCACTCTTAAGGCATCCTAGGTGTATAATAATAATAATAATACATTTATTTTATATAGCGCCTTTAAAAGTTGCTTTCTCACAGCACTTTACAAGCAAACTAACAACAGAGAAAACCGCACACTTTAAATACAATAAATATACAACAAACAATACAAAAATAAAATGAATAATCAAGTAAAAGCAATCCTAATAGAATGCTTTAAGAAGAGATTTAAAAGTCCCTAGTGCATTTGCTTCCCTGGTGTCTGCCAGGAGAGAATTCCAAAACTTAGGAGAATAAGAAGACATTTGGTTCCCACAATGTAGTATTAGCAAGTACACAAACAGACACACGATGATGCCATTATTACTTACAACTTGTTTTAAAACATTCATAGAACATTTAAAAGTGCAAAAATATAAAATGGAACATTCCCTTAATATTTCCTTAATGTTTGCATAACCAAGAATAACATTTTCATAACTTTTCATAAGAATCCCACCATTCTGAGGGAATCGAACCCATGACCTTGATGCTGCTAGCGCCATTTCATATTAAAATAAAAGCAAAATTAGGATACACCCTTCAAAAATCCATTACAAATAATATATTTGTACCTCTGGTGTATCATTTTCAGTTTATAGCATTGGTCTCAAACTCAATTCCTGGAGGGCTGCAGCTCTGCACAGCTCCAACAAGCTCCAACTCACACTTGCTTGGAAGTTTCTAGTGATCCTGAAGACCTTCATTATCTGGATCAGGTGTGTTTGATTAGGGTTGGAGCTAAACTGTGCAGAGCTGTGGCTCTCCAGGAATTGAGTTTGAGACAAATGGTTTATATGATAGTTGCATATTGCAAACAGGAAATTGTCAGGGTTCTGTCACTTTGGTCTAGTGTTATTCATAGTTTTGTGACAGAGCCCTGACGCTCCCGTCATGTCCTGTTTTCATGTGAGCGTGCGGCTGCGAGTGTGCTCGAGCCGTGCGCTCTCTCTCGTCTGCGTGCCTTGTTTTGTGTTGGAGCGTGGTTTTTAGATCCCGGCACTCATGTCTTGAGTTTCGGTTTCGTGTCGGGGTTCGGATACTCGTGCTCCATGTTCTGTCTCATTGTGTGAGCGTGTGGCTCCAGTTTGCTCGGCCGTGCACTCTCTTGTCCACGTGTGTTGTGTTACACGCAGTTTGTGTTTTTATCGGCTGCGTGCATTCATGTTATGTCTTGTGCTGTGTGGCACGCAGCTCATGTATTTCATTGGCTGCGTGCTTTCATGTTGTCATGTTTTGTGTGAACACGCGGCTTATGAGTGTTCTTATTAGCTGCGTGTTCGTGTCCTGTTTTGCACATGGCTGGTGATTTTGTTTTGCTGGCCATGTGCTTGTTTTTGTTTTGTGTGAGCACATGTCTTTTGTCTTAGTTTTCTGTGTGCCATGTGCTCTCATGTCAATTGTCTTGACCCCAACCATCTTGTTACCTGATTATTGGTTAATTTGCCCCACCTGTGTTTATCTCATTACCCTCCTCATTTGCTCCCTTTATAATCTCCTTGTGTTTGCAGTCCCGTGCCAGTTCATAGTTGATGTTACCCTGGTTGTATCTTGCCTTGCCCTGTCCTGTCTTCCTAAGCCTTTGCCTTGTTCCTATTTTTCCCCCACAGGGTAGTTTTTGTTGCTTGTTTTGTTTAATTTTTGATTAATAAAGCCCATTACTGCAGTACTGAGTCCTCGCCTCATCCCTTCATCCCCAACCCTGACAGTACAAACTGGCCAACAGAGGACTCATAGAGATGGGCATCTTCCTTTTTCCGTCTCCCACCACCGGATTGTCCACCCGCCAGCTAATGGCCCAGCATGTAAACTCCGGCTACTTCCGTCAGCAGGGGGCTGACGCAAGGGAGTTTGCATGCGACTTCCTCATTGAAGTGAACCACCTGGACTACAGTGAGGCTGATATTAAGGAGGTATTTAACATCTGCCTCGATCAGCCTCTCAGCCTGTGGGAGATGGAGAAGCTGGGGAATCTTGGCTTCTGGGACTTCGAAGGAAGAGGAAGAATGGGGCTGCCTCATCTCCCCCAGAGGCGGCCAAAGACGCTGCACTGCCCCCAGTGGAGGCCGACGATGCTGCTGCGCCCCCAGTGGAGGCCGATAAAGCCATAGCATCCCGTTCTCCGAAACGGAGGAGGAAGGCTTTGTAATGAATTAATCATTTTTACATGGTTTAATTTAGCTCTTTGGTTTAAGCTTTATTTTAGCTTTAGGGAATCTTACGATTTGATATTGATATGATCAATTGGTATTAATCAAAACGTCCAACTTATACCTTATTTAACATTCGTCCAGCGAGTTGTTAGATTTCAGTATATCTGAGAAATTCTGTTTATTCTCGTGGCCACGATATAATAATACAGAATTATTTAAATAACCGTATGACAGTTATGAGCATATAGGTAACGTTATCTGAGCTAATTTTGATTTGAATATTTCACAACAGAACACAGAACACTTCTCTATAAATCAAACAAGAGTTTATTTGCTATCTTACTACAATACATGAACTAAGCTAAATAACCTAAAACAAAATACATACATACACCCACGCACAGGCAATGAATTTAATTGAGAATGATTACGATCCAGCACTGTTCTATTTCCACACAATTTTACTCGTGTCGATCATCAAATGGAGAACTCTCTTAATTTAACTTTAGAGATAGATACGCCACGATTCAGCAGAATAAAGATTGTGTTTGATTACTTGCTTTTAAGTTGAAATGGTCGCTGATTTGCCGTTGCGTTTCTCGTCTGGAAACCCCGCATGTCGTGTCGTTGCATCACTCTGGGGATGTCCTTTTGTTGTTGCTTGTTTGCTCGGTGTTGTTTGATGCTTGAAAGAAGTCTGTTTCGATTTCTTATGGCTTTAGATGTTGAAGTTCCTTTCGCGTAGCTTCAGACTTTCTTCAGAGATTTGACGAGATGTTGGTTCAGTGTTCAAAACTCGGCCAGATGTTATGGCTGCGAGCTTTTTGGAGTAGCCCGCGATTTCGAGAGAGAGAGAGAGAGAGAGAGAGAGAGAGAGAGAGAGAGAGAGAGAGAGAGAGAGAGAGAGAGAGAGAGAGAGAGAGAGAGAGAGAGAGAGAGAGAGAGAGAGAGAGAGAGAGAGAGAGAGAGAGAGAGAGAGAGAGAGAGAGAGAGAGAGAGAGAGAGAGAGAGAGAGAGAGAGGGGATCCGCTTTTTTTAAAGGGACTGACGTCAGAGGCCTTCCGTTCAACCCCCAGAGGCTTCCACCAACCAGGTTGTCCCTCTGGACGGAGGTCCACCTACACGGCTCATTTTCCATGCAGTAAATTTATCTGCTTAGTTATTTTGTCACATGAAGAAAATATCTTTTAACACGTTCTAATCACACATTATTATACTCAATATTAACTTCCCATGCACACCAAATTCTTGCATTTGTCCTGACCGTTAATATGAAACCAAATATAAGGTATTTGACATACATTAATAGCTTTCATGCTAAAACTAACTCAAAAGGGTTCTATTTAAAGATTAGAAACAACACATCATGTATATGATGCTATGTGTAGTACTCACTTTACAGGAGAAAATTATACCTCAAAATATTATAAAAACATACCATTGATTACAATGACACGGCAAGCTTATAAATGACATAAAATACACATTGATATATTTTGTAAAATATATTGTATATATTGCTTTTGATAACAGCAACAGGTATTAATTGTCTTTTGGAACACTTTATAAAAGTCTTTGAGTCCTTTTAGCAAAGTCAATAACATTTTGGGTATTCCTTGTCCAAAAAGGGATATTGAGGGGTGTTTCAGTTTGGAATGTGAGAGAAACGGGAGGTCAGGACAGTCACTGTCCGGGTCATGAGAATGTCACCTTTGTGGGGATCTGGTCTTTCTTAGCTTGGACGTCTGTCGTAAAACGTCTTTTCTTGTTGATAAAAATCATTGAATTATGCGTTAACGATCAGAGGATCCATAAAGTTTGTCGTTTTGACCATTGCCAGATGTTTACCTCAAAGCTCTCCTATTTTTAGAAGTTTCTTTACGATGATAACCCAAAGGCATGGCAGGAAATTGGCCAGCCAGTTGGGTGAGGTGCTCTTCCTCTGTCAATTTTATGACTTGCAGATAGAGACGAAAGTTTCTTTAAGCCTGAGGAATTTTGTGGTTGCACTTAGTGTGTGTGTGTGTGTGTGTTCTTTCCTCCACAACGGCATTACAGCTTCCTCCAACCCACAAGGCCGGGAGGCCATCCAGGAACTCACTGCTGGCCAGGAGGCTGTTCCAGAGCCGCCCTTGCTTCCTGCACTGCCGGCTCCGCTCAAGCTCCTTGCCCTGCCAGCTCCACCCAAGCTCATTGCCCTGCCGGCTCCGCACAAGCTCAAGATCCTTGCCCTGCCGGCTCTGCTCAAGCTCCTTGCCCTGCCGGCTCCGTCCAAGCTCCTTGCTCTGCCGCCGCCACTGAATCTCCTTGCCCTGATGCCGGCTCCGCCCTTGATGAGTGCTCTGCCCAAGCCCTCTGCACTGCCGGCTCCGCCCAAGCTCATACTCCTTGCCCTGCCAGCGCCGCCCAAGCTCCTTGCTCTGCTGGCACCACCCAAGCTTCCTGTCCTGCCGGGGCAACCCTTGCTGCCTGCCAAGCTGCTGGCTCCGCCCTGGCGTCCTGACGCACTAGAGCCCGCCTGGTCTGTCCCTCCTGCCCTGCCCTGGCCATCCTCCAGGGTTCCTGTTTGGCCGGAGCCTCCCTGGTTTGTCCCTCCGGCTCCGCCCTGGCCCCCTGCCAGGACTCCAGAACTGCCTGAGCCTCCCTGGCTCAACACTCCCGCCCCTCCCTGGTCCCTTTAATGAATTTCTGGGCTGTCGTGTTGGCTGGCTTGGCTCCCCTCTCTCCCTCCCCTCTTTGTCTTTGTGTTTTGATTTTTCTTGTCTTGTCTGTTGTGTGTCAGTCTTGTGTAGTCATGTTCTTGTGCTGTCATGTTCCTGTCTTGTTTTTGGTGTTCCTCGTTAGTGGCGTCCCTTTTGAGGAGGGGGGGGTAGTGTCAGGGTTCTGTCACTTTGGTCTAGTGTTATTCATGGTTTTGTGACAGAGCCCTGACACTCCCGTCATGTCCTGTTTTCATGTGAGCGCGCAGCTTCGAGTGTGCTCGAGCCGTGCGCTCTCTCGTCTGCGTGCCTTGTTTTGTGTTGAAGCGTGGTGTTGACCCCACCCATCTTGTTACCTGATTATTGGTTAATTTGCCCCACCTGTGTTTACCTCATTACCCTCCTCATTTGCTCCCTTTATAATCTCCTTGTGTTTGCAGTCCTGTGCCAGTTCATAGTTGATGTTACCCTGGTTGTATCTTGCCTTGCCCTGTCCAGCCTTGCCAAGCCTTTTGCCTTGTTCCTGTTTTTCCCCCACGGGGTAGTTTTTGTTGCTTGTTTTTTATTATTTTTGATTAATAAAGCCCGTTACTCTGCAGTACTGAGTCCTCGCCTCATCCCCAACCCTGACAGGAATGTTCTGGCAAGGATCTTTCAAAGTTATGAACAGATGTTCATCCAGTAATATTAAAAGAGTGTTTGTTCAAACTTGTCTGGTTGTTTGCATAACAAAATCAGAACATTCTGAAAACATTTAAAAAGCGCAACGTTATAAAATGGAACATTGCCTTAATGTTCCCTTATTTCCCTTTTAGTTCCCTTTTATCAAAGCTGGCATGCAAACCCAGATGACACATGGCACAATAATTGCTGCTGTCTTGGATGAGTGATAAAACATCTTCAAACAGGTCATGTTAATACAGCATTGATGGCAAAGGAATTCACCAGGGCTTGTCAATGGCATACTTTCCCATAGTCAAGTATCATAACAATGAGATCACACCTGTGTAGCAAATTAGCTCAAAAGGGACTTGTATAAATAATTACAATTATTTATATCTAATGCATTAGAGCATGTAGCGAGGGTCAAAATCGTAAAGAGACATTAATTTGCAAGGCAGAACCAGAAACTCATGTAATTTGTGAACAATTTTATTAACTAAACGCTAACACATAACTAATCTAAGCAAACAAACGAATGAACATTCACTCATGCGTACATACAAAAGGGAGCTAAAGTGGATGAATGAAACCAGAGAATGCAGTTATGGAAAGAGTCAGTTAACCACCTGAATAAAACCATCAGCGCCGTTTTTAATGGGGTCTATAGCTTATACTAAACCTCTGTTTCGTTTACTTAAATTTACGATACTTGCATTGCCTTGGTCGTTGACCGAGTGTCCGTATGCAGTCTCGGATGAAAGTTCTGATGGTTTGAAGGTTTGGTGGTGTTGGAGTTCTTCAAGTTCTTCTGGGTTTGAAGGGTGATGAACTTCAAAAGATGTTATTCTGGCTCGGTGGTAATTGGGAGTTTCTTCCGAGGTAGAAAGGGAAAAAGAGCTAAGAAAGAGATCTGCTGAGATCCAAGGATCCTTGGTTGAATGGAAAGTCAAGGCCGCAATGCCTGGCACAAAAACTTAAGGGTCCAGAAGAGTTCTAGCTCACATCCTCATCTTCTCAGAATCTAAAAGATCCGCAGACTGCCAGGGCGTCACTGATGTGAGAGCTTTATCTGCTATAGAGGTCACACCTCTGGGGTGTCAAAGAGCCAATGGTGTCTTGAACTTTTGGAGGGAAAGTTTATGGCTCTTTGTCTCTGAACATGGTAATTTGCATAGTTAATTAGCCTGGGTTAATGCACAATCTACTAGAGATTCTTAGGACACTAATATGTTGCATAGGTATCAACATGTAATATTCACTCTCAATTAGATCATCCGAAGACAAATTGATAGAGACCAAACATGGAATAAGTGAGGTGATATTAACTAGTGATCTATCCTAAGCAGGCATAAAACAGTATACATTACACAAGAACATATACAAGAACAGTACTAATATACACAATGACCTGAAGATACAGTATGTGTGTTCATTCAAAGAAAGGTTTTTCTATGAATTAATTGGAGTTAATTATTAATTGTGTGTCCCTGTCAGGCTATACCTGTAAATCCCGCCCATTTCCCCATGTGTTCACGGATTGTAGGCCTGCTGTGTGTCAGTCGGCAGATGGTTCACTGATGGTATTCGGATGTGACATACATGAATGCAAAATAATAAGATCTACAATAGAGATTTACCAGGAACTCTTCCGTAGAAGAGGGAGGATCAGCTCAGGGGTTTTAAACTGTTCACGAGATCACCGCAGTCCATTTCACTGAGGAACCAGCGGTTGAATCTGAATCACCAGCGTCTATTGTAAGTATTCATTCATTTACTTCTCAAACAGACTGTTGAACTGTGTTTTTAGATCTCAGTATTTTTGTCATTGTCATATCTGTAAATATCCTTTAAACAACAGTACATTTACTTAAAAGCAAAACTGCCAATATAAAGATATTTTCAGAGAACATATTTTGAATTATTAATGTAACAAAATGATTGCTGCAATTTGCTAAATGTATAGTGTTATAATACAACTTAACATTTCAAGGTGAGTAAACATAATATTTCAAGGCAGTACAAACATAAGTTGAAACAACAACAACAACAAAATAAATAAATAAAAAATATTGTTTTCATTTTTATTACTTTTGTGTTTTTAAGTAATAACCTGAGCAATAATATTATAATATAATAATATTTTTGATTTTAAATAAAAATGTGGTTTAGATATTTTTACAGGAAAATATGACAAAAAAATGCTGTTAAAACAGTGGATCCTGAGCTCTTTTCAATCCACATGTAACATAATGTTAAACTTTTGAAGTAAATTATTATTATTATTATTGCAATGAAATCTGCAGATGTTGCTTACTTTCTGCAGATGAAGCTAGCGGTTAATAATATAATTTTTATATATATACACACACACACACACACACACACACACATATTTCACATATAAAATATGTACTGCAAATCAGTTTCACACCGAACCTGCAACAGATCCATCTTGGAGTTTAACAAGTGTCGAAACTGACTGTTTAATTAGAGATGGCATGCAGACTGCGGTGTTTGAATAACCTTTATGAGGTTATTGTGTGAAATCAACAAACCAATTGTGCCTGAAATCCCAGGAATTAATTTCAGACACCGAAGCAATCAGTTAGACAGATGTTGCATGTGAGCTTTCTAACAACTTTTTCTTCATTCCTGCTGCAGGAACAACCATGAGCAACCTTTACTACGGCACGAGTAACAGCTCGATTGATAACTGCACCGACGTGGATGATCTGGTGAAGCGCTACTATCTGCCTGTGTTTTACGGCACGCTCTTCATCGTAGGTGCGGTGGGCAACATCATCGCTCTGCTGGTCTATGTGGTCAAAGTTCGTCCCTGGAAGAGCAGCACCATCATCATGGTGAACCTGGTCATCACCGACCTCCTCTTCATGATCTGTTTGCCCTTCCTGACCCACTACTACAGCCTCAACGACTCGTGGACACTGTGCGTCACCATGTGTCGCTTCACGCGCTTCATCTTCCACTTCAACCTCTACGGCAGCATCCTCTTCCTCACCTGTCTGGCCCTCTTTCGCTACGTGGCGGTCGTGCATCCGACGCACGCACACAGCATCAAGCAGAAGCGCTGGGGAACGCTGGCGTGCGCTCTGTGTTGGGCCGTGGCGGTTGCAGAAATAAGTCCAATTTTTAACCAAATTGAAATGAAGCTGCAGGACAACAAAACCTACTGCTTGGACCTCGCAAGCAACAACCCAGAATTCATGTGGCCCTATAGTTGGGTGTTGACCGTGCTTGGATATCTGGTTCCTCTATTCGTGGTCTGTCTTTGCTATTGGCGCATCATTAAAGAGCTAAAGAAAGGCCCTCATAAGGAAAGCAGTAAACGGGTTCGAGCGAGGCGGCTCATCGTGTTGATTCTGACGTGTTTCATTGTGTGCTTTTTCCCTTTTCATGTGCTACGGGCTTGGAGGATCTACACGAGACTCACTCCGGATACCGACTGCATGCAGGACCGCTGGGCTCACGCCGCATACATCATCTCGAGGCCGATCGCTGTACTCAACATCATTTTTAACCTGCCGCTCTATACGTTATCGGGGGATTGTTTTAAGCAGGCCTTCGTGGAAATGTTCAAATGTGATTGGCTCATGTCGAAAACTAAAGGGATCGTTAAAGTGGCTGTGATCAACAAACCTGCGACCAACATCACGCATGATCAAAGCAGCTGAGACTCACACTGCTGACTGAAATGTACAATAAACGATGAGCCAAAGTCAAAGCTACTGTAAAACAGCCGACATATGAAGGGATACTCCACCATAAAATGACTCGGTCATCATTTACTCAAGTTGTTCCAGACCTGTATGACTTGTTGAGAAGATATTGTGAAGAAGCAACATTGGACCCTATTGTTATTGTTAACTAATTTTTAAATTAAAACTGTAAAAAAACAACAACAAAAACAACAACAACAACAAAAAAACTTTTGTTCATTAAAATAAAGCTGAAATGAATAAATAATTATTAGATGAAAATTTAAACTTAAAAAAGTTAAAATATTAAAATGACTAAAACTGAAATAGATGTTTTATAAATATTTTAAACTATATAATGAAAGCTAAATGGAAATATAAAAAAAAAAAAGCAAATAAAAAAATTACAAAAGCACAAAATTATGAAAGCTTAAATTAAAATGAAAAAATATTAAATATAATATAAAATACAATAATAGCATATAAAAATACTAAAATAGCTCTGCTATCAACTTTCATTGTATGGATATATATATATATATATATATATATATATATACTACAATATACATAAACACTTAAATATAAATACTATAATAGCATATAAAATAGCACTGCTATCTACTTTCAACTTTCATTAGGCCTATATGGATAATTTTTCAAAATATCTTCTTCTGTGTTACTTTTAATATATATATATATATATATATATATAATATTACTTGCTGTTGCCAATTTATAAAAGCAAAAAGACGCAAATGCTTTTTCCATTATTAACGCACCAGGCCTAGCCTAAAAGCTGTTTAACCGTTATAATATTACCTCAATGTGCACAGCTTCAAGTGTACACTGTATAATACTGAAAATGTTTCACATTTTTGTGCTGAGGTCATGACTCGTGGGTTTGATTCCTGAGAATGCATGAATTAAATGTGCATATTGAATGCAATGTTGTCAGTCATGTGTCGTGTGTGTCATGTGTTTCCCTCTTGTGTCCTTATTTGGTTTGTTTCCTGTCCTTGGTGTGATTATTAGTTCATTCTTTTCAGCTGTGTTTTAGTCTTTATCGGTGATTAACCTGTGTATTTAAGTTGCTGTCTGTTTAGTTAGTGTTGTCTGGTCTACTCGTTACTCCCGGTGTTCCTGTCTGTCTCAACCTTGCCTTGCCTTGCCCTGCCCTTTTGGAGACTGTTATTTTGAGTTACATCCTCGTCTCGTGTTCTGTGCACTGTGACAAATGTAAGTCGCTTGGAATAAAAGTGTCTGCCCAATGCATAAACATAAATGTGACCCTGGACCACAAAACCAGTCATAGGGGTCAATTTTTTTAAAATTGAGATTAATACCTCATCTGAAAGCTGAATAAATAAGCTCTCCATTGATTTATGATTTGTTAGGATAGGACAATATTTGGCCAAGATACAACTAAAAATCTTTGGAATCTGAAAATTAATTTCAAAACAACTTTGAAAATCTGGAATCTGAGGGTGCAAAAAAATCAATATATTGAGAAAATCTCCTGTAAAGTTGTCCAAATGAAGTCTTTAGCAATGCATATTACTAATCAAAAATGAAGTTATGATATTTAAGGTAGGAAATTTACAAACTATTTTCATGGAAAATGATCTTTACTTAATATCCTAATGATTTTAGGCATACAAGAAAAATGTATAATTTTGACCCATACAATGTATTGTTGGCTATTGCTACAAATATACCTGTGCTACTTATGACTGCTTTTGTGCTCCAGGGTCATAAACGTGCCATTTCAGAACAAACAACCCTCTTTGGCTCCAGAGCAACAGCAAACAGACTAGGGCGCCAATATAGTCAAAAATGGCCCTAATGATGTAAACAAAAATAAATAAATATGCAAAGACATGTTCCATGTAATGATGTTATTGCATTGCTGATGTACATTAATGTTCTCTGTGTTTGTGGCAGCCTTGACTGGATGATGGTGTTATATAATTCCTTTGTCATACAAGTTTAACAGCAATAAAAGTGACTACAATTACATTTGCAGTTTTGCATTTATGTTTGCTGTGTACTGTACATTCAAAACAGATAAAACATTGAAACTAAAGTAGTTTGAATAATATCTTGCACATCTGACTCGAGAGAGTGCTATTTTAGTCCGAACGTCAATGCCTTTAGTTGCTCAAATGATAGTCTTTGTTTTTATAAACATGCGTTTGTGTAGGTCTGAATATAGTAACTGGTTTATCAGATTTGTCTGAAAAAGGCAGGTCTGGAAAAACAGCACCAGCTTCCTGCTTATTAATTGTTTAGATGCATTGTTTCAAGGAAGAAGAAACGTGAATCTCCGTCAAAACCTACTGAGAAGCAAATAAGGGTGTTAATTATCGTAAGAGGTTTATGTCGCATTCACGTCTTATATGGCAGGTTTCGAACTCAGATGTTTTACATACTAGTGTTTTAGTTTGTAATGAACACTGAAAGGGTTAGTTCAGCCAAAAATGAAAATTAGCCCATGATTACGCATCCTCAAGGCATCCTAGGTGTATAATAATAATAATAATACATTTATTTTATATAGCGCCTTTAAAATTACGACATGGTGTGTAAGGCATCAAAAGGTCAGTCAAGTACTGAGGAGCCAGATCATGCAAAGCCTTATATGTTAACATTTTAAACTCAATACGGTACCTGACAGGAAGCCAGTGCAAAGACTCCAAAACAGGGGTAATATGATCACCAGCCCTGACCCCAGACAGAATTCTAGCGGCTGAATTTTGTAAATATTGAAGTTTGTTAATGGAGGATTTAGATACTCCAGCAAGAAGACCATTACAATAGTCAACACATGAAAAGACAAAAGAGTTTATCAACCTCTCAGCAACTGAGAAGGACATATGCGTGCTATATTTCTGAGGTTAAGAAAGGATGTCTTAACCGTATTTTGCACAAAAGGCTCAAATGACATAATAAAGCAAGCAAGCCGTTTTTGTATGAGGCATGTTTTATTATGGATGTATGTGCTTTACTGGACTTTTGGACTGTTGAAAAAATATAAAGCTTGGAAGAGCCGGGACATTTCTTTATATAACTCTGGATTAGTCTGAAAGAAGAAAGTCATATACACCTACAGTAGGATGCTGTGAGGGTGAGTAAATCATGGGCTAATTTTCATTTTTGGGTGAACTAACCCTTGAATAACGCAAGTCATCACTGTAGTGGAAGCGATTAACTTTTTTCTGTAATGAAATCTAATTATTTCCTCAATGACTTGACCTTGTATTAAATATCTCAGGACGATCAGCTCAGATTTCATCTGTTGTTCACACAATGAGGAAACACCTACACTAACCGTCAAACCTGGACAAAAGGAAGAATCAACTTCTGCATATTTATTGTAAATCAATACGAAAAAAAAATTGTGAATAAAGGACAGTAGGAACGGGATTTCCCAAGTTTCCGTGTTATAAGCTGTGTGCTTCAATGACAGTCTATTATGATTCTAGGCACGCACAGTTATACAATATTTGGAAAAACACTGGTGTCCAAAGCAACACTGGACCCACTGTAAAAAAAAAAAGTTGGGCTACCTTAAAATTTTAAGTTAACCAGCTAAAGCAGATTTTTGAGTTTTCTCAACTTTTTTTTTAGGAAATTTCTCAACTTTTTGTTGTATAAACTTAAAATAAGAAGTTGAGAAAACTCACAAATCTGCTGAAGCTGGTTGCCTTAAAATTTTAAGTTTGCCCAACTTTTTTTTTACAGTATACTGCCTGTTATTGTCAACCAAAACTAAAGCTGAAATAGAATAAAATATAAATATTAGATGGAAAAACTAAATGAAAAATATTAGATAACTCTAAACTGACATAACACGTACTAAAATTAATTAAACATTAGTAAAGCTAAAACTGAAATAAAAGCAAAGCTAAATAGAAATATTGAAAAAACAAATAAAATTAACAAGCACATAACAAAATAGTTCACTCATATTTAAATTTAAATATTTAGAAACAAATATATATTTATATATATTTCCATGTAACAAAATTACTAAAACCAAAATCATAATTAAAATGAAAACTTAAAATATAAAAATAAAATAATTTTAAATATTAATATATACTACATAAAAAAAATACAAAAATAACACTGGTATTAACTTTCATTATAAACACTATACATTTTTCAAAATATCCTCTTTTGTGTTATTAATCAATTTAACTTCTTGTATATAACTTTTTATATAACTTATATCATATTACTCTGCATTTTTTAAAAAAGCAGTAAGACACTCAAAGTCCAATAAGCTGAAGTGATTTTACCATGATTAAAGAGTGTTAATCGTAATTAAACCTCCTTAATCGTAATAAATCTGCTGAATGCAGTCTAAAGTGGCTCAATACATTGTAATATTGAAAACACACACAAATATACATTTAAAAAAATCACATTCTGCAGATCTCCTGTGCAAATGACAATCAAGCATTTGATGGTTTGTGTTGACATGGTTGTGCATCATGACTTTAGTTTAGCATCATGAGTTTCTGCGTCTCATTCAAGTTTTGCAACCTGTAAAAGCCAAATATATCTAGAATTATGCAACATCAAAAAAGTAAAAAAAAACCCCGCTGACTTCTGACGCTTCACAGTGTGACTCATTAATGCAACAAAAACAACTGTTTCTCAATCTACCTTTGAATAAGGTAAGAATAGAAACGTCTTTTATCTTCAAAGAACTTTCTTAGACAAGCTTATGGCAAAATGTCAATGCTCAGAAAGAGTTTATCTTTCATAACTCAGAAGACATATGCAGTTCTGAGATTAAGGTTCATTTAAACATCAACTTGATTTCAGATGTTTCTACTAAATAAAATAAAAATGACATATGTTAACAGTTGTCAGGTATACACTCTAAAAAAATGTTTCAAAAAGTTGTTTCAACTTAAAATAATTTGTTACCCTGCTGACTTAAAATTTTTAGTTTAGTCAACTTGAAATTTTAAGATACTCAATGTTAATTTAAGGGACAACTGGAATATTTTAGTTGACTAAACTAAAAATTTTAAGTCAGCGGGGTAACAAATTATTTTAAGATGAAACAACAATTTTTTTTACAGTGATTACAGCAGTTAGCTACAGCCCCCAAATTCGGCATTCAAGGAGTGCAGATATTTGCCCCAAACACAATGAAATATTTTACTTTTGTGAAACTTTGCTTGTTTTACTCTGGTTGAGTCTGCGTGCTGCTTGATGACACACAATATTTCATAAATAGGCTTATAAGAGCAAAAAAAAAAAAAATAATGCAGATATTCAGACTTATGATTGTAGATTTTGGTATCTTGGACAAATTTAAGAAAAAAAGACCTTTTTAAGACCTGAAACTCAAGAGGAGACACAATAAGATTATTGCAATCTTTTTATCAAGAAGACTCCATTTGCTCTCCAATCAATGTCATTATAGGAGAAACAACTGAAATATTAAAGAGATCTTATTTGCTGCAAATGAACAATCAGAATCATTAGGATATGATGGACTCATAATCATTAATAACTGTCTTTTATCAACACAGAAGGTTTTGGTACCCCAAACTATACTGCAAGTTAAAAAAAAATCTACTGTTTACTGCATGGAAACAAGATCATAAAAGGTGTTTCATAACGCCACACAATACAGTGCTATTCAATTTTGCATTTCCCTGATATTTACTGTTTTATTTCCTGCTTTCACATGTGCATGTTATGTCACCGGTAAAGTATAAGGATGTTCTCAGGCACGCGATGGACTGAAACCAGTTCATACTTCTAGAAAGGTTGTTCATAAAACAATAGGTAGCCTATTCTAAAAATATCTATTCAGGTTGAAGGAATGATAATTGACATCAAAGCTATATGGGATAATTGCATCAAAAGGATCATATTAAAAGTTTGGAGTCAGTAAGATTTGGCAATAACACATTAATCTGATCAAAAGTGGCAGTAAAAGACTTCTGCATTGTTACAAAAACATTTACTTCAAATGCTGTTTTTTGAACTTTCCATTCATCTGTGAATCCTAATAAAAATATAATGTATCACAGTTTCCACAAAAATAATCAGAAATGTTTCTTGAGCAGCAAATCAGCATATTAAAATGATTTCTGAAGGATCATGTGACACTGAAGACTGGAGTAATGATGCTGGAAACAGTTATTATCTTAATATTTTACAATTTTACTGTATTTTTGATCAAATAAATGCAGTCTTGGTGAGCAGAAGAGACTTCCTTTAAAAACGTTAAAAAAACAAAAAACTTACCAATCCTAAATGTTTGAATGTGTTTATATGTGTATAGGCTAGCTGCTGTAAATTTAATGTTGTTCACTAATTAATTTCAAATAGCTGTTTGGTGTAACCACTTTTTACTGTAAAATATTGTCAGAATTGTATTAAAAAGTAAAAGTACAAATATTCCAATAATGTGTCAACATGAGCTCAACAAAACAGGAATAATTATATACTAAAAAACAAACAAACAAAACTTTAAAATAGTCTTAATGTCAGCTAACAATGTATATCTCTTGAATTCTTTTAGAGCCTCGTGATGATTATACAGCAACAGATATTTGATCAACAAGCACACACACACACACACACACACACACACACACACACACACACACACTGCTTAAAACTACACTCTACAAAATGCTGGGTTAAATACAACCCAGTGCTGGGTAAATATTGGACAGAACACATGCTGGGTTGTTTTCAACCAACAGTTGGGTTCAATGTTTAACCCAACATTCTGGGCAGTAACCCAACCGCTGGGTCAAAACAACCCAATCACTGGGTTCGTCCATATTTTACCCAGCGCTGGGTTGTATTTAACCCAGCATTTTTTAGAATGTACATTTCAAGTCAAAAAATTGCAGCTTTACTTTATCAGAGAGTGGACTCTTTAGGAAAACCCCAAGAGAGTGGCACAGACTGTTTTGGAATGATACTAAGCAACACATATGCAATACTAAAAATATATTTTGTTTACAGATTTTGAAATCAGACAACAGTGCAGTTTTCACAGTGAAATGTCAAACTATGCAAAAATGATGATAACTAGAACAGGTCTAACAGGTTTACTGTGTACTTCAGTAAATGAAACAATACTGCACTTCATTTGCTCTCTCTCCTTCATATCAAATGTCACCTACTGTATAATTCCAAAACTAAAATCTCCAGTGAAAGTTCACAGCAGGTCGTATTAAGTCAACTTTGACTGGAGACATTTGACGCCTGGAGGAAATATAGTGCTAGGATTTTTTTTTTTTACTTTTCCCATAAAGTCTTCATCTCCAATAATAGTCAACAAATAAAGATTACTCGTTATTGTTCTTCTGATGTTCTCTCACAACAATATTACATCCCACCTAATCAAGAAGATGCTTTAAAGTTTGTACTTCCCCACACAATCAGTGATGTCTGGAATCAGTCAACACCCTATTCAAAATCTACACAGCCTTTGTAAAAAGCTTTTTAAGAGTAGTTATGTTAACAATGAGATATATGGAATGCATTTTTGTAATGGCTAAATAAAAGAGTAGTTTCTACACGCAAGTTTGCAATACTCACACTATTCTGATTTGAAATAAAGAAGTACATCCTTCTTACTTCTGGGAATTCAGAGTTGCCTGGAAACACACACACATTCACACAGACTGGCCTTGTTACAGCCTAACCACAATTGACTTGTTCTCAGCCAAAGTACTAACCCAAGTAAACTTGACTAGTAGACTGTCGCACAAGTGAACTTAATAAACCTAGCTCTGCAGACAGGGGAAACATGTCTAAATATGTAAAATCAACAAACCTATACTAATATAGAGCAAGAGAACTGTGTGGCATGTCATACCAAACTCTGTTGGCATGAAAATGTCATGTGAGGTCACATACGGGAAGTAATTTAAAAAAAATAAATTGCGCAGACGAGAAATGGGAGTTCTAATCTTTTAGGAAATGATACGAATCGCCAAGATCCTTACCCGTCTCTGGTCATGCATGTGTGAAAACCTGTTTCCAGTGGTTTTCCCCCTTCAGTGCAACTGACCGCAAACAACCCACAAATCTACATAGGTGAGGTTCCAAAGAAAGAAAACCACAAAGACCTGAATACAGAAATACCCACCGTCTTACTGCTAAAAACTAACCAGCTTTGAAGAACACAAGCCAAGTAAATGCAAAAGCGTGAGAGAGAGACACCGGAATGATTTTAATTCAGTCGCTATGCTAACATGGACTGGGAACGTGTACATTTTCAGGTCGGAGAGTCAAATATTTGCATGTTTTATTATCTGGACAAGAGTTTTTAATTAGCACACATAATTCCAGTGACCTGAAAGAATGACAAACACACATTCACAAACAAACCCAAAAGAGGTATATGGATTTTTTTAATGGGGTCAGCGGTGGGTAGAGATGTTTTCAGTGGTGAGACTGACTCTCACACACACACACACACACACACACACACACACACACACACACAGTTCACAGACTGTTGAATGTAACCTGCATTACTCTAATGGAGTTACAATTGCAAAAAGACAAAAAATATAAGCAAATAAGCAAAACTTTTACTAGGTTCAGTACAATCTCAATCAAACGCATTTGTGAAAATTGTGGGGAAAAGATGACTCATCCCTTGTTCTCATTTTTATTTTTCAGTGAAAACAAAATTGAAACAAAAGCAAAAATTAAGATTACACTAAAGCACTTATAATGGAAGTTAATATAGGCAACTTTTCAAGCTTATTTTTTATTTTTTTAATGTTAACACAGATACTGGTGGCTAAACTTTTGGCCACATTCACTTCTATTGTTCTGTTAAATGGTCCAACATAACCAAGATTTTTCAATAAAAGTAGGGACTTGACAGTAAGAAAAAAGTAGAAGTGGAAATTTAGTTGATTTATGTATTGTTGTGGTAATCAACATTAGGTCACAATTGCTGTCAATTGAGCTGAACTGGTTCTGAACCAGGAATATTCCTTAAAGGAAATACCATATGGTTAATGATTCATGTGGTTTTGATATAATCAACACTAAATGTGTAGGTGACGTGTCGTGTGACTTTACAAAGAAAACACACATTTCAATTCTTTAAAACAAAAATTGTAATTAAGATTTTACACATTTTGACTTATGAAGATGTCTCTTATTTTTAGATTTTGGCCTTTCACATGCAGTTACATCAATTCTTTGATTGTTATGTCAGAGTATTAATTATATATAATGTGAATGTCTGACATGTTATTGCACAGTATTGGCAGCGCATTGGCAACCAGCACTAAAAATCAGTAATACTTGGCATTACAATGTGAGTTGTACATTATGTAATACACTACAGTGCAAAACACTGACATTTTTGAGAAATATAAATTACAACCATAATTACACTTTAGAAACATAGGTCTATATAGGATTAAAATAATCTATAAGAATATCAATATAACATTTTTGCAATGTAAACTCAAATAGATCGAAGGTTAAAATTATGAGCATTACAAAGAAAAGTATACAAACAAGAAAATTCCAAGTGTGCACACTAACAAGAGACCGAGATTGAGGATAATTTTGGTTTTTGGAGGTTCTTTGAGCATTTCAGTAACATTCCTGTCTTCATCTCCAAAAGGTGAATCTGGTTCCTCTAAATTTTTATTATACCCACAAAACCAATCCAAACATTTCACACACCGTCCCTTATCTCCACCTACATGATCAATGCCCTGTTGTTTGTGGGTATGTTGAGACTCCAAGTGGCCATTTGGAAGTATTTCAGGCCCAGTTTGAATAACCTGAGATGATGGTTTGATTTCCACTTCATTCATTGTCTTCTCTTTTTTTGTTTCTACAGAAAGCTGAGGAAGTTTGCTGTTCTCGGTTTGATTCCTGTTGCGCAGTCCCCACAAAGTAGTCGTAGCAATCTGTTCCTTGCTCGGTGGATCCGTGCAAAGACTGACGACTACTGTCACGAGCCCCGAAACCCAAAACAACATAGCCGCCACATACATGAAATGAACATCTTTGATGAAAGCAGGGCGGTCATCGGTTGTGTCACAGTCCGGCTCTCTATAAACAAAGGCAAGAATGAGTCTTACGGCTCCTAGCAAGAAGCCCACAATTCCACCCCAGAATGCACCGGTCTCATTGCAACGTTTCCAAAGGACGCCAAGCAAGAACAGTGCAGCAATGGGTGGCGTGAGGTAATCTGACACCTCCTGAATGTAGAGGAACATCTGACCTCCTTGCATCTCAATGACAAATGGGACCCAGGCTATGCTAATGGCCACTATGAGGACCACAAACATGCGGCCCACCACCATGAGCTCTTTGGAGGAAGCCTGGTGACGCACCATCTTATAGATATCAAGGGTGAAGATAGTACTGGCGCTGTTAAAGATTGAGTCCAGGTCGCTCATGAGAGCGGCGAGCATCACTGCCATCATCAAGCCTCGTAGACCTATGGGCATGACGTTCATGACGAGGCGAGGATAGGCGATGTTAGTGCAACCGGCTTTGCTGTTGCAGACTTTCATGCAGTGCTCTGGACTGATGCAAGCAAGTTCATCAGCAAAGAGCACACGGGAGATCATCCCAGGAATCACAATGATAAACATTGGTAAGACTTTCAGGACACCAGCCATCAGGGTTGACCCTTTGGCGTGGGCAATATTCCGGGCTGCCAGGACTCTCTGGACTATAACCTGATCGGCACACCAGTACCAGATCGAGGCTGGAGTCTGGCCCAGAAGAAAAGCAGGCCACGGCAGGTCTTTGTCCAAAGGACCTCTTAAGATCTTAAATGAATCTGGCTTAGGATGCACATCGCAGGAATTGAAGTTGGTGAAATTATTCTTGAGAAAAATGGCAGTGACGTTGGGAGAGGCATTCATGTACTTGGTGCGCAAACCCTCGAGACCTCCGACCTTAACTAAACTGATAGCCATCAGGCATAGTGCTCCCGATATCATGAGGAACGCCTGCAGAGTGTCCGTGTAGATAACCGTCACCAGGCCACCAGTTATCGTGAGAAGGGCAGTCATGGTGATGAGCAGGATTATGGACACGTACAGGTTCCAGCCCAGAGATTCCTGGATAAACAGTGCTCCGGAATATAGATCCACTGAGAGCTTGGTGAAAATGTAGAGGAGCAGAGTTAGGGACGCGAAGAAAACCTTCAGCCGCTTCCCGCCGAATCTTTTGTATAGGTACTCTGGCATGGTGTACACACCTGAGTGGATGTAAACGGGTATGAAGACCCAGCCCAGGAGCTGCAGCAGTAGAATTGCATTGAACTCCCAAGCACCTACGGCAAACCCGCTTGCTGCACCTGATCCAGCCAGGCCGATGAAGTGCTCACTGCCAATGTTGCTCACGAACAGCGATGCACCGATCATTATCCAGTTCATGGAACGACCGGCAAGGAAGTATCCGCTCACGGTACCTCGATTCGCCTTCCACATTGCAAAAAAGCCAAAGGCCAGGACAAGAATGAAGTACATGGCAACAACAACGATATCTGCTGCTTCCATTGTTGATGCCATTTTTTAATTGTTGGTGGAACGAGATATAGCATTCGGTGGGCCACATATAGCAATGAATTCTGAAAGAGAGAAAATAAATAGATTTGAAAAAAACACTAACCCCATTTAGATGCTGGCAAACATGGTACAGGTCAGAAAAAACAAAAAAAAAACAAAAAACGAGCACGACTTCTATTTAGGTCGGATGTCTGCAGACTGTGTTACAATTTATGAAGCACTATCCTTTTCATTTGTCACTGTACTTGCATTTCTCCTTTTCATTAATTTGAGTACAAATTAATTATTAGGGCTTTGGGAAAAAAAAAATACAATGTTTTAAATTAAGCAAATAATTTTCAGTTTAAGTAAGGTAACCTAACACTATGTGTTTGTTTGTGGTTAGTGGACCATGTTGATAGTTAATGTGATAATTCACCTGTTTTCTCTGCTAGAACTTAGGAGAACTGACTTCAAACATTCACTAAAAATCACCCAAACCCCAGCTGATTCAAGATATTGAGCAAAAATGAAGACAAGTGATGTGAGTGAGGAGAAAAGACTGCTCCTGCCGCATTTGACACACACAAATACAGATATTTTAAGTGAGACTTTATAGTCCAATACTCATTGGGGTCACAGCAAAAAGTATTTTAATTTAACTGCGTATAAAATTACTTTAAAACATGTATTTAAACCATGCAATATTATTATGCAAACAGTTTGAATAGGCCTAACTGACTGACTACATGGAATATTTATTTGTGCATTTATAAAAAAAAAGTATGTTAATTTAATTTAACTGCTAAATAAACAAACAATCAAACAAAAAACAACAGCAATAATTATATGAAAAATAAAATGGTGGCAATTATAACATCTAAACTGTTACCTTACACGTACTGTATGTTTACACTAACAAATACACATTTGAAAATCGTATTGTTTTAAAAAAAGTTAATATCAAAGTTAGCTGTCATCTACCACAGTCATCTTCATTTGGTACCATCGTTATGCAAAAGCACAAATGAACGTTAAACCAGTTATACTTGATAAGCACCCTGCACAATAATAATAGCCTAATGAAATCACCCAATCACATGTAAAACTAGATTCGCTAAACTTTCAGACATCAGCTCGCGTCACAGGTCATGAACAGTCTCTCAGAGATCTCGGTGATTACGGTAAAAACTCATCCATACTTACCGAAGTCTTTAAAAAGCAGGGATGCAATGCGTTTGTAACGGTGTGTGAAGAGACCGTTAACACCTCCATTTACTCCCCCCTCGCGCGCCCCATGACGTCATCAAACCCGCGTTTATCCGTTCCGCCCACCCGCGGTTCTTTCGCAAGCGATGTGAATTCCGCTGTAGTACCATGGTACAGTGATGCTATCAGATGGACGTAGCGTGCTCCAAGGTACTTAAACTACGAATGGTAAATGTCCCATACAATGCTTGTGGCATGCATTGCAAAATAATCCCATATGCATTTATTATGATGACGTAACTGTCTGTGGCGTTTTGTCAGAAATTAGGATTACTGAATTTTATACACTTTGTTTGAAAAAGGTACCATAGAAGAATTATTTCTCTAATTAATATAGCTTACAATTTGCCCCTGCATTGCTTAATTACGCAATAATATATATTATTGCACCTAAGCAATGCAGGGGCACATTGTAATTGGTTTCTGAGAACTAAATAGACAACTTAGGCTATATAGATAAGAATTGTTGTACGCTGTTTGAACAAGATCCAATATCAGTTTATTTGGAGTTACAGCAGGTAGTCACGGTACGGTATTTTAGTCAATTTTAAATGACTGACTTCAGACTCAAATCAACCGTTTTGATCGCTTCATTTCCACTCATCATTATATCATCACTATACCAGCATCTGTGAGTGCTAAGCATAAACCAGATAACCAGTAGAGATAAACTAACCCGTGATCACACCACCTACACTGGAGCATAGCACAAGACTAAACTTTTTTTAAAAAAACACACTGGATTATAACTGCGACTGCAAATAATCGTCAGATGATGGCGACATCGTCTTTCAATTCACAAGTTTCCGAGAAGACAATGAAAGAGCACACATCCAGAAGCTTTGTGATAGAGTGATACTTAGTACATGACTAGATAAAGATCTTTTTGTATGTGTACAGAGGCCAGGTGCGACTATGTAGGTCAAGGCTGAACCATAAACGTTCACAAGGCTACATACAACACTAAAGTGAACTCATCATCGCAAGCTTTTTAGTGCTCTGTTGTGTAGTCTATCGTAATCTAAACTAGCATGTTATACTATTATAAAATACCAAACAATGCAGTATAGCTCTGTATGTTAACGAAAATGACCCAAAAGAGTAGAGGACATGCATGGTGCCATATCAAATTAATTTTTTTTCCCCACTTTTTGTCTTTTTTTCATGCACCGTGCTATGGTATTAATGGAAGAAATGTCTATCTTGACATTCCCTTCCTCTCTAGATTGCAGTTTTGTGATTGACAGCACTCTTTCAGTATGCACTAGGGGGCAGAAGTGCTCAAAGCTGACAGCAAAGCGGCTGCTTGTTCAAACACTGCAGTGAACACCAAAGCAGCTGTCAGAGGATGTGTGAAAACAACCCAGTCTCATATAAAAACGTACCCTGACTACGTTGGTCCAAAGTGCAAAACGTAGAGGGGTTACAATAACGGCCCTTGAATTGTATGACTGTTATGTTTTTTTTGCCTATTCTTTTCCAGTTGTTTTAGTGAAAACCCTCTAGCTATATTTGCAATAGCATACATGTTACTTATACTATTTTGGCAATTTAGTACTGTATTCTGTGTCCAGTATGCACATTTTCTCCTTAAATGCACACAATGCAATGCACTTGGCTTGACCTTCCATTTGCAAAATGATCAGTAAATGGAAGGAATACGTTCTTTAATTACCATTCACTTTCATTTCAAAGACCAGCTCGGATATGCCTTCTATCAAACCTATTTGCATTTGTGCTTCACTGAAGAAAGAAAACCATATAGATTATTTATTCTTTTTTTTTTCAATGTAGACAAAATTAAATTACTTTAACATAAAACACAAAACCTTCAAATCCTATTTAGATGTGTTCTTTATCTTAAATTGCCAGAATAGTTATGCTACTGTTGTTGTAGTGACCCTTCAGATCTGCCTTTGACCGCAGCTTGAGGCCCCAGCAGCCATTGAACACAAATAGAATGAAGAGAAAAATAGGTTAGTCGAACCCTTGGGTTGTCTCAACACTGGCTTGAACTGATTCTGTGTCTGAGCTGAGAACATAAGTGACTGTGTAGTAGAGGACGACAGAAGATCCCTCAATATATGCACACTTTCTTGTTTTGTGTATGTCCCCCAGCACCTTAATGAAATGTTAGTGGTGTTTAGAAAGTTGACCTCACAACTACACACACACACACACAAAAAAAAAAATAATAATAACCCCCCCCCCCCTTTTCATTTACCTCTGCTATTGTTTTCTAGACTAGCTGTCAAGTAAACCTGGCATTAGACTATGCATATAGTGATAGGACAAATTGCTTATGTTCCTCTATTGCAAGTCTGTTAAATGCATAAATATAAATGTAAATATGTAGGTCTCAACAATTAACAACATTTGTGCTACAGAAAATGAACAATACCTCGAAAAATAACATTTCCATAAGGTGAGTTGCATTGCATTCAAGTATATTCAGTTCATGCAGTTCCTGGGATTCAAACCTATGACCTTGGGGTTGCTAGCACCATGTAGACATACAAGAATGCGACAACATCAGAGCAACACCCAGAATCCCCTTATAGCCACATAACAACACCCTGGCAACCAGCCGGAACACCATAGCAACCACCCAGAAACTGATTAGCAACCACATCACAGCCTGGCAACCACTCTAAAAAAACCTAGAAACATTCTGGCAATCACACTCTGCAATGTGATAAAAACCACACAGCAGCCTCCCTAATAGAGACCCTAGTAACTAGCCATGACATTCTAGCAACTACCCTACAATGCATTAGTAAATATACAGAATGCTCTCACAAACATATAGTAACACACAGACAACCATTGAGAACACTTCAGCAATGCATTACATTTAGTCATTCTGCAGACGCTTTTATCCAAAGCGACTTACAATTGAAAGTGAAAGTGACGTGAAATACGGCCAAGTATGGTGACCCATACTCGGAATTTGTGCTCTGCATGTAACCCATCCAAAGTGCACACACACACACCGTGATCACACACCCGGAGTAGTGGGCAGCCATTTTATGCTGCAGCGCCCGGGGAGCAGTTGGGGTTCGGTGTCTTGCTCAAGGGCATCTAAGTCGTGGTATTGAAGGTGGAGAGAGTGCTGTACATTCACTCCCCCCACCTACAATTCCTGCCGGCCCGAGTCTCGAACCCACGACTTTTGGGTTACGAGCCCAACTCTCTAACCATTAGGCCATGACTTCCCAATTGGGGAGTACATAAAGCGATTCATCTTGAAGAGGCAATCAGACAGAGGAAGTGTTCGTAACACCAACTCTCAGGCATTGTTCAAATACGTACAAGCTAGCAAGGGAAGGAATGAATAAAGAGAAAGATATAGTTTTTTTGTTTTTGTTTTTAGTTTAGGAAGAAGTCAAGTAGTGTCGAAAGAGATGAGTTTTCAATTGTTGCTTGAAGATTGACAGGGACCCAGCATTCCGGATAGGGGTGGGAAGATCATTCCCCCAGCCAGGAATGGTGAACGAGAATGTTCTGGAGAGCATTAGTGACCAAACACCCTAGCAACCACCCAGAGCACTTTAGAAACTACCAGCAGCACATTACCAAACACACAGAACACCTAGAAACCACATAGCAACACTCTGACAACCATCCAGAACATTTTAGTACTTACCCAGCAACATATAGGCAACCACAACTGATCCTGTAGCAACTGCATAGCAACACACTATAAATCACTCAGAACATCATAGGAACCTCATAGCAACACCCTGGCAACCATTCAAGCACTTTAGCAACTACCCAGCAATGCACTGTCAACAATACAGAACACAACCATCTGGAATATTCTATCCAAAAACATACCGACAACCAGAGACAACCGACACAGAGAATGTCCTATCAACTGCGTAGCAACCCCCTGGCAACCATCCGGTACATTCTAGTACTGAAATGTCTGAAGGGCAACTGTCTGACATAGATCTAGAAATTGATAACAACATAAATTTTGTCTTCTCAACATTTAAAACCAATTTTAGAGTATAAAACCTTGCTTGAATAATAGCAAAAACAGTCTGCAGATCACTCAAAGCTTCTTGTTTTGTAGGTGCAGAACAATAAATAACAGTGTCATCCACGTAAAAATGAAAACTTGCTTTGTCAAGACAGTTTATGTATATAGTAAATAATAAAGGCCCCAATACAGAACCTTGGAGAACTCCCTTAACCACATCAAATGAATCTGATTTGCAGCCTTCAACCTGCACACATTGAGTTCTTCATTTTAAATAAGCATTAAACCACAAAACTACATTTTCTGATAAACCAACACATCTCAGTCTATTTAACAGAATCTCATGGTCCACTGTGTCAAAAGCTTTAGTCAAATCAATGAATAGACATGCACAGTGGTGTTTTTCATCTAGGGACCCCAATAAATCAATTAAGTCAAGTCAAGTCAAGTCGAGCTTTATTGTCATTCCGCTACATGTGGGGACATATAGTGGAACGAAATGTCATGCCTCACAGGTCCACAGTGCTACATAAATACAGACATACATCAATGAAGTAAAACACTATAAACCTACTGTATACACAACTAACCTACTGACAGATTTTGACTAAGTGTACTATATAAATGTTTACCCTATGCAACTAAAGATAAAAGATAAAAAATACAAACTATACGAATGCTTCACATTAAGACTTTCAAACCAGCTGTAATAGTGCTATGCTTTTGAATGAAATCCTGATTGATTAATAGACAGAAGTTTATGAACATGTAAATATTGTGTCAGTTGTTCACTAATACGTTCCAGAAGTTTTGACAGCTACTACTCAGAATATACTGCATAACAACACCCTAATAACCACACAGAAAGCCCTAGCAACTGTATAGCAATGATTATAAACTGCTCAGAACATACTGCATAACAACACCCTGGTAACCATATGGAATGCCCTAGCAACTGCATAGCAACCCCCTGACAACCATTTGGAACAGTTTAGAACCAATCCAGAAACATACTGCCGACCACACAGAATACCCTAGCAACTGCATAGCAATGATTATAAACTACTCAGAATATACTGCATAACAACACCCTGGTAACCACACAGAATGCCCTAGTAACTGCATAGCAATGATTATGAACTACTCAGAATATACTGCATAACAACACCCTGGTAACCACACAGAATGCCCTAGCAACTGCATGGCAACCCCCTGGCAAACATCTGGAACATTTTAGAACCAATTCAAAAACATATTGGCAACCACAAAGATTGTCCTTGCAACTGCAAAACAATGATTATAAACTACTCAGTACATACTGCATAACACCACCATGGTAACCACACAGAAAGCCCTAGCAACTGCTTAGTAACGATTATAAAACTACTCAGAACATACAGCATAACAACACCATGGTAACCACTCAGAATGCCGTAGCAACTGCATAGCAACCCCCTGACAGCTTTTTTTGGGCAGCACTCATATTTTCTTCACTAGTTGGATGATGAAATGGATTCATTCAGCTGCAAGCGCTGGAAACACAATGACTTTGATTCTTTGTAGGTCAATGACAGCCACTAGAGCTCGACAGGCTGAACATGTGAACACGGTCGCATAAAAGAGTGCTTCCTCCTCAGAGCCGCGCTGCACCGGTGAGCCGTTACTGAGGCCAGCGTTTGCTTCATGTGGTGCAGACCACAAAACTTCACATGTTACAATAATGAGGACATGCTATTTTAGTCACACAAGTGATGATGAAAGCACACAGTCGCTGCTTTGTGATGACACAAGAGCTTCTGCGCTAAACGTGCTGTTAAGATGCGCCTCCAGGAGACATATCATGAACGCTAATGATCCGACGACAATGTTCATATTATATGATGAGAGGAGGACATGTTGGACACAGATGGAGCTCATCAGACTATTTTGGGAAGCAAAAATACATAAGAAAAGCTTTCAAAGCAGAGTGGAAGAGAATAACGTATATGCATTGCATACATGATGCAAATGTGTGAACTCATCTCAGATTTTATTGCTCAGACATTGCTTTTTCAAGGCTCAGGTGGCAGTTGGCAGTGTTATTTATGAATTATTCATATATGATTAAAGCATTATTAATATTATGACTTTGGTTTTATTTTTAGCTTTATTTTAATTACCAAATAAAATAAAATAAATAGTTTTAGTTATTAACAACACTGATGATATTGGAGGTCTCAGTTATGTTTTTGTCTCAAACATTTCTCCTAAAATTAATAAAAGTAGACCTAAATGAGTCACTAGTTGTCATTCAGTAAAGAGTATAGAGCTATACAATGAATATGCATAGCCGCTGAGATCATTTGATGAGAAATATTTGAGTTCATATTGATGCCTTTTGATTACAGACTTTTATATTGACAATTCTGAGCACAGTTTGAGACGTTGTTGAGAAGCATGTGAGATTACTGGGGTCTTACATCAGTTTGAATTAAATTTTATTGCAGTCTATGAGAAACAACTGAGATATTAAAGAGATCTTGTTCTTTTTCTTTTCGATGAAATGATTCAGCAAAATGCAGTAAAGGTCAATTTTATTTAAAGTATATGTGACTCTGTCAGTTTAGTCCACAAATAAACGCACAGTTGATGCCTTTGATGTTTAAAGTTGTACTTTTTAACCATCAGTCACTTTAATCCTTAAATGAACAGCTTAGAGAATTATTGCTGACATTATTTGAAGCTAAAATTCACAGACTAAAAGACATTTACACCGGCCCGAGACGGCACACTTAAATATGTCTGAATGTCAATGCATTAGAATATCAAAGCAAGTGTCATCAGATGCTGCTCAAGTGTTTCTCTATTCTGAGACGGGCCATGAAAATTATTTGTATTAAACATGAGGAGACGTGTTTCAACAGATACTTCAGCTTTAGTAGCTTTACAAGAAACTTGAATATGCTGTAGAAACCTAGTCTAAAAATCCCATCGGTTGTGCCATCTCGGCTGGCCTTTAGAAAATAGTTTATGGCTTGATTTTATGTGTGGGCTGCGCTGTCTGTTTGGAAACAGTTTACTATGCGCTGAGTGTTGTATATTGTCAGGAAGGATGTTTAGAGTGGTTTTGTGAAGTTCTCTGCGGAGGATCCTTCTGCTGTCTTGAATAGATCCCAAAACTCACTCTACTCAACTACACAATCTGTACGATATTTTACTCATCTGTTATGAACGTGTCAGTAGCTTAATATATTTAATTTGAATGTGGTGTAGGCTGTGCAATGTCTTATTTTAGACTGAAAGCTTATATGCTACTACTTCACTGTATGCATATTGTGTGCAGCACAATGACTTTCTGCATTTGCAGAAATGTGCAGTAACCACAGCACTCTGTGTGAAATACTGTAGGCCACAATGCAATGCATTGCATTTCCAAAGACGAATGAAGTGCAATTGACTTCACCTACAATTTTTTTTTAATAAACTGGATTTTAATCCAATTTTGTGTACCTATCTGTCAAGATTCGCAAGATTAATCTCATAAGATTAGTACAGTATGCTTATATGTGCAGTTCAGAATTCATGCATCTTCTTGACTCATTAGCCTATTTGATCAGAAGGTCTTTTCACAATTTAAATAATTAACAACACTGAAGAAGAAACCCAGGGTAAACCTAATCTTGGGTTATCTTGCACATACTTTACCCAGGGTTAACAGTTAATCATTCATAAACTGATGTTTTTCACTGTACATGGAGCCTTTTACATTTTTGGGGTTCTCAGAAGTGAAAGTCATCATAGTTCAGTACGACTTTACAAAAGAGGGAAAAAATACTGAGAGATTGAGTACATTGCTAGAAAGATGTCCAATCTGCCATCACTCCCTCAGCCGTAGTATTCAAAACACTTGTGCAGCAGTGTTAACTAGTTTTCTGTCATTTAAAAAAAATAAAAACTTTGCCAGATTTACGATGTCAATAACTATTGAGATGCGTCATTACAGTCTGTGAAAACTCCTCATATTACATACTGCAGACTGTACTATCGAGTTTTCGGTGAACTATAAAGGTAAAAAGCTGAAATGACTGTTTATACAATGCATGGTGTTTCTGTAATAGTCCAAAGCATGTGATTGGCTGTCTGTCATAGTCTGACCCATAACATTCATGGTGCATTCAAGTCATGTCAAAAAATATTGTATTTACGAGTTGAATGCACATGAACGCCATCACAAAGTCATAATTGACCCCTTAGTTATATGCTACGTCCGACAAGCCATGCCGCCTTCACACTACACATCATGTTTTCACGCAGTTTAAAATACATCGCGGAGCAAAGAGGAAACTAAACAACACACCGATAGACAAGACAGCAGGATACTTCTGCTATAAAACATGGTCTCAGCTTTCAAATTTTGTCATTAAAAAAAATTCAATCTAACAGTAAATACAGTTTTGTGGCTCTTTAATGTGTCATGACAGATCGCTGTTCAAGCGGCACGTGAATGATCATCTCTCCCTCTTTACTAGTTATAGCACGAAATAAACGTGACTGACCATCAGAAGGTATTTTATAACCGCGGAAAGACATCAGAAGTTAATCTACTCTCCTGTCTGATTTGTTTGTCGGACAAGATGGCGGATTCTGCGTTATGATTGGTCAGAACGCCTGTCAATCAAACTCCTGGTGAAGGGTCAATTACATTTACAATCATTTAGCAGATGCTTATATCCAAAGCGACTTACAAATGAGGATAATAGAAGCAATCAAAATCAACAAAAGAGAAATGATATGTAAGTGCTGTTAAGGTTAGTCCTGGTTAGTCTAACGTACACGTAGCAAGGTTTTTTTTGTTTATAATAATAAATAAAAAGAAAACAATTAGATGGAATAGAAAACGAATAGAAAAGGCAATTATGAGTGGGAAACACTGAAACACTGAGCTCAGAGTTTCCGAGTTGGGGGCGTTTGTGAGAAAACATGTCAGATGGAATGGATGTATGTGTCCAAATTTGTTGAAATTAATGAAAGTATTTTTTTTGTCATTGATAATAAAGCTATTTCAGCATTGTTGTTATCATAATATGATAATATTGCATTATTACGGAAGATTATTTGATGATTTACTACACCATAAATTGAATAAAAACAAAAAGCAAAACACAGTTAGCAGTGGTAACCCCACATCTAAATTATAAGCTTGAAAAGTTCCTTTATCCAGGGTTAAAAGCAGCTTTAGGACAACAATAACCAGGATTAGGCTTGTGAAAATTCATGACAATTTTTTTTATATTTACATGAATTTTGATACAAAATTGTATGAAAAAAGTTGATAACTGAATATCACTTGATGAATTAAACGTGCATGTGGCGTCAGCATAGCATGCTGTATTACTGAAATATTATATAGCCTACTGTAAAAACAGTAGCCTATATACTGTGCAGTATACAATAAGCAGTAAAATATTGTGCAAATCATAAACTTTAAGGGTTAAAACAGCATTTTCTGTCTGGCATGGACAGTGTCATATGGATCAGACCGACTGTGGAGAATCCTGAGCACATGAACACAGCCCACGTCTGAGAAGCTGGCATCGCTGGGTGATGATGGATGGATTTGTGCCCTGAGCAGCAGACTGCCTTACAAGGAGAACTGGACCTGTTTGGACACAGGCACATCGATCCAACATTGTCAGGGTAAATTTATGTCAGTGATGTTGACGGTATTTTTCTACTAATATAAACTGTGCATGTGCCAGTCTCCATGTCAAGAACATGTCCAGGGGCCACATTCAGAAAGAAAAAAAAGTTCTTAATGTTCTTAAGAAGTGCAATTCTTGAAAAAAAATTAAAAATCTCACAAATATTTTTGTAAAAACATTTTTTCCTTTTTTTGCATATAATATTTTTGTCACTACTGGCTTCAACTGAGTTTAGCATTATTTGATTTTTAAAAGATTTCTTTTTCAAGAATTTGAAGGGATAGTTCATCCAAAAACTAAAATTTTGTCATCATTTACTCACCCTGAAGTTGTTCCAAATATGAGTTTTTTCTTCTTCTTCTGCTGAACAAAGAAGATATTTTGAAGAATGTTGGTAACCAAACATTTGGCGGTAGCTATTGACTTCCACAGTATGTATGTTTGGTTTCCAACATTCTTTAAAATATATTCTTTTGTGTTTCATTTTTTGTTGAACTATCCCTTTATGAACAATGGAAAGAAAAAGAACAAACTTGAAAAGTATTTTTAGGAACAAAATATTTTTAACATTGTTCTTAAGTTCTTAATTAGTTAAGGAAAGATTTTATTCTTAATGTTCTGTGAATTCATGCAGGTCATATTTCACAATATTTCACATTTGCACATTTTGCAAACACACACGCATATATATGTACATATGTATGTATATATATACAGTATATATATATATGCATGTATGTATGTATGTATGTGTATAGAGAGAGAGAGAGAGAGAGAGAGAGAGAGAGAGAGATAGATAGATAGATAGATAGATTTTTTTATCATTTTATATTTCATTCCAAAAATATAAAATGAAATCTATTTTTTATACATATGTGCATGTTGTGCAAATATATTCAGAAACATGCACAATATATGTTGGCACAGTGACTGACATTCAGTGTAAATCTGTGCTCTCGCTCCGTTACACTCCACAGTTTCTCACCCTGGTCAGTTTACATTGCTGCCATGACATTGACGAGACACCAAAGGATTCCTCTGTCTCTCTGAGCGCTTTAACATTTACACTGAGGAGCAGAGAGTGATGTTCTCATAACACTCGGCCCGGAGAGCTGCAGGACTTTACAGGGCACTGGAGGCCACACTGGAAAATGAAACGGCGTTTATGAGCTAATGACTTTATACCAGGAACCACCGCACACATCCCAGGACGTTTACAAAGATCGAATGAAAACAGCCAAGACCAAATATTTGAGGTGACACTCTCACCTAGCAATACAATACGGTGTTTTTAAAAATGCCATGGCACATGATTATCATTATCATATTCCGTACCACATAAAAGTACCATTGCACTACAATTGCTGTACCATTACAGAGTTTCTGTGATGCTTTGTAAAGAGAATATAAATGTTTCTGAATGAGCTTCAGGGTTGCCTCGAGAGCAGAACTGCAAATATAATAACACATATAAGCGAGAGTGAATTCGAGAAGAGCGACAGACTGCAGCTAAAAAAAGAAAAGAAGTGGAACATGCTGCAACAGTCTACAAATTACCCGTCACAAGTGACAAACGTCTTTCCAGTCCCACGCAGCCAATCAGCAGAAGAGTTTCCCAGAGAGTGGAAAAAGATCAAAAACAACTCAGAAAACATTTACTGTCATTTCCTTTGAGCGCCATTAATGAATTTGACACATGCATAAAAATATATGGCGCTATCATGTAGAATTCATTCCAAATGACGTATGATTGAGGTTTTCATAATGATATGTCATAAAAAGTTTATATTTTCTAATCCTGCAAAATTATCAAGATTTCTACAAAAATATTGGGCGGCACAACTGTTTTCAACATTAATAATAATCAGAAATGTTTGATTTCTGAAGGATCGTGTGACACTGAAGACTGGAGTAATGATCTAATGATCACAGAAATAAATGGCATTTTAACAGATATTCAAATAGAAAACTGCTATTTTAAATTATAATAATATTTCACAAATGTCCTGTTTTTCTGATCAAATAAATGCAGCCTTGGTGAGCAGAAGAGACTTATTTCAAAAAACCTAATATAGAGATGTGTGAAATAAAAACAATTTAATATGTACATATGCAAGATGAAGCAAATTATATTATAACATTTTGAATTTATTAATATTTATAATTTATTTATTTATTAAAAACAAAAGCACTGGACCATGACATCACATCCTGTTGCCCATATTCCTTCTAAAATATTTCTGTAATAATTTTGCATGCTTATTATCTAGTGTTACCACTCTTTAATCAGTTGGTTAACCACATAACTAAATTTTTCACTCAACAACCCAGTCAATAACACAATCTTACACCAATCATAAATTCAGTACGCAAATTAAAAAAAATAACAAAGACCAACTGCTATTCAGTTTGACATCAACAGTCATTTTCAACGTGAACAATGTCAAAAGAACAGTTTCAAACTTCAATCTTAATTTTCTTACAAAGTATAAACTTTACAAAACCCAAATACAGAAGCACTCTCAAGACTGAAAGATCTAGAAAATAAACTTTAAATGGTCTGAATTAATGGCAGTATAATACTGAGAAAAAGAGGCTGAAAACAAATCCACACCAGAATGTTTGCTGAGCACAAACACTGTGAATATCTTTAATGTGGGAGATTCACAGGAGCTTTTTTTTGTCCCAGCACTGTCCCATAGCTTCAGGAGTGGAGACAAAGACCCTCAGACGCAGACAAAGCGGAAAAAGGTCGGCCGATGCCCTTGAGGCGTCACTTGTTCTGGGGGTCTCTTGGCCCTAATGCACAGCATTGAGTTTCAGCTCTACTTGTTCCGTGATGCAGCGTTGGAGATGGAGAACGGAGGGCCAAGCTGTTAGCGGAGCTTCAAGACCAGGCCCAAGGCACAGATTCAACCTAAGCAAACCCTGACCTTCGTGTGACTCAGACTAACCTGTCTGTAGGAGTCAATGAGTCAATATTTCATTAGCTCGAGGGGCGGCCACACTAGAAACTAGCTTTCATTCATACTCATATGATCGTGGGGTGTGTGAGAATGGGCATAGGACTTTCAGCTTTCTCTCTCTACCAAAGTTCAAACTGGGTGGGATTGCAAAATAGACATTTACCAAATAGGAACATTAATGCCACTGATTCACCTCTGGCTGAACATCAAATGCTCATTTTCACATCAGTACATGTTTACAAGAATCTGAACTTGGACTAAAAGAGAAACTTTGATGTTAGCTTGACAAAAGTTGAAGGTCGTTACAAGCAGACTAGGTTTGCTCTGGTGTTGCTAGGGTATTTTAGGTGGTTTCCATAGCATTCTGGGTGGTTATGATGTTCAGTGGTGCTAGGACGTATCTAGGCAGTTAATAAGATGTTCTAAGTGATTGCTACAATGTAACTGTTGCTAGGATGCTCCTGGTGTTGTTTGTGTTTTAGGTAGTTGCTAGGACATTTCTATGCAGTTGCTGGGATGCTCTTGGTCTTTGCTACTGTAGATTGTTGTAGGTAGTTGCTATGATGTTCAAAGCGGTTTCTAGGCTGTTTCTAGGATGTTCTTGGTCTATGCTACAGTATATTGTTGAGGGTAGTTGCTAGGGGGTTTCTATGCAGTTGCTAGGATTGTCCTGGTTCCCAGAATGTTGTAGTTGCCAGGACATTTCTATACAGTTGCTATGTTGTTCTGGGTGGTTGCTACAATGTTCAAAGTGGTTTCTAGGCTGTTCTTGGTCTACTTTACTACAGTAGATTGTTGTAGTTAGTTGCTATGGTGTTTCTATGCAGTAGCTAAGGTAATCTGGGTGGTTGTTACAATTATTTAAAGTAGTTTCTGAGCTGTTGCTAGGATGCTTTTGGTGTTTGTTATTTAGGTAGTTGCTAGGTCATTTCTTTGCAGTTGCGAGGATGCTCTTGGTCTTTGCAAGAGTAGATTGTTGTAGGTAGGTGCTACAGTGTTTCTATGCAGTTGCTAACTTTTGGATGGTTGCTAAGATGTTCAAAGTGGTTTCTAGGCTGTTTCTAGGATGCTCTTGGTGTTTGTTAGTATTTTAGGCAGTTGCCAGGGCGTTTCTATGCAGTTGCTAGGATGCTCTTGCCTCTTAGTCTTTGCTACAGTAGATTGTTGTAGGTAGTTGCTAAAGCGTTTCTATGCAGTTGCTAGGATGCTCTTGGTGTTTGTGTTTTAGATAGTTGATAGGGCGTTTCTATGCAATTGTTTGGATGTTCTTGGTCTTTGCTACAGCAGATTGTTTTAGGTAGTTGCTAAAGCGTTAATATGCAGTTGCTAGGATGCTCTTGGTGTTTGTGTTTTAGGTAGTTGCTAAAGCGTTTCTATGCAATGTTAGGATGCTCTTTGTCTTTGCTATAGCAGATTGGTTTAGGTAGTTGCTTGGGAATTATATGTAGTTGCTAGGATTCTCCTGGTTCCTAGAATGCTGTAGTTGCTGGGGTGTTTCTATACAGTTGCTATGTTGTTCTGGTAGGTTGTAACAACATTCAAAGTGGTTTTTTAGGCTGCTCTTTTTTAGGATGCTCTTGGTCTTTGCTACAGTAGATTGTTGGTAGATAGTTGCTAGGGTGTATCTATGCAATTGCTTTGGTGTTCTAGGTGGTTTTTACAATGTTCAAAGTGGTTTCTAGTCATTCTTGGTCTTTGCAAAAGTAGATAGTTATAGACAGTTGCTAGGGTGTTTCTGTGTAGTTGCTATGGTGTTCTGGGTTGTTGTTACAATGTTTTAAGTTATTTTAAGCTGTTGCTAGGATGCTCCTGTGTTTCTATGCAATTGTCATGGTACTTTGGTTGGTTGCTATGATGGTCAAAGTGTTTCCTAGAATGTGAAGTAAAGTGGCGTGTGGCCAAGTATGGTGACCCATACTTGGAATTTGTGCTCTGCATTTAACCCATCCAAGTGCACACACATTAGTGAACACACACACACACACACACACACACACACACACACACACACACACACTGTGAACACACACCCGGAGCAGTGGGCAGCCTGGGGAACAGTTGGGGTTTCGGTGCCTTGCTCAATGGTCTCACCTCAGTCGTGGTATTGAGGGTTATTCACTCCCCCCACCCCGGACCTGAGACTCGAACCCGCAACCTTCGGTTACAAGTCTGACTCTCTAATAGGTATGTGCGCTACGACTAATTTGACTGTCGTTTAAACGGAAGTTTGTATCCGACTAGTCGACTAGTCTAAAAGCTAGAAACCCCCCAAAAACGGCAAAAAAAAAAAAAAAACAAACTGTGCGCGTGTCTATATAACAGCAAACAGTTGAAATACTTAATCTTTGAATCACACTGTCAAATCCCAATGAATTCTGCTAAAAATAGGTCACGATTATGCCAATGCTTGCCTCGCGTTATCATCAATTAATTTTAGGCGGACGTTAAACAGAAAAAAGGAAGAGCATACACTCTTCATAAACCAGTGCATAGCTTATTTATTCAGATCGGCTGAGCAATGCAGAAATTGAAAATCAATCAATAGACTGACAGAATTCTTCATTTTCATATAACGTTAGCCAACATATTAAAACACATTAAAACACATATTAAAACAATAGGAAAGTTTATCAAGGAATAGCATTAAAACGGCTTTTAAAAATGTACTTCATGTTGGCTATATTGTCTAAAAACAAAACAAAGCTTGTTTTACTTACTCAGACCATGCGCATTTGTTCAGTGAATTTAACATGTTAACGTTATCTGGCGAAAGATGGGACTAGAGGCAATTCTGCACTTGAAAAAAACCTGCGCTCGGCAGGAACTGAAGTCACAGGCACACAGAGAGATAACTACAAGCAAGCAGACAGTTTGAAAAGATCCTGGAAATCCCGCAGCACCACCGAAGTGGGTCTTCGTTTAGAGGAATAGACAGCACGGATAGGATCGCGGACCGCAGCGACAGGTTGTAGTGTATGACATGATAGACATTTGGCTTTGGCTAGACTCCAAGCTAACACATGCCTGTATTGAATATGATTACGCATAGCTCCAGTAAAGTTATTGTTAGCCAATTTGACATTACACAGTTTACAAAAAACTTTTCCATTTCCTTCTAATTCAAAATAATCCACACCTTGCTGGTCTTTCGCGTGGAGCTCGCCGCAACTGACATGAAGAAAACGCATGTGAGGTAAAATTATAGTTCCCGCCCAGATACGTTTTTAAAAATATTTTGATATGTATTCTTTTTCAAAAGTTTTATTTTAAGTGTTCTTTAAAATGTTTTAAATGTAATGTTAAAATGATGGTAATTTGAATGATAAAATCATCTCTTTTTTTTTTCTCTCGTGTAGTCGACTATTGTTTTCAGTGTCGACTAGTAGGAGCTGTACCGTTTAGTCGACTAGTCGACTAGACCCGCACATCCCTACTCTCTAACCATTAGTTTTCTAACCATTAGTTTCTAAACAGTTGTTAAGGAGTTCTGGATGGTTGTTCTAGGGTTGTTGCTAGCTAGCTAAACAGATGTTTTAACCCAATACATGGGTAGTATTGTCATTGGAAAACAGGAGAAATGATATATTTTAACATTAGAAATTAATTATTTATTTAAAAAAATACTACTTATTCAAAAAGCTATTTTTTCAAACATCATATATTCAAATCTAGTGTGACCGCCCATCGGATTACATTCAACCAGTTGATAATGGTTGATTAGTTATAGCTTTTAGAGGGTGGGTTGGTCAGAGCTGGTAAACTCTGGATGGTTGAAGAACAAAAGTGAACGGTACAATACTACAACACAGAATCACAGATAAAACGTCACCTTTCACATTGTGACATGGGTTCAGCTCCTCCCATGTCTTGCAAAAAGAGAGTAGCACCAAACTCAGAAGAATCATGGTAGAAACAAGTGTCTTTAAACCCTGATCTGGAAGCAGACGGTCTCTTTGGAGCTTGATTTAGAGTAATATAATCCTTCAATCTATCTCGGATGCTCGGATCTCGTCAGCTATCTCTTCTTGTTTCAATGATGAAACGTTCATAAATCCAACAAAACGTGCACCTAGCTGATATAAGAATGTGGTTAGTGCAATTTTTGAGTAATTCGCCCTGGTCGTTGACTCTGATTCAGTAGTTTTTTCCTCTGAGATTTTAGTTTCTCCTTCCAGGTGGTGCATAAGATCACGGGACGCGTCCCAGCGTTCATCAGTTGTCACCACGCCGTCCAGTTCGGCAGGGGACAACTGTACTGTCTTTGTCAATCCATCTCCAGCTCCATGAGTTTGTTGCGAGAGCGTGGAGTAGTTGTGTGTTTTTACAGCAGCAGTGAGCACAGACCAGGCCCAGGACGAGAGAAACGACACCTACAGTCACTGAAGCACAGACGCCGTACAGCAAAGGCAACTTCATTGAGTCCCACACTGAAAGGGAACAAAAATATACACACTTACACAAAAAGTTAGTGTTTATTCATAAAAGAATTATTCAAAAATTATGGTATAAAACTGTTTTTAAAAGTTTTAACAGAATTAATATAAACAATTATATAAATGCCTAATAAAAATAATTATTTAAATGCATAAAGGCGTAAATAAATGCATTAAGTAAATGCACAAATAAGTAAATGCATAAATAATAAGTAATGCATTAATGTATATATAGTAAATGCATAAATAATACATGCATTTATAAATAAATGCACAAATAATATGAAGACATACATAAAAAAAAGCATAATAAATAAATAAATATTTTGTACAGGTACAACAAAGTGGCACAAAGTTATTAAAGCACATTTCATAGCTTTGATA
>CM041797.1:5039002-5380460 GCA_023376895.1 Aspiorhynchus laticeps | reverse complement strand
GTATTCGTTTCATAAAAATATATGAAACATGAATATATTGCAATAATACTGTAAGCAATGTAAAATTAAAAATGTTATATTATTATATATTTATATTTAAATTTTTAGTTTAATTAAATATCTTAATTTCATAATTAAACAGCAAACCATCTAGCAAATACAAATAAATAAAACTAAAATATCCAAGGCTGGTTTCAGAATGATGCTTGCCTCTGTTTATTTACACCCATGTGTTTCAGAATGGGTTTGTAACACAGTTCGTAGAACGGGAAGAAGGAGGCGGGAACCGGCGAACATTCAACAAGTTTAATAAAAATAAACAAACACAAAAGTAAAGTGGCAGCCCCTCATGGACGACTGCCGCACACAAAACACAAATTAAAGTCCAGGGGTCCGTTCTTCGTACATCGCTAACTCAGTTAGCTGGATTTGATTGTTGCTGATTTCACTTGATCTGGGATCATTTGGTTCTTCGAAGCTCATCCTGGACTTGCTGTCATAGCAACAGGTCTGTAAACTTAAACCTGCTCGGGAGCAGCTTATTTCATGTCAACAGGATTAGATTGCATCTTTTTAAGCAGAATTGATACTTAATATCTGTCACAGCCACTGCTAATTTATTATAAGAGTAGGCCTACCCTACTGGTCCAGGGACAATCATTTAAAATAAAAATAATTTAAAAATGAATTTGAAAATAAGATAATGTTGTGTAGTCTATAACACTATAGACACAGCCAGTTTTACTCATTGAAAGATTTCTTAGTGATGAAATAATTCCGTTATAATTGTATTGGAGTCTTAGACACATGCTATACAGTTAATCTGAGCCGTGCATTGATTTGAGTAATGGCAGATATTATGGGAGGGGCTTGATGGAGCGCAGGAGGAGATGCAGATAACATGATCTTTAAGAAACTGTAATTAATGCTGTCCCGTAACAAAAGATTAAATTAAATTAATTGCTAATTACAACACTGAAGTAAAAATGTAAAGCCTACACAAATGCTAGAAATTGTGAATATAAATAAATGGGAACCATGTAAAAAAATTACAAATAAATTAAAAACATTTCATTTATCTATTATAACATTTATGTAGTTTTATTCGCTTGGCTGTTTCCTTATAAAAGTCCAGAAATTTGTCAACTTTTTCGTCAGGTGTCTTTTTTAATGATATGATGTCATTACGTTGCTGTCTTGCCGCCAGCCAATCGCTGCATTGCTGATCGTGGTTTCGAGTATCGATACATCTGCCCTTTTTGGGGAACACGAGAACGTGCCGTAATCTTAGACAACTTAATCCAGATATTTTAATCTAATACGCAAATTCGTTTGAAGAACCAAATTAGCCAGAGATCAGTTATCAGGATTAGAAGATCTGGCATCTTTCACATCATCTCAGATGTATTAAGCGAGGTACGAAGAACGGACCCCAGGCCTGGTCCTCTCTCGTCTTACACTGTTGTCACCAGGGGCGATTCTAGGATTTTCATTTTAGGGGGGCTCAGCCCCCAATGAGGGTATAATAATAAAAAAAAAAAAAAAAATATTTACAAAAAAATGGATTAATAGGGTAGGATGGTATATTAAACTTATTGCAGCATTCCACTATTGCATAGATGGGTATAACATCCGAGTACTAAATAAGCCAAATACAAGTCTACCTGATCACACACACACACACACACACACACACACATTTACTGTACAAACCAAAAATGTTACTGTTTGCATTACTAGTACAAATCTTTTTCTATTCTAAGTACAAACAGAAAAATGTAAACATGTAAAAAAAAAAAAAAAAAATTACCAAACACATGACAAGCAAAGCAGTAGGCAGAATCTTTCTTCTCTGTGTACTCGAGCCAAGCAAAAGTCTGAAACCAGTTGGCTGGAATGATCTTTTTTGCAAGCCAAAGTGCTCCTTGGGATAATGGTGTAATTTTGGCTGTTTTGGGCCTGTGTCCTTTTCACCTAAGTCAAACTGATCTAAAGCAGCTAAAGGTGCAGTTGCTATGTGTGCTTCATCTGGGTACATTTCTTTCTCTTCATATCTGTCCTTCTCTTTCTCCTGACACATGTCTTCCTCTTCATCATGCTCTCTCTCTCCCTGTACTGTGACAATCATGTAAAAATATGTATGGTAACTTTATTTGTATTTTTAACTAGACTAGACACTTTATCCAAATCAACTCTGTTCACTTTCTCACCTGGATCAGGATCTTGCCCTTTCTCTACTGTGCCTTCTTCAATCTGCTCTGCCTCAACTGCACTCTCTTTTTGCACTGACTTTTCTGAGAAACCAAAAAATGAAATTTAGTTAACTTGACTGTGAAAGACAATTAATAATTTCTTGTTGAGTGTCAATAACGTCAGAACATTTATCTGTTTATCCTTTGACACTACTGCTGCTTTTTGGTGGAAATTGGCAGAAAAAATCTACAATGAAATATTTTACCAGAATTTTGATCAAGTTATCTAGTTCATTTTAGCTTCATAAATAATATTAGGTTCTATATAAATTCAATTCAAACAATATATACTGTATATATTTTTTTTAATTAATACAAAACACACACACACGTTTCAATCTCTGTCAATCACTCTGATATGCAATTAAAATGAGTGCACTGACTGAGTGCTGTCTGTCACTGTCTTTAATCATTTCTATGCATAACTGTATGGTAGATAATGCCACATGCACTGTAATATTATGTTCTATATTGAAAGCTAAATTTTCAAATGAAAATAGCAATAACGTGATCGTTTTATAAAGTATGCATTTTTTACAGTCTATGGTTCATATGTGTTAAGGGCTTTCGCTGAAGGAAACAGCTGTGGTGTGATGAGTGGTGAATGCAGCGAAAATTTTACAGTAGATTGGAAACCGATTACTCTCCCATGACTTTTTGTAAACTGTATTTATGACAAAGAACTGCATAAATGTAGATTTTTAGGGGGGCTGGACAGAAATTTAAAATTTTTAGGGGGGCTAAAGCCCCCCTAAAAATGGCCTAGCGACGCCCATGGTCGTCACTCCTCCTTTTATCCTTCCGGAGCTCCTCCGTGGGACTCGAGACCGGTGAGTGGTGCAGGTGTCGCTCATTATCATTAACTCCACCGGCCTCGCTCTGCTCCCACGGCTCTCGGCCCCGCCCCACTCATCACAGGCTTGATTCACAGTAAATGAATGCCACCCTTGAAATTGTTAAAGCATATTTTTTTAATTGCTCCATGAAATCAATTAATTCAGAAACAAGCAAATATCAATATTTTAATCGGTTCACTTCTGTAATTTGAGCTGGATATGCTTCAAACTCTCCATGTACAGCCTACATAGATGCTTAACAAATATCCAACAATAACAAGTTTTTGTTGCAAAACACTATCTAGCGAACGCTGACAAGTAGATACTCGCAACTAGTGATTTGTGTAAATGAATGTGACAGCAGATCAATGGCGGTGTAGGTGATTCATTTAGAGCGACTGGTTGTTGACTGTGCGATTGCGGCTGGTGTAAAAACACTGGTCTGGGCAGGCCGAGACGTTGATTAGTCATAGAATTAGCTGAGGTTCAGCTTTCTGAAACTCATCCATCTCTGCCAGAGCACAAACCACACAGACTGTACGGCTCTGGAGGCTCAGGTGATCCACGCTGATGAATGAGCCTTCAGTCTGAACGGACAAAAGCATCATCTTCACCAGCGCAGCCGGGAGCGAGTCGAGCATCTTTGCCATTTTACTTGTGAACACTGATGCAAGACATGCACATTTTGGCAGCTAGAGAGGTTGTTTTCGTTTTTTAAATTTTGATATTTTGTTTTCAAATGCAATGACATTTGTATATTTATGAGTGTCTAAATCATTTTTGTAAAATGTTTCTAAATGTTTGTTAAATAGTTCATCAATTAAAAGTGTATAATATTAATTTACACAGATGACGTCCATTATTAGCTCTGAAATGACATTTTGGAATTAGCAACGGAAGGCCTGGAATGAGGTGCATAGGAAATTTGTTCAACATGTATGGATTTTCAGGACAGAACCATGTAACGATGCTCCCTGAGCCGATTGAAAATCGATACAAATATGTGACGATTCAAGTCGGTTGAGATGTTAAATCGTGATACAGTTAGGGTGGGAGTTCATATGAATGTACACTATATGGACAAAAGTATTGGGACACCCCCTTCTAATGAACAGGTTTGACTACTTCAGTAATCTCCATGAGTACAATATATTCTAGGAAACTGAGTGCTTCTAATTTTATAGCAACAGTTTGGACAGGACCCTTTTCTACTCTAACATGACAATTCCTGTGTACACTGTAAAAAAAAAAAAGACCACCAGTCAAGTTCTTACTGACTGAATCAATCATTTCGTTTTGAATTTTGCCTTATACACTGTAAAAAAATAAATAAAAAAAAAGGTGAGCAAACTTAAAAATTTAAGTCAACCAGCTTCAGCAGATTTTTGAGTTTTCTCAACTTATTGTTTTTTTAAGTTTATACAACAAAAAGTTGAGAACTCAAAAATCTCCTAAAAAATAAGTTGAGAACTCAAAAATCTGCTGAAGCTGGTTGCCTTAAATTTTTAAGTTTGCTCAACTTTTGTTTATTTTTTTATTTTACTGTGTATAAGGCAATTCTGTTTTTGCTTCAAATTTCGAAATGAAACAATCTAATTTAAATGAAAAATGCAGCATGTATGCAGCATCTTTGCTTGGAGCACAATTAAAAGCACAGTGGTTGCCTCTGATTATAAATATAAAGCGCATTTTTTATATATATATAAATTATTTGTATTTATTTATTTGATTAGGGATTTGTTTTAAAATTTCCATTTAGTTTTGCTATTTGACATATTTGCTATTTGACATATTTCAATTTCACAAAGAAATGAGCAGCATTTTGTCTGAGAAATAGTAAAAAAGACATCTTTTCATTTATGAATTGTCTTAAGTCTCATTTTGTTAAAAATGTGTGAGATGTGAAATGTGTGAGATCAGTATGGTGAACCGTATCACATCGTGAGTTGAGAGAAACATAACATCTCAACGATGTCTTCAGGTGTGGTTGTGATTTAGGAACATTGAATCATTAGAAAAATAACACACACTGGAGGTTCTTACTTGATTTAACAGTCTTTCTCTGTTCTCAACCAAGTGAAGAACTGTGTTCGATCTTCAGTGTCCGAATGCAAACTGGACTCATGCACTACTGCGATAGCGAACACTGTAACACTGTTTCAATGGATTATGATCTATTTTTGTTTGCTGTTTTGGGATGGTAATATTATATATTAATAGGGAAGGAGAGCCCAAAATTGATTTTGAAAAAAATTGAAATTGTCACAATAAGAGATAACTCCGGCGCTGGTGATAACGTAAGTGTTTTCTTTCTTTAAATGACACTTAGTTTGATATTTCAATTTCTAATGCAATTAAATTGTGTATAGCTGTGGCTAATATTTCTGAATCCTTTTTTGCGGTCATGATTTTACATGACATCTGTTGAGCAAAAGAAGTCTAACACAACTACGACAACCAGTGAAAAGCAATGAAAGTGGAAATCTGTGTGGGATTGTGTGCTAATATTGTGAGGATTTTTGAGACTTCTGTCATCAAGTAGCCGTGGGAATTTGCAGATGGCTGAGCACATGGGAAGCATGTCCCGTAACTGAGAGTCCCGTAACTTTAACTTCTGCACTGGTGCATTCTGGGATATGTGCCCTCTGTGACTGCATGAGAAAAACAACTGAGATGTCAAATATGTTCTTTAACAAAAGTGACCGTCTGTGGATGAATAGATTGTGATGGTGGAGTTTATGTCCCTCTTTCTGTGTAATATTCTAGATTTTCAAATACTTTGTAAAAGTCACTATTTAGAGTTGACTATAAAGGTCTGTGCCATTATCCCAGTTATTTGACCTGTACAAATAGAGTCTGTAATGCTATTGATACTGCAAACCTGTATTTGTTATCATATTCATTTATTATCATTATCCTAAACACACTTGTTTGTAGCGCAAAGAGTTGCATTTTTTTATTATTTTACTTATTAATTACCTATAATGGCTAATCAGAAGTCTCACACTTTTACAGGAAATAGCTTACTTCTGCAATAAAAAAACATACTGACAGGCTAATGATTATAATGAATTGTGATGACATTGTATTGCTGAAAATAAGGAGAACTGAAATTACATTTTTAAAATTGAGAAGGTATTTTTGAAAAAAATATATGTAATATTAAAATATATGATTTATTTTCAGTTTTCTAGAAAATTAATTATTTTTAACAGTAAACAGCATATCAATAACACAGTGCTCATTTACTGAACAAGCAATGAAATTTCAAAGACATTAGACTAATACATGTTTGCATTAAAAACAATCATTACAAACACAGAGCACACAGACACAAGAAAGTAAATATGAGAATTGGTTCTGCCATGGGATAAAAAAAGAGAGAAAAAAAGAAAGTAATTCTGACGTTTTAATCTCTCAATTGTTTTTTTTTTTCTTGCAATTCTGAGAAGAAAAGTCCCAATTGTTAGATACAAACTCACAATTGTGAGATAAAAATTCAAGATTTATTTATTTATTTCAGGGTGGGGAAAAACAGAATTGCAAGAAGAAAAAAGAAAAAAAAAGTGAGAATTGTGAGTTATAAACTCATATTTATTACTTTTTTGCAATTCTGAGTTTAATACTCAGAATTCTGACTTTTTCTCAGAATTGCAAAGAAAAAAAAGTCAGAATTGTAAGATAAACTGTTGCAATTACTTTTTTTTATTTTTACCCCATTGTACTGTAGAAACAGACTTCCACATGAAGTTATGACAATGTTTCGTTTTGCTTGCGTTCCTGTAAAATTATTTAAACTTGCATAAAAACAGATACATTGTTTGAAAACTATTGTTTTAAGATAAAAATGCTATAAAAAGATTACTGTGTAACAATACTTGTTTTCAGAGAAAGTACTGTATCTTGAATGAAGTTTATTTTTATTTTCACATGGGCAAATCTTTTTCTCTGTTTTGAGCATAAACCTCACAAAATGTTATAAAATGAATGTTAAAAAAAAATAAAAAATAAAAATAAATAAAAATGATTTGCCAGTGGCGTAAGGATGCTTTCACTGAAAAACAAGACAAAAATGATTCAGGCTATTTTTCGCAGTGAACTGGACTGGACCTTCACCCAGTCAGACCAAATAACACGCAAACACAACAACTTCACCCGTTTCGCCAAGTATTCTCGGCCTGCGAGCCAACAGCCTGTTCTTCAAAGACGCCACCTTTGGCTCGGCATTCATATTCAACAGCACTGGAAGCTGTGGGAACTGAATTTCCCTGTTCGCCCGCGTCTCTTCAGAGCACTCATTAGCATGAGTGAGCAGCAAGCAAATTGCCAAGTCACCGTTCTGAATGCAGATTGCTGAAGGTAAGCTACCCTGATAGTCTCCCATTAGGAAAGCCGGTCTGAAACAGCGCACCACAGGACATTGGGTTCGTGGTATGGAAATGCTCTCCTTCATTTGGGCGATGAAGAAAAAAAAACTTCATCAGTGTGGCTAATGGAGGCAATGCGATCCGGAGGCAGCATGGCCAGGCGCCTTCCTCAATTACTGTCTCCAAAGTGCCGGGGAAAAGCGAGGATTGGGTGGGACACAAGAGTGTCCATAGATGCGGCGTTATTAATGCATGCATTAGCTCAAATGATTACCGCACTCGCCACCGGTCATGACTGCAGGGCGAGACTGTGCTTTGCATGTTCAATTAGACTGATTCTGATTTCTTTATTGCACTTTACAAAGTGAATTCAAGAATATTAGGGTTGCATGCTATGGCATTTTGCTCATCTTCTTTGGCACTACAGACATGGTGTGGCTTGTCAGGTGGACAACAAAAACAGCAAAGAAAACATGGTTCACGCACATATTTTGGCATCAGAACATCATTGAGACTTAAGGATGTGCTCTCTTCACTCTAAGAAAATAGTAAACAATGCTAGCAATGACCTAGAAACCATTCATAATACTGCATAGAAACATCATGACACAATAGAAAATAGAAAACATTCAGTGGGTCCTTTGGTCTTAAATTCAGTTTGATCAAAATCAATGATTTAAATCCATTAAAAGTCTTAAATATCTTAAATGGAATGAGAAAAGCCTTAGTTATGTTTTCAATAGGTCTTAAATTTGGAGACAGAAAAAAACAGGAATTGCAAAATGGCCTAATATGATTATTAATGGTTAAGGCCCGTTCAGACCAAGAGCAATAACTTTAAAGATAACTATGTTCATCGGTTTATATATCTTTATCGTTGTCTTTAGCGTTATCGTCCTTGGTGTGAACAGGCCTTCAGTTCACTCAAAAATTTAAATTTTGCCATTTATCCACCCACATGTTGTTCCAAACCTATATCAGTTTGTTTTGTTTTTTTTACAAAAGATGATATGTTGAAGAATGTTGCTAACCCAACAGCTGATGGAAACCATTGACTTCCATTGTACGGGGAAAAATACTATGGAAGTTAATGGCTACCGTCAACTATCTGGTTATCAACATTCTTCAGAATATCTTATTTTACGTTCAACAGAAGAAAGAAACTCATACAGATTTGGAATATTTATATATTGACTATATTACTCTTTGAGTTTATATGATATATATAATTTATAAACAATATAGAATGAGGCAATGCCATTTATATCAATATACAATTGTGTGATATTACAGGCAAATCTTAAAAATAGAGGGCAAAGAGTGAGCTGCTGTGTGGAAAGTGCATAATCCAATTTGTTCCAAACATGAAAAATGCTTTATATTAAGGGTTTCAAAATAATACGTATGTCTATAGGCGCTTAATTTCTATATTAAAATTAAATAGTCTTAAATTTGAATTCACCATGTTTTAGCTTGAATGTAAACCTTTTATCAAATTTCAATTTGCACTTAATTTTGTTGTACATTGTCACATTTCCAAATACTTAGGACCCACCTTCTTTCTGTTATACACTACTACTAATCAAATGTTTTACATTGTGCAGTTTTAACATCCTGTTTGTTTTTATACTTTAGATGCCTAACAACAAGGGAAAGTTGAGAAAAAGGAGGCCTCAGAGATCATCTTTGCTGTGACAGTGCAAAAATGGCTCCGTTGTGATCCTGAACGGCTTGTGGGCATTGCCTTGTGGTGGAAAGCCCTGAGTTCATCAGACTATCCGTTTAATGAGGAGTAAAGACATCTTTTTTGAATCAGGAAAGTAGCTTCAATCCGTGAAAAGCTTCAAGTCCTAAACAGCAAACTAGTAATGTTTCAGTCTGTAGTACTTTAGTGTTTCTGCCTTTGATGGTGAGTTTTCATTTGCATTTACTTCTATTTTGCAGATGCAGTTTGCATTTGTTAGCCTTTATGTTGTCAGTTTTACAGGCTCTTCTAATGGCATTTGGTTTATAAATTCAGAATGAACTGTTCCATGTAATTAAGTCACTTTTACCCCCTTTCCACCAGCAGGAACCAGGTGCTAGTTCAGAGCCAGTGCTACTGCCAGTTCTTAGTTGGTTCGACTCGCGAGCCCTTTAAGAACCGGTTGCTTTTCCACAGGCTAGAGAGCAATACAGAGCCAGGACTTACGTCACTGAATACGTTTCATGTTTCGTTTCACTAGCGCGGCAGCGCCAAACACAACAGACTTGTTCGAGGTGCATTGCGCCACTCAGATCGATCGGCACACAACACACTAAAAGCACCGCGACAGCGATCCAAAATCATAAAGAGCCATCTGCTTTCCAGTCGCTCCCGCAGCACCCCGATGCCTCGCACCGAACGGTCCGCGTAGCGCTGATCCATCCCCAACAAGCCTAAACAAACCATCAACAATGGCGGACGTTGTGTTGTTATTGTTCATGGCTTTGCGAATCTACATCGGCATCCAAACACGGCGAATCCAACGTGTCCGTGTTTAGCTGCTATTTCAAATATGGCGGTCCACAGTTTCTTTCGTCTTGTTGTTCACGGTAACCCCGCCCCCAGCCCCTGACGCAAGCGGTTCTTCCTTCTAGCCCAGCAATGTTTTGGTGCTACTTACGAACCGCTTTTCCTGGTTCGGAGCTGGTGCTTTGGGTGTCGAAAGACAAAGAACCGGTTTGAAACTAGGCTCTGGCTCCGAACCAGCACTGGAACTGCCTTGGTGGAAAAGGGGTATTTGTCATTCATTTTATCATATTCTGTATGTAAATTGTATTTTAAGCTCTGTCTCCCAGTTTCACAAGCCTAGTCCCAGACTAAAATGAATGTTAAGCTGTCTTAATTGAAAATAACTTGCTTTGACAGATCTTAATGTCATTGCCATTGCCTGTCTCAAGATGCACATCAGTAATGTGTTTTATTTATTTATTGCATTTTTATAAAAGTTGTTTAAGTATCCTAATTTAAGGCCTAGTTCTGGCTGAAGCTAAGCCCTGTCTGTAAATCCGTACATATATGTTTTGAAGTCACCACCGAGTTTTTTTTTTTTTTTTTAAAGAATCACTTGTTTTACTTGAATGTAATGTTATTCCATGAATGTAAATCCATGACATTTGCGTATCCAGATTATGTATAATCTACTGCACCTTTGCATATTACTGTGTGTATATATGTGTACATAATGTAGAATGTGTACATACGGTGTATAATGTGTATTGATAACTGTAAGTATGTCTAATAGTAGTACTAATAACACTGTGTGTACTGAGTATATGTATGTGTATATTGCACATTGTCATCTGTATAAGTCTGTAAGTATGTAATGGTACTGTCTATATGTTAATTGTTTCTGCACTGTCTGGAGCACGCTCTCAAGAATTTCACTCATCAAGGCACATGTGCTGTGATCATGTGACAATAAAAGTGATTTGATTTATTTTCCTGTTCAAATAGTGTGGGGCAAAAATAAATATTTTTGCATGTAAACTGACGGATGTTGTTTATTTTGAGTGACTTTTTGATTTAAACCCATATTAATTGCAGTCCTGCATGTTCTCTGATTGAAAGGAGTAAGAAGCAGGATTGATCTGATAATGTTTCTATGTTGATTCAATGTTAAATAAGTGATTTAATTTAAGTTGAAGAAACTTTGATTTTATGACATCTTGATTGATTTTTCATCATTGAGTTAACGTTATTTCAGGGTGCAAACCTGACGAAAAATCGATGTTAAACTTCAACATTGATTCAATGATAATTTGACTTATGTATCAACATTGATTCAATGTTGATTCAGTGTTGGTCAGCTATCTGGGAAGTGGACATCACAGGATATTATGCCATGATTCCAGATCGAAGCGAGAGTATACTGTATGTTCCATTTAAGGGCCTTAAAGTTTACGAGATGTGAATTTAAATTGTATTTATTTACAGATGCATTTATGTCACACTCTAGTTTCGTCTGTGTGTGAAGACGCTGCAGGTAGCTGCGCAGTGCAAATACGTGAATGAATGTTCTGAAGAAGTAAACTTCAATGGATTTCCCGTGCTCAGGGAGTAGGAAGAAGCACTAGCGTAGCCAGAAATGTTGAAGTGGGAGGGCCTACATAAAACTGGGTGGGCCAAATGTGTAGCACATGAAAACTGCATGTCAAATTGCCAACAAAAAATACAGCACCAAGTTTCATTACACAGTACTTCTAAAGCATGCATTAACATTAGTAATTTGTTATGTTATTGTTCATTTCAAAATTTAGGACATTATTAAAATTAAAAGTTGTATCTGTTAACATTTGCCTGAACTGGTTACAAACACGGTAACAAATGTATTTCTAATGTTAGTTAATGCATTAACTAACATTAACTAAAGGAAGTTTATTAAAAAGCATTACTTCAGTCAGTGTGAAACAACGGGGCTTCGCTAATGATTTCATAATCAAATGTCTCATCATCACACACATCGAGGACCGCAGAAATGTGCGCAGCTGCAAATTATGCAGTTTGTTGTAGCGACAAGGATCCAGCACAAAGTTTATGTGTTTCTTTCCACAAAGGACGCATCTTTTTAACGGATAAACACTGTACCTATGCTAATATGATGCTTCAAACACGCTTGGTTCAGAAGTTTCTGATCGATAAATCCAGCAACCGCAGGTTGTTTGTCCGGTTTCATTTACAAGACCGGTCCGGATTTATTGCTAAGACTTTTACTTTTTATAGAATTGATCTGCTTTATGATTGCTCAACTAGGCTATTTTCAAATTTAATAAATTACATCCATTTGGAAAATTACCACGCGACTGCATCCAACTAGAGACCTGCGCGGGATGGATTTTTCAGGCCCGCTCCCGCAAGATTCTGTCCCGCGCCCGCCCGCTCAAACAGAAATATATCTTATAGGTCCCGCTCCGCCCCCCCGCGACATTCATGTTTTGTCCCGCTCCTGCCCGCAAAAGCCCGCATAAAAGTAATCTATATAGATTTTTTTGTCAGTATATCGAAAAAATTTACATGAAATGGTTATATAACATCTCCTAAGCTCCACAACATCCCAGCATAAACACTCCCGATAGAATATGTGTTATTTAGGCTAAGCATCAACATTCACAAACTGTTATTTTGAACAGAAAAGCAAGCATGTGCTGCTGCGTGCATTGTTAGGCGTGGCAAAATGCGAGCAGCGCTTCCTTTATTATAACTAAAAGCTGATATCTCAGTTCATCGCAATCTCATAAAGCTCTGTTATAACACAATGAACATATGCACAATGAACCTTTCACAATGTCTACACTGTATTAAAATGAGACGATTCGTGAGCATGCAATTTCAGCACTGCTGGTGAGTGGATTCTAACTTAATCACCTCTGATTGGCCATTGCGTTCCAGAAATCAACAGCTGAGTCTGTGATTGGCTACATTGTGGAACCTTTCAACACGTGTTATAAATAGAAACTCTGCCTAGCTTGCCATGTTAATCATTTTAATGTTAATATTAGTTGTTCTTTTTGCGTTTGTGCAACAGATAAATAACAATTTATATGTTTTATACATTTTATGTTTAGATCATTTCTATTTTGCGGGAGTCCCGTGAATAATTGTATTCTCCCGCGTCCCGCACACACACAAGTCTCTTCCGCCCGCACCCGCACTCGCCCATCAAGAGTTGTCCTGCGCTTCACCCTGTTGCGTTGGGTCCCGCGGGAGTGCAGGTCTCTACATCCAACCAACCTTTATTTTTCAACAATGGTGTATTAAAAAAATTATGAATTTTAGCATGGAAGTTCAAGGTTTTTAACCTTGTTAGTTTGTTTTCTGATGGAATAATCAGAAACTTTGAAGAAAAAATTAAGTGGAAATGATACCATTTTGAGGGTCTTGGCGTGATTTAAGGCCATAAGGTCATGATAGCAGGCACGTGCAGAAGGGGGGGCTTTGGGGGCTCGAGCCCCTGCCCTTTTTCAAAATTATTCAAAAGTGCCCCTCTCGGACAAATAGCAATGATATTGTGGTCAATAAAACAAAATGCATTTGAATTCTAATTAACATGACAATTTGTACAAGAAGTAACTAATCGCTCAAAAGCCGGAAAATTCCTGTTTATTTTTACATATCTGTCAATCTGAGGCGTTGCTATGGGTTGCGTGCGTTTTGCTCGACTGACTGATATTCCACAGTCTGTTCGGAAACCATAGCCTCTCAAGCCATATACAGGTGCATCTCAATAAATTAGAATGTCTTGGAAAAGTTCATTTACATTTACATTTATGTATTTAGCTGACGCTTTTATCCAAAGCGACTTACATTGCATTCAAGTTACAGTTTTACATTTGATCAGCTCTTGTTTTCCCTGGGAATCGAACCCATGATCTTAGCGTTGCTAGCGCCATGCTCTACCATTTGAGCTACAGGAAAGCATTTATTTCAGTAATTCAACTCAAATTGTGAAACTTGTGTATTAACTAAATTCAATGCACACAGACTGAAGTAGTTTAAGTCTTTGGTTCTTTTAATTGTGATGATTTAGGCTCACATTTAACAAAAACCCACCAATCTCAACAAATTAGAATATGGTGACATGCCAATCAGCTAATCAACTCAAAACATCTGCAAAGGTTTCCTGAGCCTTCAAAATGGTCTCTCAGTTTGGTTCACTAGGCTACACAATCATGGGGAAGACTGCTGATCTGACAGTTGTCCAGAAGACAATCATTGACACCCTTCACAAGGATGGTAAGCCACAAACATTCATTGCCAAAGAAGCTGGCTGTTCACAGAGTGCTGTTCAAGTTCAAGTTCAAGATTTATTTGTCACATACACGACTATACAGAGATTGTATAACCAGCAGTGAAATGTGAGTGAGCATTTAAGAAATGTGAGTTTCCAAGCATGTTAACAGAAAGTTGAGTGGAAGGAAAAAGTGTGGAAGAAAAAGATGCACAACAACCGAGAGAACCGCAGCTTTATGAGGATTGTCAAGCAAATCGACTCAAGAATTTGGGTGAACTTCACAAGGAATGGACTGAAGCTGGGGTCAAGGCATCAAGAGCCACCACAGACGTGTCAAGGAATTTGGCTACAGTTGTCGTATTCTTCTTGTTAAGCCACTCCTGAACCACAGACAACGTCAGAGGCGTCTTACCTGGGCTAAGGAGAAGAAGAACTGGACTGTTGCCCAGTGGTCCGAAGTCCTCTTTTCAGATGAGAGCAAGTTTTGTATTTAATTTGGAAACCAAGGTCCTAGAGTCTAGAGGAAGGGTGGAGAAGCTCATAGCCCAAGTTGCATGAAGTCCAGTGTTACGTTTCCACAGTCTGTGATGATTTGGGCTGCCATGTCATCTGCTGTTGTTGATCCATTGTGTTTTTTGAAAACCAACGTCACTGCACCCGTTTACCAAGAAATCTTGGAGCACTTCATGCTTCCTTCTGCTGACCAGCTTTTTAAAGATGCTGATTTCATTTTCCAGCAGGATTTGGCACCTGCCCACACTGCCAAAAGCACCAAGAGTTGGTTAAATGACCATGGTGTTGGTGTGCTTGACTGGCCAGCAAACTCACCAGACCTGAACCCCATAGAGAATCTATGGGGTATTGTCAAGAGGAAAATGAGAAACAAAAGACCAAAAAATGCAGATGAGCTGAAGGCCATTGTCAAAGAAACCTGGGCTTCCATACCACCTCAGCAGTGCCACAAACTGATCACCTCCATGCCACGCCGAATTGAGGCAGTAATTAAAGCAAAAGGAGCCCCTACCAAGTATTGAGTACATATACAGTAAATTAACATACTTTCCAGAAGGCCAACAATTCACTAAAAATGTTTTTTTTATTGGTCTTACGAAGTATTCTAATTTGTTGAGATAGTGAATTGGTGGGTTTTTGTTAAATGTGAGCCTAAATCATCACAATTAAAAGAACCAAAGACTTAAACTACTTCAGTCTGTGTGCATTGAATGTATTTAATACACGAGTTTCACAATTTGAGTTGAGTTACTGAAATAAATTAACTTTTCCTTGACATTCTAATTTATTGAGATGCACCTGTATAGTTCTTTCAGTAAGTGCCTATGGGTCGACGGAAGGAAAAAATAAACCATACAATATTTTAAGCATTTTTCATCAATAATCAAAGCTAGTGTGTCGATTTATTTAAAAATCCATACATTACATATTTTAGAATATTACATAATTCATCAATGCCCATTAGTCATGTAGTTATAATACACCAACCAATCATGATCTGGCACAAGAATTTCGAATTTCATTGGACAATATGTGAAGTGGAGCGGTTATTTTCCGTTCTTATTCATAAATCGGTTAAAAATTACATGGGACCGACAAGCTTATTTGTGGAGCGATCTGGATCTGCTATTGGTCTCATTTTATAAATCAAATTACATCGCTGGGAAAATGTATGCTAAATGACTACAAAAGCACTGCAGCCAAAAGTGGCAATAATGGTAATCAGTAGGCTATGCAATTCACATATAAATATTTATGTGTGATATACACCGTTTACTATTTGATGAAACTAGCATAGTTAATTAAGCCCATGTGCCACCTACAGGCCTATTATGTGAAGTGTAGGCTGGCGAAAGTGAAAGGACTTTATTATATTACCATTTTTGATAATTATGCAGCATTATGAAAGTGTCTTATGCTCATCAAGCCTGCATTTATTAGATCAAAAATACAAAAAAAAAAACTGTAGCCTAATATTGTGAAACATTATTACAATTTAAAAGAATGTTTTTCTATTTTAATATACATTTATATTATTTTAATAAAATATAATTTATTTCTGTGATTCAAAGCTGAATTTTCAGCATCATTACTCCATTCTTCAATGCATGGTCCTTCAGAAATCATTCTAATATGCTGATTTATTATCAATGTTGGAAACAGTTGTGTTGCTTAATTTATTTTTTATTTTATTTCTTTATTTATTGTTTTTTTTAATTTTTTTTATTTATTTATTGGAACCTGTGATACTTTTTTGGGGTTCATTGATAAATAAAAAATAAAAAAGAACAGCATTTATTCAAAATAGAGATGTTTTCTAACAATATCGATCTTTACTATCACTGTTACTATCAATTTAACAAATCCTTGCTGAATAAAAACTAATTTCTTTAAAAAAAATAATACTGACCTCAAGATTTGAACGGTAGTGTATATTGTTACAAATGTTATATTTTAAATAAATGCTATTCTTATTTAACTTTTCATTCATCGAAGAATCCTGAAAAAAGTATGACAGGTTTCCAACATTGCTAATAAATCACCATTGCATAAAATGCATTAAGTAAATAAAGTAAATTAATAAAGTATATTAAAATTTTGATCAAATAAATGTAGGCTTGATGACTATAAGTGACTTCTTGCAAAAATATAAAATAATGTATCCAATCTTTTGACCTATATATATTTTTTCCTCATATTGCCCCCTTTTTACATTTGAGCCCCTGCCCCTGAGGAACTCTCTGCATGTCCCTGCATGATAGTGTCTGTGAAGCCCAGCATCAGCAAAATAACCGCTGGTTATACCATACTGCCATGCTCCAGAGATTCACAGTCTTCCTCACAACCTCATTTGTATTATCAGTATGCCAATATATGACTTCCCGCTGTGTAAAGATAGAAATAAGTGGAACGGAACAGGAGTGCAAAGAACTCGTTTCTAATGCAACACTGCAAACTGTTTTTTGAAATGCAATCAGTTTGTAACAGATATGTCTTTTAAGCGCTTAGTGTGAAGAACAGTGAATGCAAACTGCGCACCTGTTGTGTTCAATAGTCATCTGAAGTGCTCGTTTTCGTTTATGAATGCTTCACCACTTCAGCCCTTCAACACTTCATAATTCATGATATAATTATTAAAATGTGAGACATGCTTTCAAGAAAGCAACTTGAATAAAGTTTAATATTTTTCTGTGTTGTGTGCATTGTATGAATTAATTACGTCGCTCTTTCTAGAAATGATACAAGACTTTCCAGGCACAATTTAATTTTAATTGTTATGAGCCAATTGCTCCTATTTGTCCTCAAAGCAGTGTTAATGTGCATCTGTGACATGCTGTTGGACTTGCATACATAACACACTAAATTGATCTTTTATAATAACACATTTACAATGGAAGTCTGTGGGGCAAGTCATTGCACTAGGATATAGATTAGAGTGTTATATATGATAACCTTGTCTTTGCAAACGTATAACCAATAAATCCTGACATTTCTGCCTATAGTACTGTTAGTTTTTTTTATTATTATTGTTTTGTTTTTTTTATGTACAAACTTAAATAATATAATTTTGTTATCTTATCACCCAAACCCAAATAAAATGAGTCTTAGTAACCCAGTTAAAAAAAACAAATTATATAAATACATTTTATATTTATATATATTTATTTATATAGTATATTTTTGCACTTGTTATGCTATGATTTATGCAAGAAAAAAGACACAAAAAATAGTAAAAATCTTTCAACTTAAGTTTAGACATTGTTTTGTTTATAATGTATGTGTCTCATCATCTTAAAAACTGTATAGATCTTAAAAACTGGCAGTAGTTCTTATTTAAATTAGTTTGGTAGACATATAATCCTCTATAAATGTTTATGTATTTGTTTGTTTATTTGTGCAGTATAAACACTTTTTTATTTAAAAAATAAATGAGTAATGCAAATTATATCACCAGTCTGTATTTTATAAATAATATTGTGTTAATCACACAAATAATATTGTGCCACCACGCTGTTCAGTGCTTTCCATTCAGGTTCCAGTTGTTTTCTTCTTATTTATTCTAACCTTGCAAGAGTAAAACAGCCAAGCTGTTACAGTAGGGTGCTTGATGTGAAAATATCAAACTCTCCGTTCTGCCTAGTGTTCCCGTTCAAAAGAAAATGCAGCAATCATTTGTCAGCGTTTCTCGCTCGTGGCCATGAGGCCGATCGGCATTGCTCCAGGTGTGCACAGAGAGCGTTTAGTCACATGGGCATCCTCCAGGCTGTCTGACAGCAGTGATGGAGAGCCACAGATTTAGTCTTAGCCAAATAGGGCTTTAGTGAATTCCCACTGTTCTCCTCTCAAAGCCCTGAGCCCTGCTCCGGTGATTAGTCCACTTCCTTCAGAGCGGGACAGTGTGACAGGGACGAGTCCATCATGGATTGACCCTGGTTCAGCTGATGTCAACACTCAGTCCAATGGAGCTGTTGAGTGCTGCAGCGCTGCCAAAGGTGTCGCAGGTATTCGTGGCGACGTCCGGAATAGAATACTGACTTTTTTTTTAGATCGAACATGAAACGGTTGGGTACAACGGGGCTACAGGCTGACATTAAAAGGACAGTTCACCCAAAAATGAAAATGCTGTCATTTACTCACCCTAAAGTTGTTCCAAACATGTATGCATTTCTTTCTTCTGTTTAAGACGAAATACAATATTCTGAAGAATGTTGGTAACCAAGTAGTTGCTGGTAGCCATTGACTTCCATAGTATGTTTTCATACATTTCATACATTCTTTCTGTTGAAGTCAATGGCTACCATTAACTGGTACTGTGCCAACATTTTTGGTGAACTATCCCTTTTAACTATCCTTTTTTGCCCTAGCTTTGCAGGTAGGTTTCTCGAAGCATCTTGGAGACGTTGCCACAGTTCTTCTGGATTTAGTCTGTCTCAGTTTGTTCTGTTTCTTCATGTCATTCCAGACAGACTGATGATGATGATCAGATCAGATCTCTGTGTGGAGCACTGGCTGTTGTCAGACAAAAATCTCACTGGATTATTACAATTAATGGCAACATGAATGTTTGAACATGTAAGATGATATTTCCTACAGACACACTACAGCAAAACATAGAAATAACTGACAAAACCATTTTTTGTTGTTGTTGGTGGTGAAAATGCTGGGCTAAGAATTTTGCACAGTACTGTATGTTGTCATTAAAAAATACCATTTTAAAAATACAGATTTTTTACAAGTAAAGATTCTGAAAGCTTTAAAAGATCACTAAAACAAATTCCTTGTACTTGGCAATAAAGCTCTTTCTGATCTGATTCTGATATCCCATAATGATTAGTATCTTTACAGTAGAAATATTAAATATGATACTTTATTTCATTAGATGATTAATATAATATGTCTAAAATGTCATATCTTTGTCTAAAATATATTTGATACATTTATCAATTCTCATTTGCTACATCTAAAATCTATAACATTAAAAAAAAAAAAAAAATCCATGTGCATAGTGAAACAAGGAGGTTTAGGAAAGTGCTGCGGTAAGTTTTTGTCCCATATGGTTTAGAGAAGAATCAAATGTGCCCTCAGCTAATTGTACACTATGCATTATGCAGTGATGAACTGCATTTTGCTTTCATCTTTCTCTACTGAAGTCCACACTGCCAAATCCTCACATTTCCACAACAAGATCAACAGCGCTCCAGACATGCGTAATCTCTTCAGAACATTTAATTATCTCCTCTGTCCCCCTCCACCACCGCCCACCACTTCTATAACAGCTGACGACTTTGCCACTTTTTTTCACAGACAAAACTAGAACAATCGGTAACCAGTTCTCACCTCCACACACACAGGACCTCCAACCAACCACATCCACTGCTCAAACTCCCATCTTCTCCTTCTGTCCCCTCACCGAGGCGGAAGTATCCAAACTTCTCCTCTCCAGCCATCCTACAACATGTCCTCTTGACCCAATCCCCTCTCACCTTCTCCAAGCAATCTCTCCCACACTCTTACCGGCACTCACACACATTCTCAACACATCTCTCCACACTGGCATCTTCCCCACAGCGTTCAAGCAGGCCCGGGTAACCCCACTGCTTAAAAAACCTACATTAAACACTTCTCTTTTAGAAAACTACAGACCTGTCTCTCTCCTTCCATTCGTAGCGAAAACACTCGAACGAGTTGTCTTCAACCAGCTCTCACTGTTTCTTTCACAGTACAACAAACTGGATGCTAAACAGTCAGGTTTCAGGAGTGGCCATTCAATAGAGACTGCGCTACTCTCAGTCACTGAAGCCCTGCGAGTCGCAAAGGCCGATTCCAAATCATCAGTCCTCATTCTGCTGGATCTTTCTGCTGCTTTTGACACTGTCAATCATCAGATCCTCCTGTCCACCCTCTCATCGCTGGGCATCACTGGGATTCCACTTCACTGGTAGTGTTGTTTTTGGCGGCCTGTTTTCATTTTAGTTTTAGTCTAGTCTTTGTGTGAAGCTCTCATTTTAGTTTTTATTAGTTTTAGTCACGTTCATACTCTTTTTAGTCTAGTCAAGTTTTAGTCAATGAAAAGTCTGAGCATTTTAGTCTAGTTTTAGTCAGAATTATCCATGACTATTTTCGTCTAGTTTTAGTCGACGAAAACTGATGACTATTTTCGTCTAGTTTTAGTCGACGAAAACTGATGACATTTAGTCTAGTTTTAATCAATGAAAATTGTATTTTAGTCTCTTTTTAGTAATGCAATTCAATTTAACCCAGTCAATATAGTATAAGTACCTAGCAGTACAGACGAAATGTTCTTTTAGCCAAACCCATTTCAAACAAGGTTATCTTATTATATTATTGTTACCTTATAGACTCAGGAATACATCCAAAGACACTCTGATTTGAATTTACAACATTTATTTTACCAACCAAACATGTTAGAAGTACACATACATAAATTTAAATAAATAAAAACAATAAATAAAATAGCATCACATGACAATGCCAGAAAAAAATATATAACGTTACATTCAAGTTTAACAAAGAGAAACAAGGTGCTTGAATGCTCGAGCTACAATAACATACTAAAAAGTGCAAATAAAATGTGTGTCTGTAAACTGAAGTCGGATGAAGCCGGCCATCGGTCCCTTTCTCTGTCAGACTTAACTTTGTTTGTTGTCGCCTTCTACATAATGCCGCGAGTGGGGCTTGAGGAAGTGACGTCGCCTGCGTCTGTGCAGACTGTTGCCAAGTCCCCAAATATTTAGACCCTGGAACTTTACCTGGGAACCCCCCTCGAAATGCGATTGGGCTAGTTTGGAGTAGCAATTGGGCGGGTTTTGTTGCGAAAACCTGGCAACCCTGACAGCCCCTGAAGTAACGTTAAGTCACATGAAACAGAAATACTGCAAAATAATAACAAACGAGACGAAATAACGTTATAACATTTCGTTTCGTCTCGTTTTGGTCAACGAAAATGAAGAGACATTTTAGCATAGTTTTTATTTTGTAAACCACATTTAGTCTCGTTTTTATTCGTCAACGATATTGCATTATACATTTAATTATCGTCATCGTCACATGACCAGCATTTACGTCTGGTCTCGTCTCGTTTTCGTCACGTGATAAAGGTTCGTTGACGACGATATTTCGTCATAATTTTCGTTGACGAAAGCAACACTATTCACTGGTTTGACAAACTTTCCTGAAGATGGTACTCCTCTGGTACTGCTCAGTGACTTCAACATCCACCTAGAAAAACCCCAGGCTACTGACTTCAACACTCTTCTCACTTCATTTGACCTCAAACAAGTGTCTACTACGGCTACTCACAAATCAGGTAACCGACTGGACCTCATCTACACACGCTACTGCTCCACTGACAACACATTAGTAACTCCACTGCACACCTCAGACCACTTCCTCATCACTTCTAACCTCACACTAACTCCTGACATAGCACACGCTCCTTCGCAGGTCACCTTTTGACGTAACCTACGCTCGCTCTCTCCCTCTCGCCTATCCTCAATGGTTTCATCCGCACTACCTTCACCCTCTCAGTTTTCAGAACTCGACACAAACAGTGCTACTGACACTCTTTGCTTCACTCTAACATCTTGCTTAGACAACTTTTGCCCCCTTTCATCCAGACCAGCACGCGCTACCCCCTCTGCCCCCTGGTTGTCCGATGTTCTCCGTGAACATCGTGCTAAACTAAGGGCTACAGAGAGGAAATGGCACAAATCCAAAAACTCTACCGACCTTAGTGTGTATCAGTCACACCTCTCTTCCTTCTCTGCAAATGTCTCCACTGCTAAAATTACATACTACCACAACAAAATTAACAACTGTTCCGACTCTCGCACACTCTTCAAAACGTTCTCTTCTCTTTTCTGTCCTCCTCCCCCTCCTCCTTCATCAACTCTTACAGCTGATGACTTTGCAACTTTCTTCACAAATAAAACAAAAACCATCAGTGACCAATTCCTCACACCACAAACTAATAATAACTTCATAACGACAAATACACAATCTCTCACCTCCTTTTCTCCTCTCTCAGAGACGGAGGTTTCCAAACTCCAGTTACTTGTCCGCTAGATCCTATCCACTCACCTCCTTCAAGCCATTTCTTCTTAGGTCATACCTGCGCTTACTCACACTATCAACACCTCGCTTCACACTGGTACATTTCCCACAGCATTTAAGCAGGCTCGGGTAAGCCCACTGCTTAAAAAACCTGCTCTAAATCCAGCACTTGTAGAAAACTACAGACCGGTATCCCTTCTTCCATTCATTGCAAAGTCACTTGAGCGAGTTGTGTTCAACCAACTCTCTCTGTTTCTTGCACAGAACAACATTCTGGACAACAACCAATCTGGCTTCAGAAGTGGCCACTCAACTGAGACTGCCCTACTCTCGGTTACAGAGGCCCTGAGACTGGCAAGAGCAGCTTCCAAATCCTCTGTACTCATCTTGCTGGATCTGTCTGCTGCCTTTGACACAGTTAACCACCAGATCCTCATGTCCATCCTCAGAAAGATGGGCATCTCAGGAACCGCCCTCCTGTGGTTCGAGTCTTACCTCTCAGATAGGTCCTTCAGGGTATCTTGGAGGGGTGAGGTTTCAAAGTCACAACTTCTTGCTACTGGAGTTCCTCAAGGCTCAGTGCTTGGACCACATCTCTTCTCCATCTACATGTCGTCATTAGGATCGGTTATTCAGAAGCATGGCCTTTCCTACCACTACTATGCTGATGACACTCAACTCTACTTCTCATTCCAACCAGATGATCCGACGGTAACTGCTCGCATTGCAGCATGTCTGAGTGACATTTCTAGCTGGATGATGGACCATCACCTTCAGCTCAATCTTGCTAAGACAGAACTGCTCGTGTTCCCCACCAACCCATCACTTCACCACAACTTCTCTATACAGCTGGGTTCGTCAACCATAACTCCTTCCAGGACAGCCAGGAACCTTGGAGTTGTGATCGATGATCAGTTAAGCTTCACAGACCATATTGCTACAACGGCCCGGTCCTGCAGATTTGCCTTATACAACATTAGGAAGATTAGGCCCTTCCTGTCAGAGCAAGCCACACATCTACTTGTCCAAGCTCTTGTTCGCTCCAGACTGGACTATTGCAATGCTCGCTTGGCGGGCCTTCCCGCATGTACTATCAAGCCTCTGCAACTGATCCAGAATGCAGCAGCCAGAGTGGTCTTTAAAACCTGTTAACATGCACCAGGACGCCGGCGCACTGAAAGCTCTTTGTTTGCACACGTCATTGTTTTCAAACAGATAAAGTAAAACAGGACAAAATGAATCTTGACAAACTATATATCATTTTGAAGGTCTAAGCCTCTAGCATCGACAACAGATAACTGTTTTTCGATAGAAAGCTTATAAGGAATGTATTTGCTAAATTTGTGTAAGCAGTACACATCAAAACGTATAAAAAAACCGCAGTACATACCAGATTCATCCTGATAACGACTCTCAAATGTATCCACTGCTGTAAATCCTGGTTTAGTTTCAGAGATAAGGGTCCACTGAATAACATTCCATTGAGCAATTTTAGTCCAAAGAAACAACAACGTTGTAATTTGGATCGTTATTCATTTGTTTACGTCTCATCTCTTCAGGGAGAGTTATTGTTTGTGTCCGTTATGGGACAAATTACGCTCAAAAACAGCGTCTTGGTGGTAAAAAAAACAGCATGATTTTGTAGCAGGCAATGTCCCAAACAGAATGAGACCATCCAAAAAAAAAAAAGTCAAAGATACACGGAAGATTGTTTATTTGAATTCTGGCGCTCCCTCGCGATGGCGCGTGACACACGCTGTGACGCACCTGTCATCTGATGGGGGCGTAACTTAGCGATCTTTTTTGCACAGATAAACCTTTCTTTTTTTTTCTTCTTCAACAGTTTTCATATATGTTTGCGTGTTTTGTGGGTAATGTGCCTGTATCTGTATGATTAACATCTGTATGGCTGATAATCAGCATGTAATTACTGACTGTTCACAGATATCAGTGTGAATGCAGTCTATATAAAAGGCCATTATAATGTGATTATTGACTATATTGGGCGGCCATCTGTATGATTAGCATCTGTATGAATGATCGTCAGCATGTGATTACTAATGTATGAGCAGGAGCATCTGTATGTCAGGAAATCAGTATGTACTTAAGTTATTTTTTTATTATTATTGTTTATTTCTCATCACTCAAAAATTATTATTGTATTTTTCTAGTGCTCAAATAAATCACTTATACGATGTCTAAGATTCTGTCTACTGTTTTATAATTGAAAAATTGCAGTGGCATGTATAATGACTAAATAGTTTGTAGTAGATCCCTTCAATAATTTGGTAAATATTTTTCCTCAAACAAAGGGGGGGTGGGCTAGAAAAATGGCTGCAGGAATCTCATTTTGCATGGTATCCTCTTCAGATTTGAAATATAAACTCATGAGACATGTGACTTTCAACCCATTACTTTTCTGGATTGCTTCAGGACTGATTTCATGTATTTTTATATGAAATTTTAAAAAAATTCAGTGTGGTACAATTTTTATCAAGGCACTTCAGTGTCTATAACTTTTTATATTTTTGAGCATTATCAACTCTGGATGATGGATAGTAAAGCCCAAAGCGTCTTCTTTCCAAAGACACCAAAATTGTGTGTGTGGCACACTGAAGTCAGGAGCTGTTACCATTTTAAGTTAGTTAGTCATTTTCAGCTGTGATTCCCAATATGGGGGGTGCTGGTTAACAGGTTAGTGAGCTGAAAAAATCTCACGTTACCCCTCTCTTCATCAGGTTACACTGGCTTCCAATAGCCGCTCGCATCAAATTCAAAGTACTGATGTTTGCCTACAAAACCACAACTGGCACTGCACCAATATACCTAAACTTGCTAGTTCAAACTTATGCGCCCTCCAGAAGCTTGCGTTCTGCAAGTGAACGACGCCTTGTGGTGCCATCCCAAAGAGGTACCAAATCACTCTCACGGACCTTTTCCTGGACTGTGCCCAGATGGTGGAATGACCTCCCGATCTCAATTCCAACAGCTGAGTCTTTAGCCATTTTCAAAAAACATCTAAACACACATCTTTTTTTGCCAGCACCTGACTAACTAATACTAACACTTACCTATTCTATTTAATAAAAAAAAAAAAAAATTCCTAGCTACGTGTACAGTGCTAGACTAACTGAGACTTGTCATGGCACTTGTATACTGTTGCTCTCTCTATGGTCTGATTGCTTCTATTGTTCTCCTCATTTGTACGTCGCTTTGGATAAAAGCGTCTGCTAAATGATTAAATGTAAATGTAAATGAACACTTCAAATGTAGTATGCTTCATTGTTGTCACGTGACCTCACTATATGCACATTACATTTTGAGTGGCATTATGTTATCATTTCATTTTCCATTCCAGGTTTGTGTCTTAAATCTTGTAAGTTTTATTAAATGATGATTCAAAATTATTCCTTAAATCATTAGAATGTCAGTGCCTCTATTGATTTGCAGATGTGCAGAGAAACTCAAACTGATCTATCATTAGTTTTATATTGAAAAATGAACAGACAGTGGTCTACAAGGCTGGTTCTTATTTGAGGCTTAGATGTGAATATTATAAAGTATGCCCATAAATTAAGTATCCAATATGCACTATGTCAAACCAGGACACTTCTGGGAGATGTGCCAGAATGACATGGTCATAATAAACTCTGGGCATTGTGGAGATAAGGAACTGCTTGTCCATTATTCAAATTAAGAGCCCCAGCTTAACCTAACACATTTATTATACTTGACTTTTTGTAATAGCTATTAAACACGGCTTTGTATGTTGTCTTGTTGCATCCATAGTAAAGTGAATTATGTGAAATCTCTGGATTTTTACATTTTTCTGATGAAAACAATAGCAGTGCTTTGCAGTGCATTGACTGAACTGTATTATGTAGCAGATAAATTGTGCATGCAGATAATTATTTATAATAAATGTCCAACATTATTAAATATTAGTGTCTTTTTAAAATGTTTTTTTATGCTTAGCCAAAAAAAAAATTAAATTGATTGTTCAAAAGATTTGAGTCAGTAAGAATTTTTTATGTTTTTGAAAGAAGTCTCTTCTGCTCACTAGTGCCGCAATTATTTGATCAGAAATACAGCGAAAACAGAAATATTGTGAAATATTACAATTTAAAATAGCTGTTTTCTGTGTCAATATGTTTGCTGAATTTTCAACATCATTACGCGAGTGTTTGGTGTCACATGATCTTTCAGAAATCATTCTAATATGCTGATTTGCTGCTCAATCAATATTATCAATGATGAAAAATGTTTTTGTAGAAAACTTGACACATTTTATTGCAGGATTCTTTAATAAATAGAAAGTTCAAAAGAACAGCTTTTATTTGAAATAGATTTTTTTTGTAACATTATAAATGTACTATTGATCAACATTTTTGATCAATTCAATGCATCCTAGCTTAATAAAAAGCAATAAGTTTTGGGAGGCCATGGGTTTCAAACATTTTTCCCTGACTTTACTCCTAACTAAGCAGGTGCTTAAGATAATTGATTAATTTTTGCATATTTTGGAAATTGGAATTTAACCCTTTCGAGTCAGACGGTTGCGTATAGTTTAAGTGTTTGTTGTTTCAGCTCAAATTGGATCTGAATATCCTTCAATTTAACGGTGGTAAAATCCCTGTATTGCATGACTTCCTGTGGTGTATTGCTTCAGCAAGCCTCTCTTCATCAAGCTGCATGATTCGAGGAATCATTCATGTCTGTAGCACAAACGGTGCAGGACAAATTGACCCCAAAAATGTAATACTCGGTTAGAGGTTTTTTCAAATAACTAATCCTTAGTTTGAGCAATAGTAGTAGTGGTGCTTGACTTAGCAAACACTACTAATTAAAAATAGAAGTCAGCTGAAATGGAGTGTTTAATTAACACTCTTAATTAACACTCTTATTAAACACTTCTCTTTTAGAAAACTACAGACCTGTCTCTCTCCTTCCATTCGTAGCGAAAACACTCGAACGAGTTGTCTTCAACCAGCTCTCACTATTTCTTTCACAGTACAACAAACTGGATGCTAAACAGTCAGGTTTCAGGAGTGGCCACTCAACAGAGACTGCGCTACTCTCAGTCACGGAAGCCCTGCGAGTCGCAAAGGCCGATTCCAAATCATCAGTCCTCATGCTGCTCGATCTTTCTGCTGCTTTTGACACTGTCAATCATCAGATACTCCTGTCCACCCTCTCATCGCTGGGCATCACTGGGATTCCACTTCGCTGGTTTGAATCCTATCTCACCGGTAGGTCCTTCAGGGTGGCTTGGGGTGGTGAGGTATCCAAAGCACATCAACTGGTCACTGGGGTTCCTCAGGGATCGGTTCTTGGACCCCTCCTCTTCTCCACATACACTACATCACTGGGACCCATCATACAGGCACATGGCTTCTCCTACCATTGCTACGCCGATGACACACAGCTCTATCTCTCTTTTCAACCAGATGATCCAACGGTAGCTGCACGGATCTCAGACTGCCTGGCGGACATCTCGGCATGGATGAAAGAACATCACCTACAGCTCAACCTGGCAAAGACTGAGCTTCTTGTCGTCCCTGCCACTCCGACCCTACAGCATGACTTCCTGATTCAATTAGGCACATCAATAATTACCCCATCAACTTCGGTCAGAAATCTTGGTGTAATCTTTGATGACCAGCTGACCTTCAAAGAGCACATTGCAAAGACCGCTCGATCTTGCAGGTTTGCGCTATACAACATCAGAAAAATCAGGCCCTTCCTGACAGAGCATGCTGCACAACTTCTTGTCCAGGCCCTTGTCGTTTCTAGGCTGGACTACTGCAATGCTCTTCTGGCTGGTCTTCCATCAAACGCAATCAAACCTCTACAAATGATTCAGAATGCAGCGGCACGACTGGTCTTCAATGAGCCCAAAAGAACCCATGTTACACCTCTCTTCATCTCACTGCACTGGCTACCAGTGGCAGCTCGCATCAAGTTCAAGACACTGATGCTTGCATACAGAACAACCACAGGCTCAGCACCCTCCTACTTCCACTCACTATTACAAATCTACATACCCTCCAGAAGTCTGAGATCTGCTAGTGAGCGACGCCTTGTGGTACCATCACAGAGAGGCTCAAAATCACTCTCCAGAACATTCTCATTCACCATTCCTGGATGGTGGAATAATCTTCCCACACCTATCCGGATTGCTGGATCCCTATCAAGCTTCAAGCAACAACTGAAAACTCATCTCTTTCGGTACTACTTGACTTCATCCTAAACTTGATTTAAAAAAAAAAAAAAAAAAAAAAAAAAAAAAAAAAAAAAAACTTTCCCTTTATCTTTCTCTCCTTCCCTTGCTAGCTTGTACTTATTTGAACAATGACTGAGACTTGGTGTTACGAGCACTTCCTCTGTCTGATGGCCTCTTCAAGATGAATGGCTTTATGTACTCCCCAATTGTAAGTCGCTTTGGATAAAAGCGTCTGCCAAATGACTAAATGTAAATGTAAATGTAATTATATAACCACTGCTGCTCCGGTTGGTTTCACGATTTCTCTCTTCTTGGATGTCTTCACTCAAGCAGACTTCTTCAATAACCAGACAGTTACTTTCAGAGCTGTGTCGAAATCTGTCATCAGTCTCGAATTTGAAAATCGATGGCTGTATTTATAAATCGAGAGATTTATGACAGACACCTGTCCTTCACTATCCACTATTAACACTTTTAAATGACATCACACATTTCTTAGTGGTAAATATGTGACATCACAGAAAATGTTTCTTCTCCTCACCAAGGCTGCATTTATTTAAAGGGGTCATAAACTGAGAAACCAAAATTCACTTGATCTTTTGACATATGAGAGGTCATTGTATTATAAAAACACCCTGTAAGTTTCAGATCTCAAATATTTGTGGTTAGTCTAAAAACAGCTTATATTGAAGGCAGTCTGCCAAAACAACAGCTTTTGGAATGTTCTACTCTATGATGTCATAGTGTTGATAAGCACCGCCTCCGCAGAAGAAGATCGACATCACTGTCTGTTTAGTCCCGCCCACCGATTCACACATGTAGTGTTCACGAGAGAGGCGTCCTTTGTTCACTTCATTTTACTGCAGATTCGTTTACAAACAAGGCACAATTCAACGCGAGATATTCAAAAAGACTTAAACTAAGGGTGCTTTCACACTAGCACTTTTGGTGCGCACCTGGGTTCGATTGATGTCAGAGTTCGGTTCATTTGGATGATGTGAATGCTGTCTTCCGACCTCAGGTGTGCACCCGCGAACCGTACCCAAGTCTGCTTAAAAAGGGTGGTCTGGGGTACAGTTCATGTGAACTCCTGTACAGTTCGCTGCTGATGTGAACGCAATCGTACCAAATCGCGGAAGTGAACCGGTATTAATGATGTATTATTTGATAAAATTGTGTGTTTGTGTGTGTTTCACTCACTTTCCTGACGAGCATGACTGCGTCGCTGTCGCTGCATGCAGAAAGCTGTATGTCTCATTTCTGTTCGCCTTCAGCATTCTTTAGAGCATTTGCAGTACATTCGTAAGGCAGACGTAAAAGCTTTTTAAACAAAATTAACGGTTTAAAAATGTAAATATATACATTTACATTTAGTCATTTTGCGGACACTTTTATCCAAAGCGACTTACAATTGGGGAATACATAAAGCGATTCATCCTAAAGAGGCAGACAGACACAGGAAGTGCTCACAATACCAAGTTTCAGGCATTGTTCCAAATAATTACAAGCTAGAAAGTGAAGGAATAAATAAAGGAGAAGTCAAATAGTGTCGAAAGAGATGAGTTTTCAGCTGTCACTTGAAAGTTGTCAGGGAATCAGCATTCCGGATTGGGGTGGGAAGATCGTTCCACCAGCCAGGAACAATGAACGAGAATGATCTGGAAAGTGATTTTGTGCCTCTCTGTGATGGTACAACGAGGCGTCGCTCACTAGCGGATCTCAGGCTTCTGGAGGGAATGTAATTTCTTAATAGTGAGTGGAAGTAGGCGGGTGCAGAGCCTGTGGTTGTTTGATACGCAAGCATCAATGTCTTGAACTTGATGCGAGCCTCAACCGGTAGCCAGTGCAAGGAGATAAAGAGAGGTGTAACATGGGCTCTTTTGGGCTCGTTGAAGACCAGTCGTGCTGCTGCATTCTGAATCATTTGTAGAGGTTTGATTGTGTTTGATGGAAGGGCATTGCAGTAGTCCAGCCTAGAAATGACAAGGGCCTGGACAAGAAGTTGTGCAGCATGCTCCGTTAGGAAGGGCCTGATCTTTTTGATGTTGTGCAGTGAGAACCTGCAAGATCGAGCTGTCTTTGCAATGTGATCTTTTAAGGTCAGCTGATCATTAAAGATTACACCAAGATTTCTGACCGAACTTGATGGGGTAATTGTAGAAGAACCTAGCTGGATTGTGAAATCATGCTGCAGAGTTAGAGTGGCAAGGAAAACAAGAAGCTCGGTCTTTGCCAGGTTGAGCTGGAGGTGATGTTCTTTCATCCATGCCGAGATTTTCCCTAGGCAGCCTGAGATCCGTGCAGCTATTGTTGGATCATCTGGTTGAAATGAGATGTAGAGTTGTGTGTCATCAGCATAGCAATGATAGGAGAAGCCATGTGCTTGTATGATGGGACCCAGTGATGTAGTGTAAATGGAGAAGAGGAGGGGTCCAAGGACTGATCCCTGAGGAACCCCAGTGACCAGTTGATGTGCTTTGGATGCCTCCCCTCCCCAGGCCATCCTGAACAACCTACCAGTGAGATAGGATTCAAACCAGCGAAGAGGAATCCCTGTGATGCCCAGAGTTGAGAGGGTGGACAGGAGGATCTGATGATTGACAGTGTCAAAAGCAGCAGATAGATCTAGCAGAATAAGTACTGATGATTTGGAATCAGCTTTTGCAATCCGTAAGGCTATATAAAAGTGCAGAGAGCAATGTTATGCATTTTGCTGCCTTCTCTTACGAATCGTGGTTCGGACCCAAATAAAATAATATGAACGCAGTCCAGTGGAGGCAGGGGGAGGGGGAGCAATCGAACTCGGGTTCGGACCAGGCAAGCGAGCCAAGTGTGAAAGCACCCTAAAAGACGATGCTGTGCCGACTATATAGAACAGCATTTATTTAAAATATAAACCTTTTATAACAATATAAATGTCTTTCATTTAAATTTTGATCAATTGAATGCATCCATGCTGAATAAAAATATTAATTTTTATTTTTTTTTAAATGTATGGTTGTATAAGCCATTGTCAGAGCTGTTGGGATGTAGATATGCATACCTCACATCTGCTGAATTGTGCGTTGTGTTGCTTGGCAGCCCTAAATGGTCTACAGTTCAGCTAATGATGTATTTTATTTCTCAGAGGAATTGTTTGTGATTAAGAAAATAATTTGTTGAACATTGATGTCTTTTATCACACTGCTGTGCCGCCACTGTTTGAACACAATGAGCCACTTGAGGCTGCACGTTACACCCTACTTTATGTTGTGCATAACACCTCTTAACCATGATGAAAACATTTTGATTTTATTTGAATAATCTGCCGCTTTTGTCTTGTTCTGGCTTGTTATAAATTCAAAACCGGCTCTTAGAGCACAGAACCAGGCTATAATAACACCCTGTGCCTTAATCATACTTAATGGGCAAAATGAAAACAATAACTGCCTCCATCGGAACAGTAATTCCAATGACGCACTCCATCTATGACAGGAAAAACACTTTTGATTGTCTGTGTAAGACATGTTGGGTTTCATGGGCCAATGCACTCTGATTAAAACATCTGTGCCGATTGCCAGAGCAATTTCCCTGTGAAATCCCCGCAGAACATCAGCATTCGTCTTCAATTATTGTGCCTGCTGTAATTGCACATATTTCCATCTTTGATCACTTGCTTTCTAATGGAAATGTGCAGCAGGGGCCAATAATCTCTGGAAGGAGTGAAGACAAGCAGCTGCTGCAATATCAAGATGGTACGTGAATGAAATACGTCTTTAAAAGAACACTATCGATAAATTATCTGAATAGATTGGTTCACAGTCATATAGAGATCAGTTAGCAAAAATGTATTAATGTTTGTCTTTTTAACAATTCATCTCAAATCTTGAAATGGAAAATAAAAATTCAAAACTTAGGTTTGGACAAATTTGATCTAATCTATGTTTCTTATCTTAAACTTTGGCCATAGTTCTAAAAATGTAGTTTATGGTGCCTAAATATTGATTGATCGATTGATTGATAATGGTGCCTAAATATGACATTTTTATAACTGATTTTTAATTATTTTTCATGATATAAATGAATATGAAATTTATGTATTTATTTGTTTATTTGAATTATTTGAATCTGAATTTACTTTTACTATATATTTCTTGTATAAATTTATATGAATTTTATTTGTTATACTGACTTACTAATTAATTTTTATTTTTCTCTAAATTAACACATACATTGATTTATTGATTTATTTACTTCTAAATAATGCCACCTGTGTCAGAATTCAGTACCTGAATATGATTTTATTTTTAATATTTTTTTCTTCTGTAAGTTTATAGAAATTGTATTTATTTTTTATTTTATTATTTAATGTTATTTTATTTACTTTTTGCCTAAATATGATTTTTTTTTTTTCATTATTATTTTTAAATTTATATTTATTGGTTTATTTAATTTTTGTATTTTTGCCAAGAAATCAATACAAGGTTTTTGGGTGAATTCAAACTCTGTTTTGCTTCAAATAATCAAGCCAAGTGTGCTTAGAAGATCTGACTTGAGGTAACAGAGACGTCATGTAATGCTAATTATGATCCACATTCAGGCCACATGTGAACAATGCGGGCACGTACTTCATTAATCAACTTATACAAACTGTCTTTTTTACAATCTACGCGCAGACCCTCGCGGCCCTCTTTATTTTGTCCCCCTGCAGAGGTGAGTTGAGTTCTCGATTGTTTCCTCCTTTATCATCCTCTCCCAGAGAAAAGAGGAGGCAATGTCACACCTCCCAGGGCTTTCATCACTTTCTTGCCAGCTAATAATGACTGCGGTGCCACCTCGGAGGTCGTTTGAGTTTTTTTCCCGTCATTAGCCAGAGGACTGGCATCTCCTCCATACATTAACGTGTCCCAGATTCTCCATGTGTCGCTGCAGTGCTGAAGTGAGTCTAAGAAATTGAGTCTGAGATTGCGACAACATATTAAATCAGCAGGTGCCAGAGGAAGATGAAGACAGGTTGGGTGAGAAGTTAGCTTGTGGAAAGACAAGTACACCTGCTGACCAGTAAAGCTGCTTTAAACCAAAGCTATTGGTCTCATGTTGATTGTTTAATCGGGATGAAAATGGATTTGTGGAGTTCTACACTTTAAAAACAGACATATAAAACATAATGTATAGTTGTAAACCCAATGACACAGTTAAATAGACAATATTTCAATTTATGCTGCTAGGGCATTGCTTTGCACTTGCTAGGGTGCTGTGGGTGTTTGCTATGCAGTATTGGTAGTGTTTAGGGATGTTGCTAGAGAGTTATTAGGAAATTGCTAGATAAATGGACAAGTATACTCAAAGACAGTAGAGCACATTTCGAGACTGATTCAAATTATTTTATGTTTTTTTTATTATTATTATGGCATTAGCACAATTCAATTCAGATCTTAAATTGGCTTAAAAAAAAGTTTGAACAAATTTGATTTGTTTCTTAAAAATACTTAAATAACGATACTTATAATATTAATTTATTTTTAATTTAGTTCTTCTATAAATGTATGAATTCATTTTTACTGATTTATACATTTATCATTTTTATTTATAGAATTATGTTTTATTTATTGTATTTGTTTGTTTGTTTGTGCTGTGTGTGTGTGGTGTGTGTGCTGTGTGTGTGTGTGTGTGTGTGTGTGTGTGTGTGTGTGTGTGTGTGTGTGTGTGTGTGTGTGTGTAGAGCCCAAATATGATTTTTTTTTATATATACATTACTTTTTTCTTGTTATTATTTTCTTGTTGCCATTTTTTATTATTTATTTTGCCTAAGTGTCATTTATTTTCTTTATTTTATACATTTATATTATACATTTCTTGATTTATTTATTTAAATATTTTTTATGTTTCTGCACCAAAAAAAAAAATACAAGTCTTCAGAGAACAGCAGCAAAAATTTGGTGTCACAAGGATCATAATGTAATGGTAAATAGTATGTTTTTGTAGTATGCATCACAGTATGTTTTTTTTAACAATTTTTCTAGGTCATTCAATTTGTGTCTGATTATAGGAAATAAATCAATGAACACATTTACATAGATTTATTCAAAAGTCAAAGATGTCTTCTGTCTTATTTTTAGCAAAAGCCGTTGAATTTGAATATTATGCAAATCAGAAAACACTCCTATGCAGATAATTTTCTGAAAGAACAGACTGTCTGTAAGACAAAGTTACTGTGATTCTTGTTTTGTATTCCTTAAATTGTTCCCCCAAAATTAATACGGTATTCCAGCAGCATTACAACAACTCACATTATTCTCCCAAAGGAGCTTCGTGTCAAACATTTCTTCCCTTCCCAGAATTCCCCTTGTGTGTGTCCTCAAAAGTGGCGGCAACATTCTGTAGGCAGCTTGTTTTTCGCCTTGTGGTGCCCTAATGTCATGTAACTCACTGAGGCTTGACTGTCAGGGTCGGAGTGGGAGCGGGCGGCTGTGAAACTAGGCCGTCTGCCAGCCGTCTTTAACATGCGCTTCCGGCAGCATTGCTTTCTAATGCGCCCAACAGAACCTGGAAAGATCGGCGTGTTTGCGAGGCACTTTTCTTATAGAACGGCTGTTATTTTTGAAGACATCTCGCATCGGCTAATGCAGTTCTGGCTGATAATTATGTTGATTACGGCTGACTTGGCAGTAAACAAAGTTGTTGAGTTTTGCTCGATTAAAAATTGAAAGATGTGCTGCCTAAAAAGTGGGGTCAAAAGATTGTGTTTGCTTGAATCTGATTTGATTCGTAATCAGCCACGTCTGGGTTTAATCATTTGCGTGTTTGGCGAGAGTCTGAAGTCAAAAACAACCTTTTTTTGCAGTTTGGATGATATTATAAGATGTCTTACAAATGATATGAGATCGAAATAGTTCCAAAACTACAAGGTAGACATCAACATTGTGCTCTATTTTAAGATGCATCCTTCTAGCCAGATTTGACAGCAAGATTACATGTGTCTATCTCAGAGGATGCAACTCCAAAACGCATAGCGCAAAACTTCACGAAATGTCGGACACGAGAACAACATTGAATATTTCAATATGCTTATTTTATTTAATACCAAAAAGTATGTATATAAATTTTAAATCTAAGTTAAATTTGACTATTTTTCACAATAGTTGTGTGTTCATGCTTAGAGTATATTAGCTTAGACTGATGTAATCAACTATGAGTCGAGTTCTTTGTTTGTTTGTTTTTTGGCGTTCCTACAACTACGTCAGTCACTTCTGAGGTTTCATTTTCAATGGCCAATGAATAGTGTCCTAATTCACTCACATATTAGTTCCATTTCAGTTATGATGCTCCTCTGTACGCTGTAGGCCAGGTCAGTAAGTATCAGGGTTATTACAAACTGAAAACTGAAATGTTATAACAAACTGAAAGTAAAACTACAGCCATTAGAAAAAAAGAAATAGAAAAATAGAAAAAGAAAAAAATAATTAAATAAAAATTAACATTAACTGAAATAAAATAATTTTATAATTAAAAAGTAAAATAGATTGATCAAATAATTAAATCTGTACAAAGAGTCACATAATGAATCAAACTCATTTACTTACATTTGATTAATCACCTATAGTGTATGATCCATAATCTGTATTTTACTTTATTTATTTATTATTTATTTAATCCACTAATGATTTATTTATTTACTTACTTACTTATTTATTTATTTATTTGTTTTTGTTTGCAATGTAATAATCTATGATCTGTTATTTACTCACTTACTTACTTACAAAACTTGAACCTTATTTCCAATTTAAATATTGTTCTGAATCCCAGATTTTCAGTGTAGTCTCCAGGACTCTTGGCAATATCTTCAAACAGCTCTGAATTCAGATGGTAAAGTAATCCGCTCTGTCAAAACAAGTAATTTGGACACATCACGGCCTCAGGGTTAGACCCATAAAACCAGATCTGACAATGTTTGTTCTGAAGTCCAGGTCTGCTTACTCGAAGCTGAAAACTGCTAAATATTTCATGATTTGACCGTCTGTTTTTCCCAGAATCGCTGAGATCTGTCATGAATATTAATAGGCACCCTCAACCATCAACACGTCTGTTTGTTCAAATTAGATTCATAGATAATCACAAATGCAGAAAAATGATTCGCTTTACATGTCTAATAAGTAAGTTCAGTGTAATCTCATTGAGAGCGTGAACATGAAGAATTACCAAAATGACAGCGTGAACCAAATATCAAGAGCTTCACAGTCTTCATATCATATTCAAACAACTTGATCGAGCCATGAATCATATCAAAACAAACTTCCCGTTAACATCAGATTCTGGAGCAAACGTGTTGAGAATTTATGAATGGTTGAATAAAAATGTTATAAAAACAACTCATCCTGTCTGCACAATGACTTTGTGATAAGTAGAGTTATACTTTTTCTTGTTGTGATATCTTTGTTTATCATAATGTGATCTAAAATAACTTTTAAGACCTGTTTCACACCAGATGCATAAGAAAATAAAGTGATTTTTCTATATTAGATTCAGATTACTATAGTTGACTAAAAATATTTTAAAACATTTTCATTAAAAGAAAAAAATAAACTTTAACTTAAAGCTACTAAAACTAAAACTGAAATAATAATGAATAATGAAAAAAATATATAAACATAAAAAACTGCAATAATTAATATGAAAATGAAACAGGTATACAAATAAAAACAAATTTGGTAACACTTTACAAAAAGGTGTCATTTGTTAACATTAGTTAATGTATTAACTAACACGGACAAACAATGAACAATGCATTTATTACACTATGTATTAATCTTTGTTAATGTTAGTTAATGAAAATACAGTTGTTCATTGTTTATTAATATTAGTTCACAGTGCATTAATTAATATTAACAAACACAACTTGTGATTTTAATAATGCATTAGTATTTGCTGAAATCAACATTAACTAAGATTAATAAATGCTGTAGAAGTATTGTTCAATCTTAGTTCATGTTTACTAATGTTGTTAACTAATGTTAACTAATAAACCTTATTGTAAAGTGTTACCACAAATTCAATCTATACTATTTTATAACTTTTATAGCGATAATAACACTATACATTAATGATACTAAAATAACATTAAAGGGGTCATATGATGTGATTTCAAGTTTTCTTTTCTCTTTGAAGTGTTACAAGCTGATTGTGCATAGATAAGATCCCTGAAGTTGCAAAGACTAAAGTCTCAAAACCAAAGAAATATTCTTTATCAAAGTTAAGACTCTGCCACGCCCCCTAGAACAGCTCATCTAAACACACCCCACATGTCTACATCACGGTGTGGGGGGATTTGCAAAACACCGCCCAAATGTTTATGCAAAGGCGGCGGAAATTGAGCGTTAGCGTTAGTTCTGGCAGGTCACGTGAGTCAAGCTTGCATCAGCTGATTCTCACCTGATCACATCTACCTATAGGAATATGACACCTATCGCGGCATTCCTATATAAGCTCTATTCAGTATTAATCAGCAGCTTTTTCCACTTGCTCAGGAGCAAATCACCCTCCTCCATCCCCAACTCCTCCTTTCGCAGTCAGGACTTGGCTTTCTGATATTCCTTGCTGAATCAGACTCTTTTCTTGAATAATTATACACTTAAATATCATTAAGTACATTAATGATATCTGCTTTGTTCTGTTCTGTTAACCCTCGGGGGGTTATTATTATTGCTGCTCTCCCTGCTCATTCATGACGGGCTGCATGGATGGGCAGGGAGTTTTTGCCCAGAACAGAACCATACCGCCAAACCAAACTTTATGCTAAGTATCTATCATTTTGACGATAGTGGTCCTGACAGAACTATTATTCTTGCTGTAGAATTGTGAAAGCGAAAGTACTGTGTTTGGGCTTCCAAAAGGACACAACTAGAAATCAGTGGTTAAGTTGTATTTACAGCACTGTTCCAGAACAGTTCAACCCAAATATCAGAGTGTGTGCAGCGCATTTTGTGGAGGACTATTTCCTGAACCTGCAAAGTAGTCTACAATGCTGGCTTGCACAAAGGCTGTTTCTATAAAGTGGGGCAATTCCAACTTTGCAAGGTCAGTCTGGCGCTTCTGACTCACAGCCTGTAAGTATGTTTCTGCTACTGACGATTCAAACACGAGTTTTGAGCGGTGTAGAGTAGCGCTTGTTGTTTGTTGTTTCTATGATCACAAATGCAGACATGGTAATGTTTACGCGGCGCAATGCAACGCGACATGTAAAAAGACAGTATAAGTCATTATAATCAGTAATTATGTCCCCACTGGATGCAACAAATGCCTCGTTTATAATGGGTTTTATTGTTTTTGTGTCATCGCGCTGGGACACGGCATCACAATACGGTGAGGGGCGTAACATTTCCGTCTCATGCTTGAGGTATTCAGCCAATCACAACGCACTGGATAGCTGGCCAATCAGAGCACACTTCGCTTCTCAGAACGATGAGCTTTGTAAAAATCTATGCATTTCAGAAAGGCGGAGCATAGAGGAGCAACAATAATGTACAGTACGTGGAAAATAATGTTTTTTTTTTTCCTTAAACCGCATAAACACATTGCATTACACCAAATACACAAAATAATGTTCTTTTCAGCAACGTCATATGACCCCTTTAACAACATTAAATTTCCTTCAAAAATAGGCCAAAAATTATAAAATGATTATTCGAGAGTGAGCTATTGAGAGCTATTACAAACTTTATATTCATTAAATTTAATTTACATGAGAAGGATCACATTTACATGTAAATGGTTATTAATCTTCATAAAACTCAAACCCCAAAGTATAGCTGTAAGCAGCTTAAATCATCTGGATTCAGTCTGATTCATTCAATACAAAGTGCTTCTTGTGCCTATTATTGCATGTGAAACTTGCATCAAGCCTGACTAACGCAATTTTTAAACAATGAGTGAACAGTTAGATTGAATTATTTTGCTTTTTACACATCTGTATTGCAAAAACAAAAATGGTTAGTGCATTAGTGATTCAGTTTAGCATGCTTTTAGGATACTTGTACAATTCAGGTTCAGGTTTTTTAACAGCTGCAGTGGATGTTGCCATTTGTTGTTACTGTATGGTTGATTTTGCAATATCTACATTTGTGTCACATGTAAGGGGAAAAAAACATGAAGTTGAGGAAAAGATGACTACATAGTTATTTTGGAGTGAATTATTCCTTGAAAGCACTACTTCCACAACGTTTCCAAAAGCATAATACATCAGTGAAGTTAGTTTCTGTTCTCCTGTTTCCAGTGCCATATGATTCCACAGCAGGGCGGCAGTAAGAACTGTGTATTTCATAGGGAGACTTGTTTTCTCTTACACGTATCTTGAGTTAATTATTGTCTCAGCACCCCGATTTTCTCCACTGGGTCTTCCGCTGAGCTGCGCTGGGCCGTGTTACAGGCATTAGCACTTTAAAATGCCAGAGGTGCTGTGCCTGCCCATCAGGGTTCTGCAGGACAGTGAATCTTGGTGCAGAATACAAAATAGTTGAGCTATAAGAAGATGCCAACTTAAAGATATACTGTAGTTCACCCAAAAATAAACATTTCCTGACATTTTACATACCTTCAGGCTATCCAAGATGTAGATGAGTTTGTTTCTTCATCAGATTTGGAGAAATGTAGTATTCCATCACTTGCTCACCAATGGATCATCTATCGTGAATGGGTGCCGTCGGAATGAGAGTCCAAACAGCTGATAAAAACATCACACAAATCCACATCAGTTAACATCTTACTGATGAATCAATCGTTAAGACGTTTTTAACCTTAAACCGTTGCTTCTTGCTAAAATAAGAGTTCTCTATCTATAATATTGATTTCTCCAGTGGAAAAAGTGGTCTGGTCTGAATCAGGAAATAAATATGCATCATTTACAAGCCAAAGCAGTTCAAAACAAATGTGTGGGTGGATTTTGATGTGAGCGAACAACAGGGGATGGACTTTTTCACTAGAGGAAGAGTTATTATGGACTGTGGACTCATATTTTGGCCAGAAGCAATGGTTTGAAGTTAAAAACATCTGGATGGATTTGTTTCGTACAAATACGCAAATTTTGGCTTCACAAGACATTAACTGATGGACTGGAGTGGTGTGGTGTGGATTACTGTGATGTTTTAATCAGCTGTTTGGACTCTCATTCTGATGGCACCCATTCACTGCAGAGGATACTTTGGTGAGAAAGTGATGGAATGCTACATTTCTCCAAATATGATGAAGAAACAAACTCATCTACAGCTTGGATGGCCTGAGGGTGAGTAAAGTTTCAGAAAATGTTCATTTTTGTGTGAACTATTCCTTTACAAGCTACCTCTTTCAGGACATAGTTTGAGATGAGTTTGGTATGTGACTGCATGTAATGCATTTTATGATGACATAGTGTCATTTATCTCATTCTGTTGTTCAATTCGGAAAGAGGGTGTTTTCAGAACAAGCGTATTTACAATTTCTTTCAGTGCGGTTCATATGGGAATGTTTGTTTACTCCATCAGATCTTTACTCTAGCCCACATATGAACTCCTGACCTGCTCTGGATTTCCCAAAGCTCAGCAGCCCTTCAGGCTAGAGGTAGATGCAGGAGGGGAGTAAAACATCATCCGCGGCAGGGCTGAAGTGGTAAATGAAGAATGTCGCCAGTGGGTGGTTTGATCAAAAATATCTCCAACATAATGTCAGAAACTTTTCTGCGATCATCTGTATAAAAGCGTGCAACTACTTTCCGCCTGCGCTTTCATAAAACGTATGATTTAGTTTATTATTTACTGTTTACAACATAAGGAACGAGGGGCTGAACTTTTAACCTCAAAGCAAAATTTAGAAATATGGAATTGCACCACTATAGTAGCTGTGCTTCAGAACACAGTTGTTAGCTTCCTTAGCACATATTTGTCTCTTCCCACAATACAGACCAATAAAGAAAGTCTTATCATTTGCAGCAAGTGGCATATTTGCAGCTTAAGAGCTTTGGCAATTTTTAATTAGCCTGAATTAGCAGCAAATCGCAAGGGAGCCCACATGTGGTCTCTGATTGTGTTTTAATGTTCATCACGGCCCACGTGCCACGATCATGACTGCTTCTGATGAACAGGTATGAGCTGCAGTTCATTGCATCATGCAATTAGGCTCAGACTATGACAATTTGAAATCTTTAATATAACGTTTTAATTTAATTCACAAAGATTAAACCGCTGTTGAACTGCTATACATTATACCGCTGTCATAGGCTAGGCTACTATAAATGCATAACATATGCTGCTTGTCTTTATTATTCATCTCAAAAGTTTAAATTATTAAAAAGCGCTTTTTAGCAGAAAAAAACTCTCCAACATTGTTCTAGGACAACTATGCGTTTGCTAGGGCATTGCTATGCAGTTGCTAGGACATTCTGAATTGGTTTTGGCATGTTGCTCTGAGGTTGCTAGGGAAAATATTTGGATGTTGTTGTGGTCGGGTGGTTACTAGGGTGTTGCTATGCAAATGCTAAGATGTTCTAAGTGTTAGGACATTGCATTTGCTAGGATGTTACTGGTTGTTGCTAGGGTGTTGCTATGCAGTTGCCAGGGCATTCTGAGTGGTTTTTAGCATGCTGCTATGCAGTTGCTAGGGCAATCTTAGGATGCTGTTGTAGTGGTGGTATGCAGTTACTAAGATGTTCTTAGTGTTAGGACATTGCTTTGCAGTTGCTAGGATGTTACTGGTTGTTGCTAGGGTGCTGTTATGCAGTTGTTAGGGCATTCTGAGTTGGTTTTGGCATGCTGCTATGAGGTTGCTAGGGAAATATTAGGGTGTTGTTGTAGTGGTGTGGTCGCTAGGGTGTTGCTATTCAGTTGCTAAGATGTTCTAACTGTTTTAGCACATTGCTTTGCAGGATGTTATTGGTAGTATGTGGCTGATAGGTGGTTCCTTTAATGTAGGTTGCTAGGCAATCTTAGATGTTGTTGTTGTGGTGGTGGTGGTGGTGGCAGTCGCTAAGGTGTTGCTATGCAGCTACTAGGGCATTCTGGGTGTTTTTAGCATATTGCTTTGTGGTTGTTAGGGCAACCTTAGATGTTGTTGTGACAGTGGTTGTTAAGGTGTTGCTATGCATTTGCTAAAATGTTCTAAGTGTTACTTTAGCTGCGTCCCAAATGACACACTGTACACTATGTACTTATACACTATGTACTTATGCACTATGTACTCAACCATGTAGTGTATGAATTATATAAGGTTATTTTTTCATTAATAATCAGAGTCTGATAGCCCCACCCCCTTTGCGCGGTAATTAAAGCTGTGACAGTTGAGTGCATGAAGTGTTCAACATTCCACACTTAATTTTTTCGGTTATTTAAGTGCATCATTCGGGTATTTAAAGTGTACTTTTTATTTTTGGAATTTTCAGTGTGAACACACTACTCGCACTATTTATACTACAAAATGTCATAGAATAGTGCATAAGTATGCGATTTGGGACACACCTTTAGCTTTGCAGTGGCTAGGATGTTATTGGTGATGTTGATGTGGTTGATAGCAGGCAGCTTTTTTTCTAGGTTGTTTTCAGCATGTTACTCAAAACTATTTTTTTTTAATAAAAATGTGAATAAAAAAAAACGTCCAGGTTACGTATGTAACCATGGTTCCCCGAGGGAACGAGACGCTGCGTCGAAAACACTCTGGGAACGCCTTTCAGCGATATCAAGCTCTGAATCATATGTGTAATCAGTCCAATTGATGGCGAGACGTCAGGTGCGGGTGACGTCATGACCAGGAAGCTTAAAAGCACGTGAGGTGCAGCCGGCTTCAGCTTCCAGGAATGAAGCATAGCTCTAGTAGGGATGCCGGAAGTATGGCCCTGCGACGCAGCGTCTCGTTCCCTCGGGGAACCATGGTTACATACGTAACCTGGACGTTCCCCTTCAGGAACTCGAGCTGCGTCGAAAACGCTCTGGGAACGAGATGTCCACGCCGCCAGACTTGCAAATCCCTGCCAAGTGTGGAAGAGCACAGCTATGGCAAGAGAACAGAGGAGCCTAGAGTGGCTCGCAAATCTAGGTCATAGAACATGACGAAGGTGAGGGGCGTAGACCATCCCGCAGCGTTGCAAATGTCCTGCATAGGCACACCTGCCAGAAAGGCCTTAGAGGCCGCCACACTTCTCGTTGAGTGAGCCTTGACCCCCAATGGTGAGGGGAGATCAGAGGACTCGAGGCTATAGAATAGCATCCTGATCCACCACATAGCATAAGCTTCTCTGGCCGGAGGCCTCAGCCTCATCACACCGTGGAGGAAACGTGTAACCAGGGGGTCCTTGCCCACTGACTGACCACCAAGAGGGGCGTGGTAGGCCGCTATAGCCGCCACGTAAACCTTCAGGGTGGAGTGGGTTAACCCGGCGGAGAAAAAATCCTGCAAGAACTCCAGCACTGTACCAATCAGGCAGTTAACTGGGTCAAGCTGGCGGTCTCCGCACCATGAAGTGAAGAGTCTCCACTTCAGGGCGTACAGTTTCCTCGTTGAGGGAGCTCTAGATTGGAGGATGGTCTCAACAACCTCGGTTGAGAGACCAGAGACTACGAGTTGTGCCCCCTCAGGGGCCACACCCACAGCTTCCACAACTCTGGGCGGGGGTGAAGGACCATGCCCTCCGCCTGTGAGAGGAGATCTCTCCTGACAGGAATCTCCCATGGAGAGCCGTCGAGGAGAGAAATCAGGTCCGAGAACCACACTCGGCCCGGCCAGAACGGGGCTACTAGCAACAGACGGACCCCGTCCCAGCGCACTCTCTCTAGAACTCCCGGGAGCAGAGCGATCGGGGAAAAATCGTACAGACGAAGCCTCGGCCAAGTCTGTACCATAGCATCCAGCCCCAGTGGAGCTGGATAAGTCAGAGAGAACCAGAGGGGACAGTGCGATGTCTGAAGAGTCGCAAACAAATCCACCTGAGCCTGGCCAAAACTCTCCATATCTGCTTCACCAACTCGGGGTGAAGCATCCTTTTCCCGGGCCTCGGCCCCTGCCTCGACAGGATGTCTGCTCCCATATTGAGATGCCCAGGAATATGAACTGCTCTCAGCGAGAGAAGCTTGTCCTGAGACCACACAAGGATCCGGTGCGCCAGCTTGTATAAGAGGCGCGAACGTGGACCTCCCTGGTGGTTTATGTAAAAGACCACAGCTGTGTTGTCGGTGCTCCCCAACACATGGCGATCTCTTAGGTCTGGAAGAAAGTGTTTGAGTGATCGAAACACGGCCAGCATCTCCCGACAGTTGATGTGCCACGTGAGATGGCGACCACTCCACAGACCGCGGGCAGGGTGGCCACTCATGACCGCTCCCCAACCGGTGAAGGACGCGTCTGTCGCTAGCGTTACGCGGCGACAAGGAGCTCCCAGCACCAGGCCCTGAGACAAGAACCAAGGTTTCCTCCACATGTCTAAGGCACGTAGGCATCGCCGCGTGACCTTGATCATGCGAAGCAGGTTTCCCCTCGGGGAGAACCCCTTGGTCTTGAGCCACCACTGTAGGGGTCTCATGTACAGCAGGCCAAAAGATATCACGTTGGACGCAGCTGCCATCAGACCCAGCAGTCTCTGGAACTGCTTGACAGTGAGTGACTGGCCTTCTCTCACTCTCCTGACTGCCGTGAGGATCGACTCGATCAGAGCAGGGGACATACGTGCCTGCATCGTGGTCGAATCCCACACCACGCCCAGATAAGTGGTTCTCTGTACTGGAGAAAGCACACTTTTCTGGCGTTAAGTCTTAACCCCAGCTCTTTGTGAGCGAGAACGACATCTCGATGCCGAACCGCCATCTGCTCTGATTGAGCTAATATCAAACAAATGTCGATGTGGTTGAGTATGCGGATGCCCTGGAGTCACAGAGGAGCCAGCGCAGCATCCACATACTTCGTAAAAGTGCAGGGTGAGATTGCAAGGCCGAAGGGAAGAACCCTATATTGGTACGCTTTGCCCCCAAAGCAAACCTCAGGAACTTCCTGTTATGGGGAAGGATGGAGATGGGAAGTATGCATTTTTTAGATCGATCGTGACAAACCAGTCCTCGGACCTGGTCTGAGACATGACCTGCTCGAAGAGAGCATCCTGAACTTCAGTCACATGACTGAGCGGTTCAGTTGACACAGATCTAAAATAGGATGCAACCCTCCATCCTCCTTGGGAATGATGAAGTACCGGCTGTAGAACCCGGACTCTCTGTCAAGAGGAGGGACCACCTCGATGGTCTCCTTCCTCAAGAGAGCATTCACTTCTTGTTCCATTACCAGAGCCTGCTCGGGACCCACTAATGTGGGAATAACCCAGTTGAAAGGCGGCGGCGGAGCACCGAACCGAAGCCTCATTCTACAGTGTGCAGGACCCATCGAGACACATTTGGCAGTAGTTTCCACGCTGCCAAATATCCTACTAAGGGAACCAGTCTCTCAAGACTGGCCTCTGGTGTGCTTAGAGCTGCTAGCTCGGTGCCCTGAAGTGGAGGACCGGCAGGGGACGGCCGCTCTAGCTGCTCTAGAGACCCCCGAAGGGGTGGCGAGCCTCTCAGTTCCGCTACGTTTCCGGGCGGGAGAGACTGAGAGAAGTGCTCGCTGGAGACCGCTGCGCCCTGGAACACTGGCAGGGTTGGTAGACCGATCTCCTGAGGGCACTGAGGAGAGACGGGCACCGTGTAATGCGGTGTACCCCGCTCTTCCCCAGAGGGGCCTGCCCTCATAAGTCCTGGGCCATGGGCATCAGGACTGCCTCTGAAGCCTTCTATGAAAACGACGGTCCTCAGACCCGCGTCATCTCCTAGGAAGACTAGACTGATAGAACCAGAGTCTACTCAGGTAGGACCCATTGAGACACATTTGGCAGTAGTTTCCACGCTGCCAAATAGCCTACTAAGGGAACCAGTCTCTCAAGACTGGCCTCTGGTGTGCTTAGAGCTGCTAGCTCGGTGCCCTGAAGCGGAGGACCGGCAGGGGACGGCCGCTCTAGCTGCTCTAGAGACCCCCGAAGGGGTGGCGAGCCTCTCAGTTCCGCTACATTTCCGGGCGGGAGAGACTGAGAGAAGTGCTCGCTGGAGACCGCCGCGCCCTGGAACACTGGCAGGGTTGGCAGACCGATCTCCTGAGGGCACTGAGGAGACGGGCACCGTGTGATGCGGTGTACACCGCTCTTCCCCAGAGGGGGCCGGCCCTCAAAAGCCCTGGGCCATAGGCATCAGGACTTTCTAGCCGAAGACTATCCAGTGAGAATGACGGTCCGCAGATCCGCCTTCTGCTAGAAGCCTTCGGCCCGGGAGCGCCACTCTGACTCCAAAATTCTAGGGAGTACGAGAAGTGCCGTTTCCCAAATGAGGAGCTGGAACATGATTGGGGCTGCTACCCAGCAGCCCATGCTGACCACCTCAACCTCCTCGGAGGAAGAGAGGTAAACATAGTGCTCTCACTACAAGATGCTCCTGTATACTAATATACATATATACATATATAAAAAATTGTAGATAAAATATAATATCTACTTCTCATAGTCAGATGAAATACCTCATTTAATTCCTCAAATTAAATGCAGCCAAACAACCAGACAAGTAAACACGGTCTGATGTGAAAAGATTTAATATAATGAACTGAGAATGACCGTAATGCACGCGTTGCCTCGGCAACACGCGAGCCACTCTGAAATACAATATCAATCTCCTCGGAGAAAGATAGCTGCAGCTGCGCGCTCACACAAAGGGGGAAGAACCGCAGCGCGGGCTTCCGTACTCCGAGAGAGAGTGCTAGATCTGGGGAATGCAGGTGGAGATAGGGCGAGCCCGTCTCCAACCCGTCCGCCAGATCCATGTGCGATCCCCGCGATCTCAATCGCCGCCGTGCCTCAGCAGCAGCGGGACCAGAACCGCGAGATCACAGGCACAGACAAAGCGTGCCCGGCGGGAGCGCAACGTATTGCAGCGGGGAAAGCACAATCAGCCTTTTTTTCTCGAGAGAGAGTTGACTGCACGAGCTGCGTTCCGCTGACATGTTGCTCATAATGATATTCGTTCACAATATGCTTATGCAAACAATATGCTTGTGCAACTGCTTTACGAAAGCTCATCGACGCATGTCCACCTCCTCGGAGGAAGACAGGCGGAGCATCGCCCTCTCTCCGAGGGGAAGAAACCGCGGGGCGGGCTTCCGATCCCAGAGAGCGGGCGCTGGATCTGATGGGAAAGGAAGAAGATAGGGACTCGCCCGTCTTCATTCCCGCCCCCCGATCCATCTGCTCAAAGAGAGCTTCGGGGAGCGAAGCATACGCAGTGGAAGCCGCTCACAATGCGTGCAGTCGACCCCCTCGAGAGCCGACTCTGCGTGCTTCGCTCCCAAGCAGACCACGCACAAACCGTGTGTATCCCCACCTGTAATGAGCATGAGCAGGGAGACACACAATCTATAACGTGAACTGCTTTCTTTCGCCCTTATGTTTTGTCTTTGCCTCGGCTTTAGACACACGGGAGCTTTATATGTTGCTGGACTTGTAATTTGACAAACAACATTAAATAAGACTCACAGAACATAGATCGTGACTGACACACACAGAGAGCTTTGCTGAATGACAAAAGCTGAAGCCGGCTGCACCTCACGTGCTTTTAAGCTTCCTGGTCATGACGTCACCCGCACCTGACGTCTCGCCATCAATTGGACTGATTACACATATGATTCAGAGCTTGATATCGCTGAAAGGCGTTCCCAGAGCGTTTTCGACGCAGCTCGAGTTCCTGAAGGGGAACTGTTCACTATCTTTGACTGTTGCTATGATGTTGCTAGGGAAATTTTACATGTTGTTGTTGTTGTTGTTGTCACTAGGGTGTTGCTAAGATGTTCTAATTGTTTTAGCACATTCCATTGCAGTTGCTAGGATGTTACAGGTGGTTGCTTGTTATTTGGTTAAATACTTGATCTGGATACTTGTTAGGTGCTTAAGTGCAGCGTTTTCAAAAGTCTCAGTTTTCGACCTCGAAAATGCCGGAGTAGTGTAAACGATAGGTGTAACCGTAGCAAAAGTTATGCGTTTTAAAACGAAAATGCACTAGTGTAAACGGGACCTCTAACACTAGCTTTCTTTTTTTTCTATTCGATCTACTTTTCTTAAAAAAAAATAGCTTTCTATTTTTTTTTCCTATGCTACTTGTTTTCTTTCATTAAAAAAAGAACAAACAAAAAAAACCTTGCTACGTGTAGGCTACTGCATTAGCTAACAAGACTTGTCATAGCACTTGCATATTGTTGCTCTTTTGCTTCTATTGTCCTCATTTGTAAGTCGCTTTGGATAAAAGCATCTGCTAAATGACTAAATGTAAATGTAAGTATAAAGGACTTTTTTATTATTATTAAACTTCAGAGTCACACTCTGGAGTATAATACTTTATGTTAGGGATACGTTCATGTCCCTAACAGTAAATAGCAACAGTAATACTAATACAGTGTTTCACAATATTATATTCTCAATGTGCTTCTTATTTCAGCGAGACTGGTGTTTCTTCCCAACTCAGACAGTTCTTAAGTCCCCACGGCCTACATCAAAACCTCAAATCAAAAATGTAAAATGGATTGCGTTATTCTCTGAGGATTCTCTTCTGAAAGTTAACCACTTTTTAGTTTCATCTGTATGTAATGAGTTGCTAAATTCAAAGGCGGATGCGCTCCTCTTATGTTTAAATTCACTGCTGGACACAGGGATAAAGACTGATTAACTCTGAAGTCAGATTTATATATACACGCAATTAGAGTGAATTAAACTTGTGTATTCTGTGATGTATAAAGACATAACCTCCTCTTACTCTTGTTAAGGACACTGGCTCTGGTCCAAAACCTAGTGTTAGTGAAGATGCTTTGAAACAGTAAAGTAGTTAACTACAATCGAAGCTAATCAAGGGTGATTTATCTTTAACTATCAAATTATATAAATTACATTTATTTAGACCATACAGTATATATACACCGTATATGCAGTGTAGTCTTGATTATGATATCAGATTCCAAAAATTAAGTACTTGTAATTAGATTATATTACATTTTAAAATTAACTTTATTTTTATATCAATGTGGTATAAGATTATCATATTTAAATCAATCGGGATAAACAAGTTAGGTCAAAGTAATCTAACAGTAATTAAAAAGTAGTCTGATTATATTACCTGAAATGTGTAATGGAATGGAATGTGTTAGTAACTACAGTTTTTATCATGACATTTGGAATTAACGGACTATAATTTTTGAACTCAGTTAAAAAATTATCAAGCGAAATCAGTGACAATCAGTTTAACTTTATCACAAATTTCCATGCATGCATGCATTTGTTTTTACTAATAAACATTCAGATCTTAAAGTCTCAAGCCAGACAGTTGTCACATGTTGTAGTTTATTGTGCAGAAAAGTGGAAGCTTATCATGCTGCAGCATTCTATTTTGAAGACAACGCCAAAGAAATTGGCAGAAAGTAAAATGAGCTTTTTTGAGTTTTCTCTTCATCCAGATGTAATAAACATCATCATTTAAGACATAAGAGTTTTGCAAAAACTACAAATGATTAAGACACAATGCCATCAATCATGCAAACTGTGGCTAATTAGCAGCCGCTTGTTTTTCAGAAGCACTCACTGTAACAACCTGCTAACTTCTAAACAACGCTTAAAAACACCCAGCAAACCAATGACTCAAAACTGTCACCTGCACACAGTGTGTTTTTTAACAACAGTATTTTAAACACCATAATGATAAAAGTTTAGAGGGACCTTTTAGTAGTTGTCGCTCCAATAATACTGAAAGATTAACTTTATTTGCAGTCATCTTTATATAACAGTGCCTGTGATGTTGCCTATGTAGACGCCAATGGCAGCTCACTAGAACAGAGCCTTAGATTAGGATTAATCACTGTACGTTAAACTAGACATATTTTTAGGATATTTGTTTTACGTGTGCTTTTCAGTGTGAGTAAATGTGTCTATTTAAGCAGGTTTCCCATATTTACAATAACAGTGATGGTCGTTATCAGCAGAGGTTTGAGTCCAGGGTCAAAGGTCAAGCCAAGATGAAATTTAATCAAAGTATAAAAATGAAACTCAACGAAAGGTTAGAGGGGGCAAACAAATGCCATCAAAATGCCATTTAAACAAGCCTTGCCCTTTCATGGGTTTCATCACATGACACTGTGGAGAACATTGGTGGTGTTTGTGTAAAAGGTCGTAAATGAAAACAAGCCTTTCATTTGAGTGCATGAGGCCGACAGGCATTGATACTTGAATGTTGTGATGAACGAAGAAGACTCTCTGTAATGCACCTGTAAAGACTTGTTCACATCAAGAACAAAACACATGCTTTAAAGGACAATACAAGTATTCTAGTCTCAAGGTCACATACAATTTTCATAACTCAGTTTTTAAAGTGTCCACTGGAACTCAGTGTCCACTGGAAATTTGTCACAATTTGACAGCTGAATGATCGACATATTAACCCTTCATCCTAACCTTAACTGTTTAAACCAACTGCACATCTATTCTTCACAAGTCTAGCAGGAATTTAATGTTGTAAAGCCTTGTTTGAGAAAAAAAAATTGTTCTTGGTGTCAATATGCCTCAATATGCAGAAAGTTTTTCAATTACTGTACAAACTAAATTTAGACAGACAAGAATTGCTTATAAAATAATAGCTTGAACTGGGATTTTTACCACTGATATTTAACACAAAATGCACTTACTTTCTAAAGTGTCTGATTTTTTAAAATCCATTCTATCTCCCTAAATCGTTTCCCACTAAAGTTCAATGATAAATGCTTGGTGGGAAATGTAATTATCATCACCTTTTGAGACGTGACACAGGCTATACATCATCCACTTCATTTTCATTCCAGTATTCTTTCCAACACAGCAGTGAGTGTACGTGTGGAATATGCATATTTCTCATCTTTGACTATGACACTGTATCAACTCAGCTTATTGAAATGACATGGAAATGGATATTCTGCTGCCCAAAAAAAATGTCATCTGAAAAGACCGTTCCAGTCTCAGTTTTATGAACTTTTCAGCGAGACTATATTGGACATCTTTGTGTATGCAACACTTCTTAATATGTCTGTCATCAGCTCTTCTTTGACATTCTATAAGTGTGGGGAAAAAAAATAGATTTATAGGTTTTATTTATTTATTTTTCCTTCTTATCCGAATTTGTCAAAGTTCCATGTCATTCCTTCAAAACTAATAATAAGACTGACAATTTTTTTTTTTTTTTTAAATAAAGTTTCATTTCAAGATGTCCTAATTTCAGTATTATTACTAATAGTGGAATACTGCCTTCTACTGATAAAAACAATATGTGAAAATATGCAACATCAAGACTTTCAAAATATAGTATGCAACAATTTTATGTTGTTGATGTTTTAAAAATAAAGGTAAGCCTTTTAAGTCTTTTTCATAGGTGTAGCAATTCAAGTGCTTCATTCCTGAGTGCGTATTTTGAACGAATCAGTTGAATAAATGATTTAATGACTCACTTGCAGGGGCGGACTGGCCATCTGGAGAACCGGGATTCTTATTTTATATTATTGTTGTTGTTTTTGTTGCCTACCGAATGTACTAAAGTGATTATTTCTGAATTTGCCATTCAATAATAAAACTCTAATAAATCATGCCTTGACTGGCAACGCGATTCGCCTCGAGACTCTAGAATGGAGTAGAAGCGCCCAGGTGGAGCAGAGAGGCTAAACTGTCCTGTTCAGGGCTTCAAGTGCAGGTCAGTTACATCTGTAAATAGACTAGTTTTATCTTTGTTTACTTAGTTAAACATTAAACTGCTAGCAAATGTTAGCAGTAGCTGTCAATTACTGCAAACTTGACAAAAGGACATAATTACTATTGTAAAGAGATGGAATTTAGCAGATAAATATTCACATAGTTGTATAACGGGTTTAGGGGGAGTTATGGCAGACAACAACACAACCCTTAGGAAATTTAACCGTGGTTTTACTAAAAATAAAAACAAAAAACATGGTTACTAATAGTTAAACCATGGTAACCACAAATTAACAATGGTTTTGCTACAAGATATAGTTTCACCATTGTATTTGTAGTAAAACTCTGGTTATACAAATAGTAATCAATCCACCAAAAACATGGTTACTTTTACCATAGGCCTAATAATACCATGATTAATTTTGAAGAGGGAAAATGAAGAGACTAAAAAGGAAAATGGAAGTTCAAAAGATAACCTTTAATTATTTTGCATGGCCCCAGTCTAGGAATTGAAACTTTTTTATGCAATGATGATGATGGCCTTACTAAAAATATTGTTGTCCGGTTTCAAAATGTGTTGTGGGTGTATGGGATGGCCTGGATGAGAGTGAGATTTCCCGGCCTGAAATTTTGTTCCAGTCCGCCCCTGCTCACTTGTAATACCCGTTAATAGTTTTGTTGCTGAATGAATCACTAATTTCGAAGGAATCAGTTGAATGAATCAGTCAATGACTCGCCAATGAACCTCTCAGTCACTTGTTGCCTTCTACTGGAGTAACTACGTAACTATAAAATCCCACCAGGATGACTGAAAAATCTGTCTGGAAAGAGTAGATTGAGTAAGTTGAACTACAGCGCATTTATAATACAGTACATAGGTTACATCGAGCAGTATTACGATTTTAGCTTTTTCTGAAGTAGCTACTTTTTCTAGTTAACGAGCTTTGAACATTGGCTTTTCTGAGGTACATGCACATACTTCACAAGCTGTTTTCTTGACGTCTTCTGCAGTTTAAATGCTGACTGAGCTTACATTAGAGTTAATATTTTCCGAAAGATGTACTGCATCCTTCAAAATACTTTCTGATGTTCATGTTTCTTTTTCGTTATTTATGCTGTAATGAAGAGAAAGAGATGATCGGTTGACTAGCGCTCCATGTTGCCTTGAGGCACAGTTAACTGTCACTCAAAAAAAGAGCGCCAAATATGAAAGAGCGCGTAAAACGACATTTGTTGTTTGAATTTTTTAATAAAACGTATAGGTAACACTTTAGTATAGGGGCCAGTTCTCACTATTAACTAGTTGCTTATTAGTATGCATATTATTAACATATTGGCTGTTTATTAGTACTTTATAAAACACATATTCTGCATGACCCTATTCTACATCCCTAATCCCAATACCTAAATTTAACAACTACCTTACTACTTATTAATAAGCAGCAAATTAGGAGTTTGAGGCAAAAGTCCTAGTTAATTGTTCGTTAATGGTGAGAATTGGACCTTAAAATAAAGTGTGACCAATTAATTTATTTAATTTATAGTAAGATAAGGCTTTGAGAAAGAAAAAAATCGACATACGTACATACGGTCACAACAAGCAACTTAATATATTTACCTGCTGGTGTACCCTAAGTAAACTTCATATCAACAAACCTGGACGAATACAAGTTAGGTGCTATGGGATGCATTATTTATTGCAACCAAAAAAAAAAACAGAATTCACAGTACTCCTTTGATGATGCACCCTCATAGGCATCTGCTCTTATTTGTTATGTCCACTAGCTGGATGCATTTCAGAGTTAGCGGAGTAGTTCTTGACTGACAGGCCGTATTTGTCATGCTGTCTGTGGGACTTCACACAGAGGCTGGAAAGATGGAAAGGCCAGCGAGGGGCCGCAGACTCCCAGACCTGAATCCTGCAGCACTGATAAGCTGCACCTTGGTGGGCCGTGTGAGCATTCAGGAGCCCAGATCAGCAGGACTCAAACAGCATCCATGGGAGAGAGACGCTGGCTGCATTTCACTATTTATTATCAGGTACACACAGAAAGTGGAACACAACAAAGTCTAATATGCAGGAACACACGGAAGCAATAAAAGAGTTTCCGACATTAAGATAGTTAAACGTTTAATAATTAAAATTCGCAGAGCATCATTTGCATGATATATATCTTATAATTCAATCATTTTGATCGATAAAGGTTTAAAAGATAACAAAAAAAAGCTAATTTTCAGAAGAAAATGTGATTTGTACTGTGTTTTCCTGTGCAAAAGTCATTGCTGAAGTGTTTTAGCATGTTTTGATTGAGAAGTGGTTGTTGTTTCAGATGAAAAGAGTCCACCAGTGATATTCTTGGCTCTAGATATAGTTTAGGTCTCTACTTTAATATAAGTCAAATCATTTGATCTGATCTGCTAGTCTAATATTAGAAAATTATGATCTGAAGTGGCACAGACAGTATGGAATGGGTTTGACACCAATGTACCAATGTTTAATACATACTGTATTTTTTTTCTCAAATCCCAATCCCTTTTTTGAGCAAACTAAATGAATTAGGATTTGTTTTTAAATGCTTTAAACTTCAAAGCTATATCCTCAGATTGGCCTTTCGAGAGCTTGTTTGGGGACTTGGTTGCATTGCATACTCCAGTTAAATATGATGCACCATTGTAGTCAAACTCATTTCTTTGCTTTATACATTCAGAGCACATTGAGTCTTGATCTGATCTTAAATGATGTTTGACACACTCCAGTGTGCATCTGTATTCTTTGAGTCTGACCTTGCATCTTGGGCAAAGTTATGAAGTCTCTTTTGGATGGTTGATTCATGCAATTTGACATTAACTGAGGCAAGACTTGCTTATAAATCCCTTTTACATTATCCTGGGGTTCTTCAAGACCTTGGTTATGTTCGGAATGCAACACTGCCTCCTATTTGAAATGGGATTTTGCCTGTTACGTTTAGTAAAACGTTATGCGAAATTCTGCACACTGAAAAAAATGATTCATTGAATTTACTCAATTTTTTTAAGGTAAGTGGTTGCAATCAATTTAATTTAGCTACATTTAAATAAACTAATTTCGTTGAACGTTAGAAAACTAAATTTGTTTATTTAAATGTAGCTAAATTAAATTGATTGCAACCACTTACCTTAAAAAAATTGAGTAAATTCAATGAATCATTTTTTTCAGTGCATGTGTAATTCACTTCCAGTTATCATCTCAGAAAGATGTGGTTGTTTTGCAGTTTTATATATTTATTTATTTATTAGTTTGTTTTAGTTGCATAAATGTCATAGCATGTCAAGTTTAGTACATTGTGGGATAAAGTCTAAAATGCATGCACCGTTTCGGTCAGTTAATAAAGTTTTAGCCTAATGGATGAGCTCTTGCATTGATTGGATGCATTTATTAAATAATGCTGTGCAAGTTGTGATTCCAATCTGGTAATGGATATTATTTTTTTTTATTTATTTTTTTTAAGTATTTTGACCTTATCTGAGCTCCTCTCTTCTATGCTGTTGTATGGACAGGATGGTTTAAAAGTCATAAACTTTCTGGCTAAATTTGGTGGGATGGCCTGGCTAAATTGCCAGTAGTTGGAAATCTGAAGTTGAATGGATTGACTACAAAATGACTTGGAAACAAAACCCTTCCCAGATTCATAGGCAGTCTTGTTTAAGGGCCTCTACGAGCTCTTTTAATCTCAGCATGATGTACCACACACTTGAGACCAAACCAGACCACCTGATGTTCAAACATGGCAGTGTGCTGCAAGTTACCCACAAATTAAGTTAAAATCTTTTAATCCTTAATAGATGGAACATTTGCAATGATTTTGCTGGAGATATAAAATTATGATAATATCGTAAGATTGTCATTAGTTTTGCAGTCTTCATATTATATCTAATTTAAACGGTTGCAAAAATGGCACTAGAGTCTGCAAATGTCCAGTCAATTCAAAATACAGATAAAAAATCTCAATGTCTTGAAAGTATGAAAATGTATGTGTAAAAAATATGTGGGTAAATATTGCTTTTTATTTGATATTTTATATCCTGCAGCATTTCTGATAGTTGAACATCTTTTGCAGATATGGCACTGCGACAAGCTTAGTGGAAAAATTTATTCAAGATAAATGCCTGTCAAACACAAATATTTTTTGCTGTACTACAGAGTTTGATTGGCTTTTGACGTCATCAAAATGAAGTACTGCAAGTTTTTCTAGAAATTTAGCCACTTTTTCATTTTGGGCAATAAATATGGCTGCAAAGTGACAGAATTTCTATTATGATTATGATGTTTTTGGGTCAGTTTGACCCACATAATTTTTATGTTAAAGGCAGTTGCACAGACCTGAGATAAAAACGTGTTTAATGTACTTTAGTATGCCAGTTTCATAACTACATTTTACATTTATACATTTGATAGGAGCTTATATCCAAAGAAACGTACACTTGCATTGTTCATCTGTATTTTTTGGCTTTTTTCCCCTTACTGTAAGCAATCAGAACAGACCCATGACCCATTTTTAGGATTTAACCCACCAGTTGGATCTGAACAAGACTTTCTTGATCTGAACTGTTCTACAGATGCCATTTTTTCTCTGCAACCTTCAACAGGAGATCATCACAAGTACATCGCAATATAGCCTCAGATCATTTAAATCAATATAGTTGTTGCCTCCACACATGCATCAAACGGCATAAACATCATTAATACAAATTAGGACAAAAGGTGAGCGTGTCCTTTCCATTTCCATTGACGACACAATTAGGGGCATTGAAATATTAATCTGTATTTGTATGGAGGCCTCAATGGATCGCATGACCTGTTTGTCATAATCTTGCGTTTCGAGACTCCGGAGAGAAAGTCGGGCGTGCGCTGATAAAGGAAAGAACCACTGCTAATTAAAATGAAGGAGAGGAGAACAGATGGCTTCTTCACAGCTGGAAACTTCACTGTGTCTGGGACAACACAGCCTGGAATACCACTGGGATAAATATGCTGCCCCCTTTGTTTTGCTTTCTGGATGCAGTCACTTTGAGCTAATGCCCTTTGAATTTCCCTACAAACCATGACCGGCTCGGAATACTTGATCAGGCACTGAAACGTGTCTGCGGTGTAAATGAATGGGGTGATTATGTTTTAAAAATCAGCATTCCCAAAGAAACGGTGCGAGGCTGCGTTCTGTCATTGCTAATGAACGTAACCGTTCGTTTTCCATTCCACAAGCTTTTTTCTGGGAAATTATTAGAGCAATATCTTCCTTACTGACTAATGCATAGGCACATCATACATTTGAGAGAATGGCAATAAACACTTTTAAAAATGGAGCGTGATTTCCGTTTGCCTTGCGCGGTTGTTTTGGCTGTAGGCACTCCTCTCAAAAGGCCTTTCCAACTTCATTCAACGTGATGCTTTTGTTAATCAGTACAAAAGTACATCATATATATGGTAGCCCTTTTCTGCTATTTTAGCTCTTGACTATTTAATTTGAATCAAAATCCAGATCCTAGATGAGTATTATTGAGTGTTTGTAAGGCTGGGCTGGTCCATTAGCTAAACCAACAGAAACCAGTTTGCATGCTGGTCTAAAGGTCTGTTCACACCAAGCATGAGTATTTGTATTTTGATATTAATAGAAACTATGGATTCCTATGGACCCATTCAATGAGGTTAATAAAAGATCTGCTAGACAGGAGAGAATAGCAGACAAAATTGCAATCAAGTATGAGTCGTTATTTTATTATTTTTAATGTTTAAGTTATTATCCAAACTATTTTACTTTACATTTTACTTTACTTTTTTTGTAAAAGTTGTCTGTGCATATAATTTAAATAACAAAAAATAATAATAAAAAAAACACTTACTAAAAAAAACCCACAATATTATTTTTTGTTATTTAAATTATATGTTTATTATAATTTGTTTATTAATTTTAAGGTTGAAGTTATTATCCAATTCATTTTATTTTCATTTAGGCCAGGTTTCCTAAACTTTGGTTTTGTAAAGTTTATTGCATGGGGTTTGTGGATTTGTAACAGCTCTATGTACACTTAATAAAATTCACAAAACAAGTACAATTTAAATAAATAAAATACAAACAACTGAAATGAAATAAATAATAATTCAGTAAATAATATTGTAAAATATAAAAAAATATAGATTTTATTTGTTTACCTGCATGTTATGTGAAAATTAGCCAACATCGGAGAACTTTAAACTGAGAATGTGTTATTAAATTATTGAAATATTAACAAAATCTCAGTGAATACTTGCAGTAAATATTTTAGATCAGATGGGTTCACTCGACAAATTTTTTTTGTGAATCCTTGATTTTGGCTTATGAAAATTGTATTTTCATTTAATGCACAAATGAAATTACTGTAGTACCATCAGATGGGATGCATAAAAAAATGACGTGAATCTGTATTGTAAATCTGGTTTTCGATCAGCACCATCTTTTTACAGCTGTGAATTTGGTTTTCAGTCCTCACTTAAATGCAGCAAGAGTTCCCATCAAATAAACAGCCACTGTTTAGAATTGGTTAGCGCTCGCTCATTAGCATTTGCCAGACAGCTACACAAACAAAATAAATGAGCTATATCATTTCAAAACAATCCTCTCCTCCTCAGCCCACTGGTTTTAATAGCTTCATATACAGTATATGAAGATGTCCCTGAGGGACCTTCCAGAACCATCTGCTACTCTTTCCGCTCTTTGCCTGATGGGCCGCGCTAAGAGAAGGTCAGACTCTGACAGTGAGGAAGCCGCACTTGCCAACAGAGGCGAAGTAAGAACAGTATCTGACAACACTTGAAAGCCCTTATTGTCTTGGGTTTTCCCTTCAGTCCGGGCTTCAGGAATAGCCCTGCTGTTTCTCAGGTTGCATCAGATTCAGATTTCTATGGTGAAATACAAGGAATGCTGCTGTCTTTATGTTTTTAGTGCACACTTGAAAGCATGCCCTAAAATGTTCACACAAAGCACTACAGGCAAAATCAAATAATTTAATAGGTGAAGCTGTGCAAACCAGCTGAACATCAGTGCATGATGTAATATTGATTTGTATTATGTAATTATGTTCGCTAGATAGAGACTTTACTGTAGAAGTTTTGTTGGACTTAAGAGTAAAAGACCTCAAATGCCTTCATACAGAATACATGCCTATTAGAGTTGATGTTTATGTAACATTTTTGACAATTAGTGTGAGCTGTTTTGATCGTGGTCATTTATATTTGAGCTAAATTATGTGTAGGAATTTTATAATATTTGTTTGTGTGGTGAGCATCAATATTTTATTACAGATTTCACATGCTACAGACATGTATTGTACCATAAAAGAATAGTTCACCCAAACATTTTAACTTACTGAAAATTTACATTCAAGCAATACTTAGTTTGTTTCTTCTGGGGCCAGATTTGGAGGAATTTATCATTCTATCACCATATCTCACCAATGGATCCTCTGCAGTGAATGGGTGCCGTCAGAATGTCCAATCAGAGTCCAACCAGCTAAAAAACATCACAATAACCCACAAGTAATCCACACCACTCCAGTCCATCAGTTAACATCTTGAGAAGTGAAAAGCTGCGTGTTTGTAAGAAATAAATCCATAATTAAGTCAATACATTGCTTCTGGCTAAAATACGGGTCCATAATCCATAATAATGCTTCATACAGTGAAAAAAGTCCATCTCCTGTTTTCCTCTCACATCAAAATAGATCCACATATTTGTTTAGAGCTGTTTTAGACTGTTTTGACTTGTAAACGGTGCTTGATCTGTGCAGATTTAACACCTGATTCAAAAAACTGAATGACAAAGTCATCAGAGCAGCGCTAACAACATTAGCGCATATGTTTTCATGTGTGTAAACTGTGTGTGTCTGTGAGGGAGAGAGAGTGGGAGACATAGAGTGTGTGCTTTACGTACATAATCAAACGCAATCAGATGACTTTTTCACTGGAGGGGAAGTTTTATTATGATTATGGACTCGTATTTTAGCCGGAAGCAATGAATTGATGTTAAAATGTCTTGATGGATCTGTTTCTTACAAACACGCAGCTTTTCTCTTCTCAAGACATTAATTGATGGACTGGAGTGGTGTGGAATACTTGTGGATTATTGTGATGTTTTTATCAGCTGTTTGGACTCTCATTCTGACGGCACCCATTCACTGCAGAGGATCCATTGGTGAGTAACTGATGCAATGCTACATTTCTCCAAACCTGATGAAGAAACAAACTCATCTACATCTTACAAAGCCTGAGGATCAGTACATTTTCAGCACATTTAAATTTTTGGGTGAACTATTCCTTTAAAACAAGTTATTTTAGTAGTAATGATATACTATTATAGTATTTATTATTTTGAATTAGTTTTTATTTTTACATTTATTTTCTGTTTTCCTTGTCATTTTAGTTCAAGATTTAGTAATATAGCATTTTAGTCAATTTTATTAGTTTGTTATGTTTAAAAAAGTCTATTTTTAGTTTTGTTTTAGTCGTTTTAGAACTTTAGAACTAAATGAAAATTAGAAACGTTGCCTTGGCAACTAGCTAAATTATTTTTAATAACATTTAACATTTATTTAATTTATCCTAAATGTTATTTTTAGTTAATGACAACAACAACTGCCTCAAACTGTGCAGTTTTTTAAGGTTGTTAAAGATGTGATATTGCCTTTCTAAGTGATCATAAGTGTGATTTTCAGATGATAATACAGGCAGATCCCACAGACTTGCATTGAAAGTGGGACTTAAGCCATATCTAGAGACCAAAATATTACAGAGACATGAGGGTGGGCTTTTTGACTTTTTAAACAACCACCTTGCAACCACGCACAACTCCCTAGCAACCGTGTTTCAATGCTCTAAAATACACATACAAAACACCAGAATTGTGGCAGTGAGTTTTGAATGAGCAAGCACTCATATTTTCTTCAAAATTGCATTTGATTACAAAAAAAAACATCAAGGTTTTAGCACCAGTCCATTGTTCAGACTGTATTCATGCAGTTCAGATGTAATCGCACTTATCAAAAGATTTCCTGCTGAAGAAAAGGAATGGTTATTAGCTTTCCTGGAAACACTTCACTGAAAATAGATGCTCTTTCATAGGACAGATCCATTTGATCAAGCATCTTCTTATCTCTAACAGCATGTGTTCTGCCGTGGGCATCTCTTTAATACTGGAAAATGAATCACGTTTCCTAACTGCGGGAAAGGTGTGATTCATAACAGTGTTTCCCCTTCCATCAAGGTACAACATGTTTCATTGTTGGGTTACGAGGTTAACACTATAATAACTTGCTTGATTCTTATCAAAGCCGCAGCTAATGAGCTGGTTTCGTGGTCATACAGACGAGTGATATCAAACGCCTGCTTTGAAGTCCACTGACTCCATTATGAATAACATTCGTGAGGGACGTGATGGAGAACACTTCGGCCAGAACTGCTGCGTGCTATGTGAGGTGGTTTCTTATAATAAGGAACAATCTGTGAACATTTCTAGTGACGTTAATTGTGTTGATGACAATTTTGGTGTTGAATGGGTAACGTCATAAGAAGTTGAGGTTTGAGATGTTTTTGTAACTAGAAGTGTAATTTTGTGTAATTTAGTCACCAAATTGAATGAAAGTAACCTGTTTTTTGATTGTTATGGTTTTAAAGGGGTCATAATATGGAACATTGGGTGTTTTTTGCTCTATCCCATCTCTTTTTAGACTTAAAATACTGTTGAAATTGAAACCCTGGAAATATCGGGGAATTTTAATGACATTTAAATATATAGTATATTATTTATTTGTTAAATATATAAATTTTTGTATTATGTATATTATATAATTTATTTTATTTTAATATAACATTTATTTATCTAGTATATATACAGTACATACCGTTCAAATGTTTGGGATCAGTAGGATTTTTTCATGTTTTTGTAAAAAGTATTTTATACTCACCAAGGCTGAATTCATTTGATCAAAAATGCTGTAAAAACAGTACTATTGTGAAATATTATTACAATTTAAAATAGCTGTTTTCTATGTAAATATATAGTAAAATGTAATTTATTTCTGTGATCAAAGCTGTATTTTCAGCATCATTGCTCCAGTCTTCAGTGTCACATGATCTTCAGAAATCATTCTAATATGATGATTTTCTGCTCAAGAAACATTTCTGATTATTATCAATGTTGAAAACAGTTGTGCTGATTTACGTTATTAATCCCTTTACTGTCACTTTTGATCAATTTAATGCATCCTTGCTGAATAAAAATAGTAATTTCTTTCTGAAAATTAAATTAAGCAAATTAATTATCTATACTGCAGTTGCAGAGCTTGTATTTTGAATCTGTTCTTATAAATGAATCAGAATGATTCAATCAGTCTGTTTTTTGTTTTTTTTTAATTCTCATGCAAAACTAAATTACAATGTTTTTGACACATGAAACCTTGTCTAACATTTATAAGATGCCATAAATGTGAAAGTGTAGAAAGTGGGTTAGTTGAGCTGGTGAGCGGGAGGCACATGAAGGATGAAGTGAAAGGTCAGGCACCGAGGGAGAGTCTGTGCTGAAAGCAAGGTCAGTCCAGAGGTGCAAAGTCAGACTGTTGTTGGGTTAGAGGTGGTCAGGCAATGTTTCTCCATGCTAGACTAACGGGTCACCTAATGCATGCACTCGTGGAGTCTGATGCCCTGGAGCAGAGGTCAGCAGGCTTTTCACATGACGTGCTGTTTTTCTTGTTAATCACTGTACTATAATGTTAAAGATCATATGTGTTGGGTTGAAAAGCCCTGTATCATACAGTGTTTGCTAAACAAAATCCAGTGATTGTTTCTAAATGAGGTGCTGATTACAAAAGAACACAGTGGCTGTTTTACTCTAGAATATCAAACTTTCTCACAAAATGATGCATTTCATAACATTTTTGCTTTAAGTAAGTCTTGTTTTATCCCTTAGTCAACAGAAAAACCATGCAAACACATGATTCTTGTATTCCTCGGAGCCAAATTACCACTATTTATTCAATGCTCAGCCAATTTTTACATAAATAAATGATTCCACAGACATTGCTTTATGCCTAATGCTAAATTAAATGGTACATTTTGCATACTTCTTTTTGTCATTAAAACTTTTGACATCTGACTGCTTTAGTTATTTTGATAAGCTGATATTATGAATATACATTTCAAGATTTGTGAATATACATTCCGATTTAAAAAGTATATAGTCAGAATTACTATATATTCATAATTTTACATTCATATATTCAAACTTAAAACTATATTTTTGACTTCAATATTTAGACTTAAAACTATATATTCAGATTTACTTCTATAGATATTTTAATGATTTACATTTATAAATTCATACTTACAACTATCTATCTAGCTATCTATCTATCTGTCTGTCTGTCTGTCTGTCTGTCTGTCTGTCTATGGTTATAACATTTAATTTTACTCCAGAAAGCAACATTTATTTATCTAGTATATACCTTGTATTTAAATTTTTGGGGGTCATTAATATTTTAGTTACATTTTCATAAAAAGTCTGTACTAATGCGGGATAATGTCTATGGAGTGAACATTTTAGTGCACTAATGATGCTTGAAAGTTAATATTTTACCTTTTGAGATTAATTATGTCTGTTGTTATATTTAACTTTTAACACGGGTAACTTTACAGCTCTTTTAAGGCCACTTGAAATAGTCAGGATTAATGATTTATTTGACAGCTGCCTTATAAAATAATACAAACAAACAGAATTTTTAACGATCATGAATGAGAAACTATCCGTGTCGTGATATTCTGTGAACAAATCACTGGCGCTCCGTCTACTAAAGTCGAGCCCACGGGGCGTTATCTAACAGGACCGTTACTCATTTATGACAGCGCGGCATGGCTTCATTTCATCCTGCTCTTTTAATGTGCTGAAAGACACATCGCTCCCCTCAGCATCACATCAGTGTGGAGACGACGCTTCTGTAAGTGACACTCAGATGAAACATTAGAGAGATCAGCATGTAGCTTTCAGCTTTTCTTCTGTCGTTGAGTGATGATTTGACGATGCGTATCAACAGGACGTCTTCGCTACTTGTTAGTAAACCTTCGCTACTTGTTAGTTGAAACACTCAAAACATGCTCGTCTGTCCGTGCAACCTGTCAAGATCTCCTTAATGTCTCAATTGTTTCTCCTAGACTGCAATAAGGCCATCCAAGATGTAGATGAGTTTGTTTCTTCATCAGACTTTAAGAAATGTAACATTCCATCACTTGCTCACCAATCCTCTGCAGTGAATGGGTGCCGTCAGAACGAGAGCCCAAACAGCTGATAAAAACATCACAATAATCCACAGGTAATCCACACCACTCCAGTCCATCAGTTAATATCTTGAGAAGACAAAAGTTGCATGTGTGTAAGAAACAAATCCATTATTAGATGTTTTTAGCTTCAAACCATTGCTTCCGGCTAAAATACGAGTCCATAATCATAATAAAACTTCCCCTCCAGTGAACAAGTCATCTGATCTGAATCAGGAGTTAAATCTGCACAGATCAAGCACCGTTTACAAGTCAAAACAGTCTAAAACAGCTTTAAACAAATATGTGGGTGGATATTGATGTGAGAGGAAAACAGGAGATGGACTTTTTTCACTGTATGTAGCATTATTATGGATTATGGGCCCGTATTTTAGCCAGAAGCAATGTATTGACTTAATTATGGATTTATTTCTTACAAACACGCAGCTTTTCACTTCACAAGATGTTAACTGATGGACTGGAGTGGTGTGGATTATTGTGATGTTTTTATCAGCTGGTTGGACTCTGTTTGGACATTCTGACGGCACCCATTCACTGCAGAGGATCCATTGGTGAGAAATGGTGATGGATATAGGATAATGATAAAAAAAGTCCATAATCCATAATAACGAGTCTTTCAGTGAAAAACTCCATCTCCTGTTGTTTCTCACACCAAAATCCAGCCACATATTTGTTTAGAGCGGTTTTGGACTGTTTGGGTTTGTAAACAGTGCTTGATCTGTGCAGATTTCTCTTCTGATTCAGATCAGACCACTTTTTAACACTGGAGGAAGTGTTATTATGGAATAAGGAGTCATATTTTAACCAGAAGCATGTCTTATTTGTTTCTTAACACGCAGCTTTTGGCTAGTCTAGATGTTAACTGATGGACTGGAGTGGTGTGGATTACTTGTGGATTATTCTGATGTTTTTTATCAGATGTTTGGACTCTCATTGTGACGGCACCCATTCACTGCAGAGGATTGGTGAGCAAGTGATGGAATGCTACATTTCTTTAAATCTGATGAAGAAACAAACTCATCCACATCTTGGATGGCCTGAGGGTGAGGACATTTTCAGCAAATGTTCTTTTTTTTTTGGTGAACTATTTCTTGAAATGGAGCACAAATTGCAAAACATTTCAGATTGTTTTTGATTTTCAGAAGAATAGTGTTTCAAACCATGCTTAAATCGATAAAATGCTTAAAATATTTTTTTTAAATCCTCAATGAAAATTAAAAAATGTCAATATGAAAATTTTATCAATTTTCAAAATGATGATTTTATAGTTTTATAGTCTGCTGTATGTCTCAATTGTTTATAATTATTTCATCACATAAGTATAAAAGTCTGTATGTATGAGAATCGCATTAGATGCAACCACACATTTGACTGTCTCAGTAGTGTCAGAAGTTTCTTGTCCTGTTTTTCCTCTACTTTCCATGTAGACTGACACAAGCATATTGTAATGCATGACGAGGATTGGGGGAATTAGGAAGATAACAGCAACAACTTTTGGAGCCTTTCATGTAAAAACTTTCTAAACAACGTCTTGTCTCTTTCTTATAAATTATGCAGTCTATACTGCTGCGTGCTTGTCAAAGTAATCGTCACAGCACAGTTGCTGTTTAAGACGTGTTTTTAACCTTTCATGTGGAATATTACACAAGGACAACTTTCCCAACATAAACTAATTACCATCCTGATGCCAAAATCAAAACAATATTCAACAACAAACTCTTTTGAAATTGCACGCTGCCCTCTGCTTGTCCAGCTGACAACCTTGTGAATTATTTCAAGCCTTATCATTGTGCTGTTGTTATTTTATTCAAGATTGTAAATAGGATCTACCAGGAGGCTTTAGTGATGGATGTCAAACTGACTGTACATGGACTCATATTTGTATGAGATGTCGTAAGATATTTCAACACCCACAACCACAACTGAAGCCTGTTTTGTCTTTTTTCTTTTTTTGTGCAACATCTCAATATTGTTGCATTTTGTTCATCTTTTAGTGATCCTGTGTTTCTATATACTGTAAATAATAACTGACAGACCACTCTAAACATGCCTTATATATTTGTCCAATGTCTGTCTTTCTACAAGCACAGATTGTTCAGATTCGCTCTAGATCTATATTACCCCAAGCGTACAGTATATAACAGGAGCACACTTCATGGATTACTGGATAACAAACTAATGCAATTTGTTTGACTTGCCCTTCTATTGCTAATGCGATGATTGAACCAGATGCAATATCAGAATTTATTTTATTCATTTTTTATTTTATTTTATTTTTGCTAACACTTTACACGTTATGAAGAGAAAACAATATTCAGTTTTGTTACTACATTTTATTTATTTATTTGCTAAAAAAATACAATAAGCTTATTTTGTTTTCAACATTAGATACTACATTATGTATCATGAACTAACAATAAAAAAACTTTTACAGTATTTAGTACTCTAGAATAATTTCAGTTCCTACAAATGCGAAATGAATTTGTACATTTAAAGTTGCATAAATTAACATTATTTGATGTTATTTTTTAAATTTTAATGTTTTAATTGTTATATTTATTTTTTTTGTTTTGCTTTTATTTTTGTTAAACAATTACAATAAGCTTATTTTCATAGATAATGCATTGGGTATTATTGACTAAGATTAAACTTTTATTGAGCATTAAGTAGATTCATTTCTAGATTAATTTCATTTTCTACATATACAAAGGAATTTTTAAATTTCAAGTTGTATAAATTAATATTATTTTAATTTAAATTTTTATTTTATTGTTTTTATTTTTACTAACAATTTACAATAAGCTTAATTTTTTTTAACATTAGTTGCATTCGGTATCATGAACTAAAAAAATGTTAACAGCATTTAGTAATCTAGAGTGATTTCAATTTCGACATATACAAATGAATTTTTACACCTCAAATTTAGCATATTATGAAGATTTTTTTTTATTTTTATTAATTTTATTTTAATATTTTTTGTTTTATAATTCACTCACTTTTAATCAGACTATCAAAACATTTTACACATATTGGATTAAAATGTCAAACAATCTATTTTTATTTCCATGCTGATAATTAGACACAACACATTAAATTAACCATGCAGGTGACAATGTGGCAGATTATCATTGCATACTGCATTTTACATACTATTTTCACACATGCTATTTTAGTACACTAGCATTGCAAACTTGAGTGCCAGTGAGTTCATGTATTCCCAGTGTCCAACATATGGCATCCCGTATCCCAGAATAACATGAGCAACTTCTGCTTTCCATCCTGCACGTCTTTACATGCAGTACCGTTTCTAGGCATAGGCAAGCTAGGCGGTCGCCTAGAGCGCCACCAGCTTGAGGGGCGCCAATGAGCTCACGTACTGCAACTACATTTTAACAGGGTTGTGATCAAGAGAGGCACAGACACCCTGAAATATGATTGCTGCCCCCACTGGATCCCCCAACATCATTGGGCTAGAGTATTGTCATTCTGATGATGCCTGTATGCCATTGGATCAGAGCGCTGTCAATCGCTGCCTCTGATTGTTGCATGCAAAGTTTGCGTTTGGATTTGGAGCGCTCAACAATGCCATTAGATCAATGGGTTCTGTCAGTGTTTTGGCAAGGTAAGGCTGTTTTTGCCGTGCAAGTTCAAAGGCAAATTTAAAATATTGGTACATAAAGTGTACAAAATCAGTATTTGTTTAGGCAGTATTTGTGGCATGTTTCATGTGAAACTGGTCTTAAAGGTGTGCATTTTTGCCCCAATGCATCGTTAAAGGTTCAGTGTCGTGTAATATTCCCATATAAAACTTTTTCAGCCAATTAAAATATATCGTTGCAGTAAAATTTGCTAATTCACAAGATCAATACATACTTTATTAAACCGCTTTGTCCAATTTAACGCATCCTGACGGAAGTGTCGAAATGCTGAATCAATTAATTTGCTTCCAACAGCGTTTAAAGGGAGCAGCGTCATACATATAGAGGGCAGAGCGTCACGTTATTTAAAGGGGAAGTTAACGTGTCAATGAGTAATAAAAGAACAAGTAGCTGCATTCTGATTACTTTTATGTCACTGATCAGGCTTTTATAGTCCTATGTAGTTTGGGGTAACAAAGGGTTTTATAGGTTTGACTGAAATAATAACGCAATAACTGACACAACAACAACAAAACAATGGAACAAAAAAACAGATGAAGTCAAAAAGTAGCCATTGATATTATCTAAACATGTATCCAAATCCAAACGTAATAAAATTACTTTGTGTGATGACAATTTCTAAGCAACTAGGGATTGTTACATAGAGCTATACAGGCATCCAGTGGCTATAATGGTATCACGGATAATAAACTGTGCAAAATGTTTTATCTTAACAGTCAATTTACAAATAGGCCTAATGCGTTCAGATTTGTGGAACTCACAATGTGCTGAATTTCCACAAATGAGTGTTGTTACTATGACAACCAATTTGAATGAAAGAAATTATATAGAGAATTATACCATCCCTGGACTCAAAAAGTCGCATACAGGGCTAAAATTAACTAAAGCTGAAACATTTCTTTTTTTTTTTTTTTAAGTATAAATGTTGCTTTGGTAACTAACCGAAATATGTTGAAGCACAATTTTTTTTTTATAATAATAATAATAATTAATTAATTAGTTAAAAAAAACTTAACTAGAACAAAAACCGAAATATTTTATTTTATTTTTGTTTTTATATTTGCTAACAGTTTAAAATAAGCTTTTTTTTCAATATTAGTTAATGTATCAGGTATCATGAACTTTTATGGCATTTAGTCATTTGGATTCATTTCAATATACAAATATTTTTTTACATTTCAAGTTGTATAAATTAATATTTCTTGATGTATTATGAAGAAACAATATTTTATTTTATTTTATTATTGAATTTAAGTAAAATATTTTTTTACTGAATAAATAATTAAAAAAGGTGTATCTTATATTTACATTTATGCATTTAGCAGATGCTTTTATCCAAAGCGACTTACATTGCATTCAAGTTACAGTTTTTACATTTTTATCAGCTTTTGCTTTTTCTGGGAATCGAACCCATGATGTTGGCGTTGCTAGCGCCATGCTCTACTATTTGAGCTACAGGAAAGCTTTATATACATCAAGGAGAGGAAATGGAGACCTTTTCTGAAGTCTTCTGCTGCGAATGTCTCTCCTGCAAAAAAATATCCCAGTGATCTCAAAGTAATCACAATTTCTTATTAAAGAACAATTAATAAGCGATCTCAACAACGTCTCAAACTGTGCTCAGATTGTCTAAGATCCTGCAATCAAAAATCTGAGATCTTGAAATTAATATTTCTCATCAGATTCTCCCAAGATCAAATGTTATCCTACATAATTTATTTTTATTTTAAACCACATCTGAGACAAAATCATTTCTGTATATTCTATGAATGGAAAACATTTGAGCGATACAATTTTCCGTCAATATCTTTTCATCTTGATCATGTTAAGTGAAACTCTTCTGAACATTTACATAAGGCCTCATTGTACTGACAAAGAATGAAGTAACACGTCTCATTCAAAGTGAGACATTCACATCATAAATTTGTGCTGCATCTGTGAAAATATTGTTTTAGCAGCTGTTGTGTATTGTAGTGTGTTATAACACAGCTGTTCTTCAAGTGTGAACTTTCACAGCTGTATCTGTGAGAACTGAATGTTTTATCCTGTGTATTTATGGGCACGTCTAATTTAAACCCAGTACTGCTACATTAAAGGGGTGGTTGACTGGTTTTTTTCTAGGCTTGATTGTGTTTATGGGGTGCAGTCTAGCATGTGTTCATGCTTGTTTTTTTAAAAAACGCATTATTTTCACATAATTTACCTTTATTCCACACCTCTCTGTCCCTTCTCTGACAAACGCCTCGATTTATTTCCTGGTTTATGAAGCCCCTCCCTCGATGGACTGAGATTGGTTAGCTGGCTCAGTGTGTTGTGATTGGCTAAACGCCTGAACGTCCCGCCCCTCTCCTCAGCCATGCGCTGCGGTTGAATTGTAAACAGTGGCGTTGTCTACAATGCTTATCAATTTGAGACCCAGAGGATATTAGTGAAGAGGATCGTGCAGAACCTGTGCAAGCACAGCTCTTAATGGTATGTTTGGTTGTTGTTGTCTCATACTTTTAAATACGCTGCTATTTGTAAGTGCTACTGTTTCTGTTAGCTTTTAATATACGGTTTTATCCTGATTAAAGCTTTAATACAGCACAGCAACCGCACGCGTGTCCATTTATAATGCTTCTCATTGCTGTGTGAAAATAAGTGCATAATTTGAACAGTTTGTTGGAGCTTATCTGACGATCTGAATGAGAGAGAGAGAGAGATGCAGAGCAGGGCGACACGAGTAACAGTATTAAGAACCGCTGCTTTAATGATTTTGAATCTTGTGAATCCATTAGAATCGTTAGAAGACAGAATCGCGATTCATATGAATAGATTTTTACGTGCACCCCTAGTTTTCTCTTCCTCTTCTCTAAAGCAGCGCAGCATGGCCTCGCCCCCTTTGCTGCGTGTCATAACTCGTAGTGACCGACAGATAGGGAACTCAGCTCTCCCCCGGCCTCCCCCTCCCCTTCTCTATCACTTAGCGGTTGTAATTACATCAGCAGATTCGGCACATTCACGTTTCGCGGTAGAAAAGCGGCACTTTCCAACTTCAGTAGCATGTTATGATATTACAGCTGTGAAATTACAAACAAAAAATAGACATTTTGAGACATGAACTGAAATGAATTGTGAATTTTATTAATATTAAATCGTCCTCCTCCTCCCATTTTCAGCTGAAAATGTTGGGGAGGCTATGCCTCCCTTACCTCCCCGATGAGCCGCCACTGGTTATAAGCCAACTTCTGATTTGATTTAATGATGTCTGTGAGCTAATCACAAATGCATTCTTGTCTTTGGAACATGCAAACTAGGCACTGTATATTAATATTAAACTGGAAATATAATGGTAAACTGGACCAGTAGTGTGCCTGTGATGACTTAAAATGCTGCCTAGGTAGTTTTGGAACAAAGTTTATGAACTTCAGAGAAACATGCATCTATAATTGCAAAAAGCTGAGCAGCTCGTCATTCCATTATCAATATGAGGATGGATCCAGAAGTAATATCACTTTATTTTATTTTATTTTATTGTTGCTATTGATTAACATTAGTTAATGCAGTAGGCATTATTTTTTACAATTTTTTACATTTTAGGTTGTGTAAATTAACATAAGTTGATGTACACATTTTATTTTATTTTATATTATTTTATTTTATTATTGTTGTTGAATAAAAGTATTTTTTTCCAGTGTTGATAACTAGACATCACTTGTTGATGACCTAAAATGCTGCCTAGGTAAGCAGCTTATAGGTTTTAAAACAGTTTATGAATATCAGAGAAACTTTATCTACAGTTACAAACAGCATCAATAAAAAAAGGTCAGAGAAGGATATAGAATTCATTATAGTGAATGCACATCAAGTAAGCAAGGATTTATGTTTATTTTGTATTAATTTATGATATGAGTGACAAAATTGCTTACATGCTGTTTTGACCCTGAAAAAAAACTGCTTACATTAGCCAAAGATGTTTTGGTGATCCTAAATGGTTTAAGCTGTTTAGCTACTTGACTAGTGCCTCTCTCAGCCTGACCAGTACTAGCAAGTACTTAGAACCAGTTTAACCAACATGGGCCGGTTTAAGCTGGTTATTTTCCCCCAGCAGGATAAATGACCTCTGCTGTTTATGACTGCACATCATTATCATTTTTCTAGTCAGCATGTCGTTATAAGATCTGTTGACTGAGCAGCATAAAGATATACAGTACCTTAACAGCGCTGGTTGTTTATTCATGCTATGAAACGTCAACAGGACATGACAAATCATCCTCGGCTTGCTCTCTCACACAACCTTCAATTATTGGGTTGAAGTGTTTTTGTCTTTTAATTGCCAATGTGTTTAAGCATTATCAGGAATATAGACGACGATGCTGAAGTCCTCGTATTGTTCCTTTTCTTTTCTCTGTTGTTCTGTTGTGTTTATCGTCCCACGGAGAGCCTTCGCTTCAAGAGACTTTTCTCTTCTAATTGGATTGGATTCTGTATTGGTCTCATTATTTCAGCTAATTAAGATTTAGCTCTGTGGCATCTTTTGTCACCGTGGTGTAAGTGATCCACATTGATTTTATTCGCTCATCTCTATTCAGATTGTTTTTTTTCCGAGGAACAAAATCCCAAACCGGCTTCTACAAATCTGATAGATTCAAATTAATGAGATTTTCTTTTACATAATGTAAATAATGTAAATCTATGCATTTTATTCACACCCACTGTCACATAAGCGTCATAAAAATATGATAACAAAATATCATCCATATTTTATGAGCAGTCACACAACATTAGCATGTTAAACTTCACCTCAGTATATACGGAAAGTCTCTCTTTAGTGTCAGAGTTAATAAACTGAACTTTGTTTGGAGCAAAACTAAACTGAATAAACATTGATGCTGGAATCTAAACCTGAGCAAATCTGATTTGCCTTTGACTGATAAATACAACAGTAAAGATACTCTGATCTTCAGCATCTATCTATCTCTGTCCACCCATCTGTCTTTCTGCCTGTTTGTCTGTCTGTCTATCTATCTATCTATTAGGGGTGTAACGGTTCACAAAATTCACGGTTGGGTTCGATACGACACAGTGGTGTCACGGTTCGGTATGTTTTCGATACGGGGGGCGGGGTAATTGGTTACGTCGTAATGTTGGAAATATTTCTGTTTTAAACCATGAAGGCGAGCCAATATCACACAAGCACGCGTTTGCACACGTGTGAACTTTGCTCAATATTTATGCCGGTGAACATCTTAATCTCAGTCAATTCACTATAAGCAGAAAGTGAAAGTAAAAACTGAATGATGGAGTAATGACGGAGCTTTCAGCATCTGACGCCGCATATTCTCTCAGAGACGATGAGAGACGAATCTACTTCAATATGCTGATAACGGTATCTATAGCTGTTTTCATTTATTCCCTTTATATTTCTCTTGTGGCCCGTACATAGTGAGAAGAAACGTATTTCGTGTTAAACAGGTTGTTTTTGAAAGTCGGTGCTTGAAATAAAAGCTTTATTTCATTGATTTTTATTGATGACTGCAGTGTTAATATTTTAATTATAGGACTATCATTTATTGTATAGCCTAATAGACCTGTTTTAAAAGACCTTTTTTAAAAACATTTTAATTGAGGAGTAAATAGCCAAATCTTATCCTCACAGCGCGTCAGTTATGTGGTAATTATTGCGGGGCAAATTAATTGTAATTTTAATTTAATATTAAAAGTAACTTCATAATAATAATAGGTCTAATAAAAATAAGAATGTAACAGGCCTACATTAATTGGAAATGCCAAATACTCTTAATATTGCCAATAACTGATGTATTTGACAATATCTCTGGCTATCGTCGATACAAGATCATCGTCTTTCGACGCACCCCAGCAAGGGGAGGTTATCACGGGGCAGACAGCACGTTGCCCGGTACGTCGTTTGGGCTGCCTTGTTGAGTGCAGTGGCACTGAGAACATTATATTTCACACACTTTAAACTCTTTTATTTTCCAAACGTAATAGGATTAGTCCAACGAATCGTTCGGTTAGTAATGTGTACCGAACCGAAAGCCTCGTACCGACCGGTTCAATATGAATATGCGTATCATTACACCCCTAATATCTATCTATCTATCTGTCTGTCTGTCTGTCTGTCTGTCTGTTTCTTTATAACATCCATATGTTTTGCAGATGCTGATTTGAGTCCAGTCGATTGCGTAACTGATTTCTGTCCCTCCGGATCGCCAGAGCGTGCTGAAGACATCACCGTGACATTGTCTGCCGTTGCATCATCCTGGTGGGTGCTGCGGAGAGAAGCTACTACATGCGCTTCAAGTGTCTGGGTTGAGTGCAATTCAAATTCAGTGATTCATACGGATGTTCAAATGGAAGGAAAATAGGGCCTCCTTGACCCAACATGTTATTTCCACCTAAACACACTGGCATGTTGTCAGGAATATATTGTCAGTCTGTTATTGCTCACAATATGAATCACTCGTAACAACACACTCGTATAGGCGGAAAACGGTGTAGTCACAATACGAACGGCGTCATTCTTCATTTGTGCACGGGAATGACAGGTCATATAACTGCGATAGTGAAGCACATCTCAACAGATCCACTTCCAAGGGTGTCTTCATTCAATTCCTGTGCTTTTACATTATTTCCCTCTTCTACAAGTCATTGACGATTGCTGTGACGGAGGTTGACAGATGGATAGCGTCGCAGCCTGACAGACGTCACAAAGGGGGATGATTGAGTTTTGACGCTTTATGGAAATCACGCTCACGTTGCAAACATGCGTAATCTCCCCTGGCAGGAAGCGAGACGGTCGGGAGCACTTATCTGCGAGAGCGGGTGGCCTGACTCCACGTGAAAAATGGACAGAGCTCTGAAAGAGTCGTCCGAGGATATAGAGTTGGTTTGTGGGTCATGCAATAGCTGCGCTCATGCTTCAGTGAGTTTTTGCTAGAGTTTCCTCCTTTGTCCTCGACAGGCTAACGTCGAGTTCTCTCGCGCTGGCAGAATTCCCAGTGATTGTCAACAAAGGTAGTTTGTGCTTGTTTTGTGCCTCAAACAAACACAACTTGACGTTTGTGGTGCCTGTTCTGGGGCAGCCTGTCCCAGATATCCAATCCTGTCCTATAGAGAAACTCTTTCTTTTTGACTATGTTGTCTTGTCCTATAATCTTTTATTTCCTGGGAAGCTTGTGTGTTTTTTGCATCCCTCAGGCACCTTGATGTTTCAGACCTTCTAGAGGACTGGCAAACACGTCTGCTACCTTTGCACAGATGAAGATGTCCAGAGATATGCATGCCTTTGCCGTCAACAAATGCATTGAGACTAGATATCTGAAATAGCATTAGGAATATTTTTCACAGATAAAATTTTATGCAAGTGACTGTAAATGCTTCTAGCAACGCAAGTGCATTTGCATGAATTTAAACTCTGCTTAACTTCAGTGCATCGCCAGCCGTCTCTGATGCCACTTTGAATCTCTTTGAAAACGAATGAATTCAGTCGTTATAGGTGCAGATCGCTGTCGTAAACATGAGCTTGTGACGTCTGCTTTTTTTCTGTGAAAAAGTCCCACGTGAAACTATACAAGACATTTAACTATTAATTTAACTAAAACATGTAATGAGCATTGATTCTTCAATGTCAGCTTGTGTGGCTTGTGACCTTTCCTGTTAAATTAAAAGTCATCCATCAAAATCACTGCTGTGCCGCTTGCTCCATCCGATTTTCTGCTGTGTCCTTTATGAGAAACGCATTATCAATAGATATTAAAGATCTATCATTTGTATTTTGATGCTATTTTGATGGACAGGTTACAAAGAATTGTTGCTCAGAAGTTTGCGAAATATTATTATTATTTGTATTACCTTTATCTCAGATGTTTCTCCTCAATAATATTTTAAATGAAAGAGTACATTGTTGACAGTGAGAGTATAAAGCTATAAAATGATAAAATAGTTTGATCTTGGAAGAAGTTCGTTGAGTTCAATCTGATCAGAATCTCAGTTGTAAATGATAAAATCCTATAAAAAAAATATTTTGAGTTTAAAGTGAATTCTTGTGTTTTAATGCAGACAGAGCACATTATGAGACTTACTGGAGTCTTATTGAATATATATAAGACTTAAAAGTTTCCTTTTGCTTTAATCTCATTGCTTTCTTGGAGAAAGAATTCACAATCTCATTTTGTAAATGATAAAATCATAAAAATCATTTGATCTTAGAAAAATTTGTTGGAGTTCAAAATTTCATGTTTTAGATGTTTTGAAATATAAGCAGACGAAATAAGCAAAAGTCTTGGAATCGTATTTGTAAATGACAAAATCATATAAAATCATTTGATTTTGAAATAATTTGTTTGATTTCAAATCAATCTGTTTTATTGCAGATTGAGTACAGTTTGAGACTTACCGGAGTCTTGGTAATATTTTTTCAGCAGAAAGGCCAGCAAAAGTCTAATTTTTCTCAGCTTAATCTCGCTTCTGTCTTGGAGAAGCAATTCAGAATATCATCTATAAATGATAAAATCATTAAATTATTTGATCTTAGATCTTATAATTTATAAAATATACATGAAATAAATATATAAAAAATGTAAACTTAAAATAAAATATATAAAAATTTAACCATTTCAGCTAGTTTGCAAGGCAACATTTCTTGAAGTACTAAAATAACTCAAACTAAATAAAATAATACTGTAAATAAAAATTTGTAACAACTATATAGACATATTTAATCAATAAATAATGAAAACACAACAGTTTACTTCATTAAAGTGAAAACAGAATATGTAAACATCTAATTCAAATCCTATAACAGTATATTAGTGATACTAAAATATCACTGGGCACAACAGAATTAACCAAAAACTCATCTGTTTAATGTCATTGCTGTCTAGAAACAATTCAGAATCTCTTTTGTAAAACCATTTGATCTTAGAATAATTTGTTGGAGTTCAAATCTCATGTTTTATGTGTTTTGAAAATATATGAGCAGAAGAATGAAGCAAAAGTCTCCATTTGCTCTGTTTAATCTCATCTCTGTCTAGGAGAAACGATTCAGAATCTCATTTGTGGTTTTTCCTACAGGATGCATGCAGCTCTTCCAAAAGTGACTAGATAACAGCAGACGGTGAAGTGTTGCTTGAGGCTGAGCGCTGCACACAGCCTCCATTTACAGCTGGAGAAGATGGAGACTTTCATTGAAACTGACAAGCGAAGGTCCAGACGGATGGCTTTGCTCGAGATATGTGACGCTGTGGGGTTGGACTCAGACGGGGAATAGTTTGAACTATTTATGTGAGAGGTGCTCTCAACAGGAGTCGGACCATACATGAAATGTTCAGCAATGTCAACAATGCCAAATGTAGGGCAGCCGAGAATTCCCAGTGACAACAAAGGTAAGGTTATGTGTGCTTTTGACAACACAAAGATGTCGAGGTTTGTGCTGTTTGTTTGCCCCACAAAACTTGCTGTCTCACTACAAAATGCAATTCAAAAGTAGAGCAACTGAAAGTACAGTTCAGATCGCAGGAATAATTGAGCTTCTTTTAGCAACTGCCTAAAATCAATAAGCATTTTTAAGCAATGAATAAGCAATCTTATTCATATTAGAGTGACAAAAGTCAACATGCACAATCAAAATGGACTCTTTTCAATGCATGTAAATGATTAATTGATGCATATTGTTGCAAAGAAACAAAATTGCCTTAATCTCCAAGCACTTTTATTTTTAACCACTCTAATCACATGCCGTCCAATTCATTTCCAATTGAAAATGTCAGCTTTACATTTTTTCACCATGTTTTCTGCTGATTTTTTTTGCGTGCAATGTGTGAAAATGAACGCTGAAGCTATGCGACACTCATTCGGTGTGAATTGTGTAAACTGTAATGAGCACAGATGCAAAATACTTGCATGAGATGTGTTAACAGGCCTCAGGCTTTAAAGCGTAATAGTTTCCCTGCCGATCTGGCTTGGATTCATCACATTCACAGACTCTTTATTTGAGTCGCTCTTTCATCACAGACTGTTTTGGGCACAATCACGATTATTATAGTTAATTAAAACCATTTAAAAATACAGCTGTGAAGTAAAATAAACGGCTAAAATAAAATTATTTAAAAAATAAATAAATAAATTGAACTTTTCTTTCAACTACAGTTGCCAAGGCAAGGCAATGTACTAAAATAGGTAACATTAAATCAAATAAAAAGTGATCAAATTAAAATACATTTAAAAAAATAAATATAAACAGAATTAATTCCAACTATATAGACATATTTTACATAAATCATAAATTACAAAAAATTACTAAAAAAAGATTACTACATAACATACAAAAATATAATGTAATAATAAAAAACACTATAATAGTATATCATTGATACTAAAATAATAATTGCACAGTTGAGTTTAATTTAAAATTAAGCAAAAACACAATACATTACTAAAATTAGTTAAAACAGAACATAACAATTTTATCTAATTTAAAACTATAATATAGTATATCAGTGATAGTAAAATATGATTGGGCACAACTGAATTGAATCAAAACTAAGCAAAACATACAAAACACATAACAAACCTATGTAAACTAACTAAAAATAAATTGACAGAACATATAAAAAATTATTCTAATTCACAACCTATAATAGTATATCAGTAGTAATAAAATAACATTAGTAAATTAGTAAATTCAATTAATCATTTTTTTTTCAGTGTAAAAATAAAATCTAATTCAAAACCTGTAGTAGTTTAACAGTGATATGAAAATAACACTGGGTGCAATTAAATTGATTCAAAAAATAAACAAAACATACAAATCACAACATAACATCTAAAACTAACTCAAATTTAAGTGAAACAGAAAAATAATTCAACCTGAAGGGGAAAAAATCCAAACCTGAGTTATTGTAGATGCAAGTCTCTTTGCACAAGTGCAATTGATGCTTTTGCCATTTTCAAGGTAATGAGGCTCTAAATATTGTTCAAACGATGTGCATCTTTGACGTTTTACAAATTGCGACTGCTCATAGACATTTAAATGCATTAGTACCGAGAGACCATTTTATTTATCATCAGAGATGTTTGCCAAGTCAGGTATAACTTACTATCGCTCATAGTTACTGTTAATGATTTGAACAAACCACTAACATCAAGGGTTAAACTGTTTTCTTTTCTCAGATGCAAAGCAAGAGAAAAAAATCCCATTCGAGTCATATCTACAGACCAGAATATCATAGAAATATGTGCTAAAAAAACATATACTGTACGACAGCTGTTGTATGGACACGCACCACCTATTTCCATCAGAAAGTATAATACAGCTGATATATGATGATGCCTGATGAAGGCCACATGCATTTGCAATTAAACGTTTTAGGATTTCACTAAATCATCAATAGGTGCAGATCAATGAACTGTATAGAAATGAATGATGCATTAGTTTATACACCTCCACAGAGCATGTAGAATGACTTTGATTAAAGTAAATGAACCCAGTGCAATAGCGTTCAACCTCATTAACAACACTTTAACCCTCGACGTGTCTGACTTTACTGTTGGACATTTGATTTGAGAGCAAATTCTCACTTTTGCATGAAGTATTGCTTAGTTAACGCTGACATAATCTAATAAAGCATATCCAGATTCGAATGTAAATCAGTGTAGATTGAGTTTTATGTGGCTGTATGTATATCGAGCAAACGAGAGAGTCATTTTGTTTTCTGTTTAATATATTGTTCTTTTTAGGTCCGTCCTCCCAGTGCCATCTGCCGCTACCATAAAGAGGAGAGACGGTGCGTGACAGACTGTTTTATTTGACTTGGAGGGGCTCATTTGGATTAGGGAGGATTTGTGTCCCTGCTGTGAAGCCCGGGTCTGTTTGTGAAGCGACTTGCGGAAAGAAGATCTGATGCGGTAGGTCCGATGTTTGCCTCTCGATGAGATAAAACAGTAAGCCGGCGGGAAAATCAGGGGTAAAATCACATTTAAGCCAGTCCATTGAACTGTGGAGGTAAACAATGAGGATTTAGACCCAGACAGAGTAAAGATGAGACACCTCAAAGAAATATTTGCAGATTGTTGGTATCGCCGAGCGCATATTGCACCAACGTTTTCCAAGCAGAACGTGCCGCCACCAAATGTTTGTCCAATTTAGAGAACATAACGGCTTTTTCGAGTCTTTAATGATGGTAGTGTCACGCATAGATGTAGAAGCAGCTGTAGAAGTTGTAAAAACAAGATGACTAAAAACAGGAAGACTTTGATATGAAGTGTTTTTAACCAATGACACTACATTCTGTTTTCACATAACATATTAACAAACCAACTTGATTCAGAGCAATTCTACAGGAACAGAATGTGCTGGCTGGAGTTGCTTTTAAAGGCAAAAATACTGCAAAATTACAAATATTATAATGTTTCCTTTACCAAAATCTGATCAATGGCAATCAATGTAAAATACATATATGAACATACATTACATATATCAGTCTGTAATTTTATGTTTTTTCACTGACAAAGACAACATATTTTTGCATATATAAATGTACATTTTTCATGCAAATCACTGTCACAAACAAATATTTGAAACGTGAACATTTATATTTTTTATAGAGAAATAATAATTATATATTGAGACAACAATCAATATATAAAAAATAAAAATTACAAAATCAATTTAAATTTGATTGTTATATTTTAAAATGTTAAATATGCACAAATATTTCATACATATATATTATATAAGTGAAAACCATAAAATTTAGTAGTAGTAATAGTAATATTGATAATATATGATATTGATCATTTTAATATATGAATAATAGGATTTAAATATAATAAAAAAATATAATTGAACATTTATTTCCATGATTGGAAAAAAAATGACTAATAATAATAATTAGTATTATTATCAACAGACAGATAGATAGATAGATAGATAGATAGATAGATAGATACTTATAATTAAATAATATTAAATAATAATTTAAATATTAAAAATATATTCTTTTTATTATAATTAAAAAACATAATTGAACATAATTCCATGATTTAAAAAAAGAAGAATAGTGAAATACATTCAATTAATAATCATAGAATAGTTTCCCTTTAATAAATACAGAGTAATTCCTGCCTTTAATATTTCCTGGACACAGAATCATTTCTTTGACTGTCATCAGAATCAATCATGAGCAGAGTCTCTGTTGTTAATCCTGGTTCTCTGGGACCCAGTCTTGTCTCATCTTACACACACGTCAAGCGGGTCCCCTCTAGTCATCCTCAAAGGGATTTTGAAGCAAACACGGGCGAGAAGTCAGGTGACATCCTCACTGATGTCTTCTGCTAGTAATAGCTCGCTGTCATGGCTTTTTCCCGACAAACGTTTGCTCTGGGTATTGGAAAGCTTTATCATCAAAGAATAAAGTTTCATTCTTCATCCAGGGCGAGATCCAAGGTCTTTCTGATGGCCAGGCCTTTACAAGCGCTCTGTACAACAGGGACCGTCTGTTTAGACGCTTACACGAGGCAAAACCTCAATCATTCCTACTAGCAAACACTTTTCCCCAAATCACAAATAACAGAACAAGAACTACTGTGTTGAGAAAAAGAGGTTTTCAAATCTTATCTTGTTTATAGAAGCAAATATTTGAAACATGCACATATATGTTCATATACAAAAACTAGAATTCTTGTACTATTTTATAATGTTGAATATGCACAAATATTTGATGCACATATATATTAATATCAGTAAAACCATAACATGCTTTATTATTATTATTATTATTAAAGAAATTATAATAATTATAGTATTATTTTATTAATAATTGTATTATTATTAATTATAATTTTATTTGTTATTATTACTATTAAAAATATTATATTGACAATTTGTTTTAATATGAATTATTTCATTAATTGTTTTATTTATTTATTTAATAACAGAAAACAAATCCAAAATGCATGCATTCATAATCATTTATCAGCAAAAATCCATGATAACAGCAAAGGCAAATTGACTGTGCAAATTATGACTTTCTTCATATTGTCATGCTTTTCTTAATATAAAGTATTTAATACTGGCATGCAAAGTGCTTGCCGTAGTTGAGAGCATACAGGCGGTATTTTTTTATATATTGTTATGCATTTGTTTTCTAAAGCAATAACAATGTTAGTGGTATAAAATATGACACACAGCTGTGGTTGATGGTAACTGTGCATTTTAAACAATCTAAGTTCAAGTATCATTACAATCATCAGGCAATATTACTCACTCTTTTCTAAAAAGTGCCATCTCAAATTTGTTGTTCTTCCATTAAGATCTAGAAATTGGTCAAATCGTATAACCCCAGAAGTAACTATAGCCATTTACCATGGTATTTACATGTAATACAATGCAGTTATATTACTGCGACACCATGTTGAAAAACTATGTTAATGCCATGGTACTTTTATAAATATAGTACGGTACTGAATGATTTCCATATTGATGTACCATATTTACACAGCAGTGTAAAGTACTTTAAAGAATGCAGTTATGTTAATGTAGCACTGTACATGTCTGAAAACATGCACTGTACTATTATGGCATAAAATAAAAATAAAATGTAAATATTAGATGAAAAACTTAAACTGAACAAATGTTGCTTTGACAATTATTTGAAGCATTAAAGTAAATACATGAAAATAAATATAAAAATGAATTGATGAAAATTAAAAATCAAGTTTTTAAGTTGGAGTAGATAATTTTTATAGAAATAAAAATAAATACAAACTAAAACTGAAATCTAAAATCTAATAAAAATGACAAAAGCACATAGATGAAATACAAATTTAAATAAAAACTGGAAATGTAAAAATAAAAGCTAATTGAAAAAAATATAAAAAATCTACTAGTATTTAAATAACACTGAAATGTAAAATCTAAGTAGTATCTAAAATATTTGCATAAAACATAAAAATGACAAAAGCACATACTAAAAAAATGACTGAACATTAAACAAAAATAATAATAATAACTGTAATAATATATAAATAATGCTAAAATAACACTGGTACTGAATGATTTTCATGTTCATATCAAAACTATGGTAAAACTATTGTACTGTCTTTACTTGGTGGATTAAAATGATTTGTGATGGTGCTTTAGATGATATAATTTCTCTAGGAGAAGAAGAAACAGTCTGATGGGTAAAATCTCTCTCCGTACCATCTGTGTTGTTGTGTTTTGCATTATCATGTGAAGTATCATACAGTAACGGTGTCCTGGGACTTACTCTGGTAAGGATGCTGCATGATATATGTCCGAGTTTGTTATCAGATCGCATAATCGATATTAAATTTAGTCAATATACACTAAAGAGCAGCACAGATCTGCAAACAGCATTGATGTAAATACAATCCCAAATGATCTGAGATGGTGTTTTAGTCCATTATAAAGATCGCTGATCCAGGATCAGATTTCCTCGGCCGAAAGTGAATTCTGTGAACAAACCGGACCCAAGGTCAGGCCTCGGCTCTGACCTCCAGCGAGCTCCTGATGGAAATCTAACCAAGCATCACGGCCAATTTGAGTCCTGCGAGTAAACAAACAGAAGTGCTCTTCAAAGGCTGAGGTCCAAACAGAGAGCGGCAGGTGCTGTGGGTCCATTCACACAGATGGAGAGACCCGAGGGAGACCTCCAAACACCCATCCAGTCCGAGACCACAGAGGCTTTTAGATTACGTCTCTCACTAATGCATGTTATTTTTACATTCTCTCCTCTGTATTCACATTACAAATGCCTAATATTGGATAGTCTCGCATCGCCAGACTTTTGACTGCTGCAAATCTCATGCACTCTGCAGTTATTCTGGTCAATAAATGCCCACTTAGACAGGAAGAGACCATCTGACCGACATGCAAAGTGACCATCACTTTTTCAAACCACCACTTGTAGTTTATACTGAGCGATGCAACCTAAAATATGGTATGCGATATGATATGTGAAATATCTCTTGAAATGCATGGCTTTGCAGTTTTTAGTTCTGTTTAAAGTAAGGAAATACAAAAACAACAACAAAATATCTGTTTAAAAGAATACACTGACAAAAAAAGTGCTATATTTGTTCTTCCACTGACATGATCTGCAATTTTATGTTTAAAAATTGTCAAATCTTATAATCCTAAAAGTACAATGTACTGTTTACAAAGAGGTATTTTGATGTTTACTATGGTACCATATCCATTTACCATGGTTATTACAAGTAATCCAATGCACTTTTACTACTGTGGCATCATGTTGAAAAACTGAAACGTTAATATCATGGTACATTTACATTTACATTTAATCATTTAGCAGACGCTTTTATCCAAAGCGACGTACAAATGAGGAGAACAATAGAAGCAATCAGACCATCGAGAGAGCAACAGTATACAAGTGTCATGACAAGTCTCAGTTAGTCTAGCACAGTACACGTAGCTAGAATTTTTTTTTTTTTTTTTTTAAATAGAATAGGTAAGTTAGTATTAGTTAGTCAGGTGCTGGCGAAAAAGATGTGTCTTTAGATGTTTTTTGAAAATGGCTAAAGACTCAGCTGTTCGAATTGAGATCGGGAGGTCATTCCACCAGCTGGGCACAGACCAGGAAAAGGTCCGTGAGAGTGATTTGGTACCTCTTTGGGATGGCACCACAAGGCGTCGTTCACTTGCAGAACGCAAGCTTCTGGAGGGCACATAAATTTGAACCAGCGAGTTTAGGTATATTGGTGCAGTGGCAGTTGTGGTCTTGTAGGCAAACATCAGTACCTTGAATTTGATGCGAGCGGCTATTGGTAGCCAGTGTAACCTGATGAAGAGAGGGGTAACGTAAGCTTTTTTTGGCTCATTAAAGACCACTCTGGCTGCTGCATTCTGGATCAGTTGCAGAGGCTTGATAGTACATGCGGGAAGGCCCGCCAAGAGAGCATTACAATAGTCCAGTCTGGAGAGAACAAGAGCTTGGACAAGGAGTTGTGCAGCTTGCTCTTGCAGGAAGGGCCTAATCTTCCTAATGTTGTATAAGGCAAATCTGCAGGACCGGGCCGTTGTAGCAATATGGTCCGTGAAGCTTAACTGATCATCGATCACAACTCCAAGGTTCCTGGCAGTCCTGGAAGGAGTTATGGTTGATGAACCCAGCTGTATAGAGAAGTTGTGGTGAAGTGATGGGTTGGCAGAGAACACGAGCAGTTCTGTCTTAGCAAGATTGAGCTGAAGGTGATGGTCCATCATCCAGCTAGAAATGTCACTCAGACAGGCTGCAATGCGATCTGTTACCGTCGGATCATCTGGTTGGAATGAGAAGTAGAGTTGAGTGTCATCAGCATAGCAGTGGTAGGAAAAGCCATGCTTCTGAATAACCAGTCCTAATGACGACATGTAGATGGAGAAGAGAAGTGGTCCAAGCACTGAGCCTTGAGGAACTCCAGTAGCAAGAAGTTGTGACTTTGAAACCTCACCCCTCCAAGACACCCTGAAGGACCTATCGGAGAGGTAAGACTCGAACCACAGGAGGGCGGTTCCTGAGATGCCCATCTTTCTGAGGATGGACATGAGGATCTGGTGGTTAACTGTGTCAAAGGCAGCAGACAGATCCAGCAAGATGAGTACAGAGGATTTGGAAGCTGCTCTTGCCAGTCTCAGGGCCTCTGTAACCGAGAGTAGGGCAGTCTCAGTTGAGTGTCCACTTCTGAAGCCAGATTGGTTGTTGTCCAGAATGTTGTTCTGTGCAAGAAACAGAGAGAGTTGGTTGAACACAACTCGCTCAAGTGACTTTGCAATGAATGGAAGAAGGGATACCGGTCTGTAGTTTTCTAAAAGTGCTGGATTTAGAGCAGGTTTTTTAAGCAGTGGGCTTACCCGAGCCTGCTTAAATGCTGTGGGAAATGTACCAGTGTTAAGCGAGGTGTTGATAATGTGAGTAAGAGCAGGTACGACCGAAGAAGAAATGGCTTGAAGGAGGTGAGTGGGGATAGGATCTAGCGGACAAGTAGTGGGATGATTGGAAAGGATGAGTTTGGAAACCTCCGTCTCCGAGAGAGGAGAAAAGGAGGTGAGAGATTGTGTATTTGTCGTTATAAAGTTATTATTAGTTTGCGGTGTAAGGAATTGGTCACTGATGGTTTTTGTTTTATTTGTGAAGAAAGTTGCAAAGTCATCAGCTGTAAGAGTTGATGAAGGAGGAGGGGGAGGTGGACAGAGAAGAGAAGAGAACGTTTTGAAGAGTGCGCGAGAGTCGGAACAGTTGTTAATTTTGTTGTGGTAGTATGTCATTTTAGCAGTGGAGACATTTGCAGAGAAGGAAGAGAGGTGTGACTGATACACAGTAAGGTCGGTAGAGTTTTTGGATTTGTGCCATTTCCTCTCTGCAGCCCTTAGTTTAACACGATGTTCACGGAGAACATCGGACAACCAGGGGGCAGAGGGGGTAGCGCGTGCTGATCTGGATGAAAGGGGGCAAAAGTTGTCTAAGCAAGATGTTAGAGTGAAGCAAAGAGCGTCAGTAGCACTGTTTGTGTCGAGTGCTGAAAACTGAGAGGGTGAAGGTAGTGCGGATGAAACCATTGAGGATAGGCGAGAGGGAGAGAGTGAGCGTAGGTTACGCCGAAAGGTGACCTGCGAAGGAGCGTGTGCTATTTCAGGAGTTAGTGTGAGGTTAGAAGTGATGAGGAAGTGGTCTGAGGTGTGCAGCGGAGTTACTAATGTGTTGTCAGTGGAGCAGTAGCGTGTGTAGATGAGGTCCAGTCGGTTACCTGATTTGTGAGTAGCCGTAGTAGACACTCGTTTGAGGTCAAATGAAGTGAGAAGAGTGTTGAAGTCAGTAGCCTGGGGTTTTTCTAGGTGGATGTTGAAGTCACCGAGCAGTACCAGAGGAGTACCATCTTCAGGAAAGTTTGAGAGTAACATATCCAACTCCTCCAAGAAGTCACCCAGTTGACCTGGGGGACGATACACAACTACAACGTGGATTTTAGCAGGGTGAGTAATAGTAATCGCATGAGATTCAAATGAACTGTTGCCTGTAGGAGATGGTAGAAGATCAAATTTCCATTCATTTGAAATAAGGAGACCAGTGCCTCCACCCCTCCCAATCGTGCGAGGGGTGTGGGAAAAAGTGAAATTAGTGGAGAGGGCTGCAGGAGTGGCAGTGTCCTCAGGTTTGATCCAAGTCTCAGTTAGGGCCATGAGGTTGAGACCGGAAAGGGTAGCAATAGAAGGAATAAAATCTGCTTTGTTTACAGCAGACTGGCAGTTCCAAAGACCAATTGGAACAGAGAGTAAAGTAGTAGAGGACAGAGGGACTGTTCGTAGATTATTAGGATTGGCCTGCCTCCAACGTACAGCGCGTGCTCTCCGAGTGTTAGTAGTGATAGTACAGATTTGAAAGCACATAGTGAGTACAATTGATTAAAAATTAGATGAGTACAAGTTAGACAAAAAGTAAAAGAAAGGGGAGAAAGCAATACTCAAGTGCCTTGTCGGTGTCCTTGCTCGGTGGAGTCGTGCAAGGTAGAGTCGATCGTCTTTACACTCGTCGGTCTTCACACGAGGAGGGCTTCACACCAGGGCTGCCGCGACCGCTGCCGCGGTGTACAAATCAGTTTTATACTTGCCTAATTACTAGTCCCTGAAGTCAGCTGACCACGCCTTTCTACTTAGCAAACCGAAACTGGGAACTCCCGCGATAAGCACGAGAACAAACGCGACTTGCGAACGCGTTTACCAGGTAAAACACAGTATGCAAAAATAATGGTTCCTAGCAACGACAACTGAGCTGAAATCTAATGAGAAAACAAGACAAAACACTCACAAACTGATGTTCTCTTCTGCTGATCGATTGTTCCTTCTAACAAATGTCACTGAATCAGGTAAATAAGTACTTTCTCTGGCTTAGACCACGCCTTTCTACTTAGCAAACCGAAACTGGGAACTCCCGCGATAAGCACGAGAACAAACGCGACTTGCGAACGCGTTTACCAGGTAAAACACAGTATGCAAAAATAATGGTTCCTAGCAACGACAACTGAGCTGAAATCTAATGAGAAAACAAGACAAAACACTCACAAACTGATGTTCTCTTCTGCTGATCGATTGTTCCTTCTAACAAATGTCACTGAATCAGGTAAATAAGTACTTTCTCTGGCTTAGACCACGCCTTTCTACTTAGCAAACCGAAACTGGGAACTCCCACGATAAGCACGAGAACAAACGCGACTTGCGAACGCGTTTACCAGGTAAAACACAGTATGCAAAAATAATGGTTCCTAGCAACGACAACTGAGCTGAAATCTAATGAGAAAACAAGACAAAACACTCACAAACTGATGTTCTCTTCTGCTGATCGATTGTTCCTTCTAACAAATGTCACTGAATCAGGTAAATAAGTACTTTCTCTGGCTTAGACCACGCCTTTCTACTTAGCAAACCGAAACTGGGAACTCCCGCGATAAGCACGAGAACAAACGCGACTTGCGAACGCATTTACCAGGTAAAACACACTTTTATAAATATACTATGGTAGTGAATGATTTACATTTTGCTGGACTGTGGTATTTACAGTACAAGGTACTTTAAAGAACACAATTATGATAATGCGGTACATGTTTAAATAATAATTAATATGCTGGTACTTCTATACTGTATATACTGTACTATTGTACTGAACAGGGTTATTGTATAATTAAAACTATTAAAAATGTTTTTGCTAATTGAAAGCTGTTATAAAAAATAAAATATAATAATTGAAATGTATATAATCAAAATCATTTTAAGCTGAAGCACTAAAATTACTTTGTGGGAATAAATAAAAAATAAAAATAAAGACAAAAAAGTAATCAAAATAGTATTTAAAAAATAATGCAAATAATTACAAAGCATCTGCAAGTAATGCCTTGAATTAAACAAGAAATACTGAAGTAGAGACTGAAATAAAACAAAAAGTAATCCAATAGTCTTTGTTTCATTTACATCTTTGAAAAATCATCTTTACAGTGTACCAAGTGAGAATTTGAAACTCTTTTCAAATGTTTCTCTAATTCCTTAGTGGATTTAAAAAAAAAAAAAACACATGTGAGTTAATAGTTAGCTAAAATGATAAAATTCATATTGAGATCTCTCACTTTATATTGCAAAATGTAGGCATACTGCAAACTGAGATGTGAAGATCTCTGAAGGAGATTACTGTGGTCTTTCTCTAAAGAGAAACATCTGAGAAGCAAAAGACTTTAGTGAATGTCTCCATCCATCTCTTTGATTTAGGGGTTATTAAAGAGCTTTCTTTTTTTACAGGAAGACATGGCATGTAGACACACTACAAACACATATCAGAGATTGTATTTCTGAATATTTCATTTTTACGAAAGTGCACATTATGTTAGAAAACGAGAAAAAAAAATACCTACAGGAAATTTGAACCAATTTAGGAAAAAAAGAAAAGACATTTAATTGAGCATTGACGGCAAAGAAAGGAACAGATGTAAATAGAAATGTCATGCATCGGTTTCTAAACGTAATGCGTTCACAGCAAACTGTCTTTTTGTCTCTCTCTGTGTGGTTAAACTGTTGCACTGAGCCGTCCTGCTGTTTTATTTCATTTTGAGTGGATATGACAAAGTGTGGCGTGTTCGTAGCTGAATGTAGTCGCTGTGTGTCACCGCTTATTGCCGCCTCACAAAGCGAAACGGGTGGCCGGCGTTCTTGTTTGTCTTTGTTATCCGTCCGGTCTTCAATCATGCACTGCGTTCTCATTGTTTAGAACGTGTCTACAAAAGTACCTCGGCGACAAAGCACACAGACTCCTTTTGCTTGGCCTTCGGTGATTACATCGAGGAGGAATATTGTTTGATCCTGCAATCACTGCAGAAAAAAAAAAAGTGGTGTTGCTAAGCAAGTGTCACCATTACTATATTACTCCTGGTCATGGCAGGTGATTTTATGGAAGCCTATTTCCAACACATGAAAAAACTGCTTTAGATACTAAATCAAAATTATGAATTTGTATGTCATAATTATGACTTTTAACCCATAAATTTGACTTTCATAATTGTGATTTAATATCTCATAATGTTGAGATATTTCATGATCTCATTATTTTGACTTTTCTCATAATTATGACTTCATATGCTCATAATTTTGACATAAGTCATTTTGATCTGTCATACAGTAGTTAAGTCATCCAGTAATTTCGTATGGCATAATTATGGCTCTTTATCTCATAATTACAATTTATGTCTAGTGGTCGACGATATATCGCCAAGGCCGATATATCGGCTGATATTTGGCATTTTGCAAATGTCATCATCGGCGATCAGTTTTTCTGTTTGGCCGATATGTTCGAGACTTTTATTTTGACGGCGCTGAGAAAGGCAGCGCCTGAGCACACAGCGCTCACATTCTCTCTTTTGTTTGCCGTCGTCATTATCAGTTCTGTCTAATACGGATAGAAGTCTGTCTAATAATCACAACTGTTAAACAAATGAATTAAAATGCATACAAAAAAAAGTATTATAACGATTGCTTTTATATTATTAGTAATAGAAATGCAAACATTATTATACTTGTTTACCGTCAGCATTCAGCAAATTTGCATTTATATCATAACAAATCTTTGAATGTCTAATAAACATTTCATTTCTCAAACCTTGCAGAATCCATCTGTGAGATCTCATGAAGTGTGTATTTGTCTGCTGCATTCTCACGTGTTCTCTGTGACGGTCGGTCCGTGTGAATTAAATGCTGACAGGAGAGTTCAGCTTCACTGGAGACGCAGATCAACAAACTTTAAACTCATGATTTCAAACTATGCTGCGCATTATTTGCCTACTATCATATTCATGTCATTTTCACTGTGTGCTATATATTACATGAGTGTTACCTTGGCTTTAGTTAAAAATATATATATATGATACCCAATGCACAAACTTTCCAGATTACTGAGTGCCCTGTAGGTTCCTTTTTATTTATATATTTTTAAATATTTATTTATTTGTGAAAAAATCTGTAATGTGATTACATTATAAAGAAGTTGTCATCTAAAGTATGTTTATTTTACACATTTATTTTTTTATTTAATTTTCAAATTATTTCAAATTTCTCAAATATTATTTAAAATAAATAAAAATTATAATTATAAAAAATTATAATTATCAATTATTAAGTTATAAATTATAATTAAAATGTGTGTGTGTCTCAGTTTTTATGTCATGATTATGACTTTTTGCCTCTTAAATTCACCTGTTATAATTATGACTTAATGTCTCAGAATTAGTTATGTCATAATTTTGACTTGTCATACTTTTACCTTCGAATTTTTACTTTATCTCAGAATTTTTAAATGTTCATTTAATTGTTACTAATTATAAGACTGTCATAATTTCAACTTCTCATACAGTAATTATGATTTTGTGTTTCATATTTTAGACTTTTTAGCTTTAATTTTGACACTTTAATCTCATAATTGTGACATTTTATGTCATAAGTATGACTAACCATAGCATGTTTTTTTTCTTATTTGGTGGAAATGGGCTTAACTTGTGACAGTACCTAGCAACCACTCAGAACACCCTAGCAACAGCATAGCAACTACCCTCAACCCTCTGGCATCATGGCAGCAAGTTTTGCACAGACAAGTAACATTCACTTTTCTTGAGAAAATGTAGTTTCCTCTGTAAAACGTGTGCCAGGCTGATTGATGATGTGAATAGATCAACATGGCATGCCGTCTTCAAAATGCATCTTGTGACTTTCCATTTTAGCAGAGCAGACCAGAATTCAATTTGTCCAGTGCACAAAAAATTTGTACTACAACCCAAAAAAAAATGTCTCTCTCAGATTCCAGCCAAGAGCCTGAGGTTATAGTCTCATGTCATCTTCTGAAAAACTTCCCATCAACATATGAGAAAGAACCTGATGATCATTTGATTGCCTCCGGCAGAATCTATAGTTTCACCCTTGTCTAGAAAAATAGCTTTTATATGAACACAAATTAATAAGAGATTGCTCAAAATGAAAATATGAAACTGGTGAAGCATCTGTCTTGGTATTGATTTGTGTCAGCCGATTCTGGCTAATGTGACCCATGAGAAGCCGACTGCCTCTGAAACATATTACCTGCCTTAACGTTCAACCTCGCTAACTGCACAATCCACCATTATTTATGCCCGGCAGGGAAAACAAGATTGAAAACATGGTTAAAAACATGATTTTTCTGACAACTTGAAGATATTACCTTATTAATATCATGTCACATGCGACAATTTAGACTCACTTGGTTATAATTCACTACTGTATGACATTTTGTCGCAGTTCAGTGAAGTAAAGCATGTTGCCATTTAAGATTTTAAGTGGGCAGTAACAACATGGAGTGAGTCAAAGAAATGGTTCATCCAAGATATAGATGAGTTTGATTATTCATCAGATTTGGAGAAATGTAGCATTGCATCACTTGCTCAGCAATGGATCCTCTGCAGTGAATGGGTGCCGTCAGAATGAGAGTCCAAACAGCTGATAAAAACATCACAATCCACACCACTCCAGCCCATCAGTTAACATCTTGAGAAGCCAAAAGATGTTTGTAAGAAACAAATCCATCTTTAAGACGTTTTTAACTTCAAACCGTCACTTCTGGACAAAATACAAGTCCATAAAATATAATAATGCTTCCTCTAGTGAAAAAGTTTGTCTTCTGTTGTCTCTCACATCAAAATCCATCCACATATTTGTTTAAAGCTGTTTTGGACTGGTTTGGTTTGTAAACGGTGCTTGATCTGTGCAGATTTCTCTCCTGATTCAGATCAGAATAATTTTTCACGGGAGAAAGATATGGATAGAGGATTTTAGCCGGAAACAATGGTTTGAAATTAAACATTTCTCAATGATAAATTTGTACAAACATGCAGCTTTTGTCTTATTACAGATTTTATCAGCTGTTTGGACTCTCATTCTGACGGCACCCATTCACTGCAAAGGATCCATTGCTGAGCAAGTGATCTAATGCTAAATTTCTCCAAACCTGATGAAGAAACAATATCCTGACCTGAGGGTACATTTTCAACAAATTTTCATTTTTGTATACTATTCATTTAAACAGCTAATTGTATATGCATGTTCTTGTGTTATGATTGGCTGGATTTGAAGATGAAACTCGTTGCACTCCATTCAGCTAATCATTTAAAAATCCATTGTGTAACACCATTACCACAAAGGTTCTTTATAAGCTCTTTATAAACGGTTTGGTTAAATATGTGGTAATATTTTAACACTCATCCCATGTCATACTGGCAACCTTTGCATTTCAAATCCCTATAATGTATGACACTTTAATTGTTAACAAAGTCTTCAAGCCTTGACGTAATTGGATTTTTTTCAGAGGCCTTTAATGTAGTGCCGTTTGCAGAGCTTCATTTGAGTAATTGCAGATGACCTCACTGTCCTCTTTCCTGTAATCCGGTATTGAGCCGCGGGATCAGACGTCAGTGGGTAATGTAGACATGCTTGGCTCCGGATTCACCCCTCCATGATGCTGCGGCTTAGACTGTAAGCAGCTCGAGTAGAATGGGTTTAACCATCAAGCCACTCATTACCATAGATAATGTAGCTCCATAAAACATATTAGATGCTATGCAATAAAGACCAGTAATTGAATGGACTAAAAATTAATGGAGCTTTATGTACAGTCAATATTATATATCTATATATATATATATATATATATATATATATATATAAAATACTGACTGTACATAAAGCTCCATTAATTTTATATATATTAAATAATTTATCATTTCTATATTAATTAATTTATGTACAGTATATTATAATTTATAAGTTCTAATATATAATTTCAGTAATTATATATATATTTAAATGTGCAATTAAGATTAGACCTTGAATGAGATTCATCCGATAACATCTAAGTTCATTGTCTCAATAAAGACATGTGAAGACATTCAAAGACATTGTTTAATATGACTGAATAAATCTGACAGCAATGTTACAGCAATGAAAGTAAAGGTCAGGGCTGCGTTTCCCAAAAGCATCGTAACTTAAGTAGTACTTGAAAATCTTCGTAGATCTACGAGTGCTCTGGAGTAATCGTAAAGCTCTACGTGCATCGTAAGAATGATTATGAGTTATGAGGTCACCTGCTGGACAATCGCTAGATTACACCTTTAACTTTATTCAAGTGCAATGTGATTATAATTAAAGCTTTTGATTGTACTTTATTGTACACTTTATTACTCGGTTTTTGTTTTTTTATTATTTTTTGTTTAAATGAATTTATAAATGAAATAATTAAAAAGGGCAGAAAACCAAAAAAAATAGAAATACACATCTAAATTAAATGAGTGAACAACAACAAAAACGAATAAAATAAGTAATGTAGGAAATATGCTTCAAAGACTGGGAAAAATAAGGGACCATGCAGTGCAGGGGTTCTCAACCTTTTTTACTCCGGGGCCCCGCTCCTTCTCCGGTCAATTTTGCAAGGCCCCCGTATGCCTGACATTTCCTCTTATACTGTACTTCTGCAGCAGAGAGAAAAGTGTTTATTTTTAAACTGTTTTATTAACCAAAACATTTGTTTTGCCTTATTATTCTTCTACTGCATGTCATAAAAATAAAAAATAAATAACTCAAAATTCAAACAAACTTTAAAGTGCCCCTATTATGGGTTATGAAAGGTTCATATTTTGGTTTTGGGAGTCCCCAACAACAGGTTGACATGCATTCAAGCTCAAAAAACACTTTCATTGTCTTATATGCATTTCTTTTTACCTTATTTGCTCAACGATTCGCTCAATGATTCATTTTTCCAAACTCCTCCTCTGCGTGACGCTAATCTGCGGTGATTGGTCGATTTCATTTAAAGCAGTGTTTGTGAGCTTTTAACGCTCCAAAAGCGGCACCTAGTGGTGAAGAATGAATCTGCATGTTCATTCAGACAACGCGAAAATCAAGTTTTCCCAGGTCTGCGCGCAACAAGTGGGCGGGCAATATGCTAATATTTCATGTTGACATCAACGTGAAACGGCTTCGGATTCATTTTAAAAACTCGTTTCAATGATTCAGAATCGACGCTTTCTTTTGAGAGACAATAACTTTATACATGGTGCACTTTCAGATTTAAAACTTTGCAGGATGTTTTCATTCACTTAGAGCTGTTACACACAGCATGAAAGATCATTTTCAAAAATCCATAATAGGGGCACTTTAAATTAAAGCTATACTTCATAACTTAAAAGGAAACCCTCTGCTCAATTCTAACTTTTTAAAATAACATAAATGCTATAAACCCATATAAAATAATACCAACCAGGACAACAGGGAGATGCCAAAAGACCACTCACTACACCTGTCCCATTGAACTGGACTGACTGAAAATATAGCCTACTGTTTGTATCCATTAAAAAAAAATAAACATACAAATGAAAAATACAGCAAATCAAGTTTAAATCTGTTGAAACACATCGATCTGAAGACGGGATCAGTGAACAGTTCCTCCGTCAGAGCGCGTCTGATGCTCACATGTCTATAACAAGCCTCACAAGATCCTCCTCTATGTGTGAGCATCATTATAAAACACGCACAGGATATTAATTTAGACATCTATGCAAATATTGAGATTTCACACAAAAATACGATAGGGATCAGAGCCCCGAGAGCGTGTATAGTTTGTGAATCATAAAATGCGTGCCTAATGTACGACTCTGATATACAGGAGAGTGTCATACATTAGGAACGCGCAAGTTCGTTATTATGGCTCTAATCGTGTTTACCTTTACATTAGCGTGACAGGTTGCTTCATACAGCCCAGAGATGTAGTTTACGAGCAGCGGTTGGAAGTTTTGAGCCGATGTTCAGTCTGTATTTAACAGTGTGATGAGGCTTGCTGCGCGAGTCCGAAGCAATCAATCACAGAGCACGAGAGAGGCCGTGCTTTGATCATTTTAATTTAACACATTAATAATGAAATTAAACAATTATAGGATAATATTTAAATTAATTTTAAGCCATCTCGCGGCCCCCTCGGAGGATCACTGAGGCCCCCTAGTGGGCCGCAAACCCCCCCCCCCCCCCCCTTTAATTTAGATATTAAATACTATATAGTATAATATTAATAAGTATAATAATAATGTACTATATTAATATTATATAATAATATTATATATAGTAGATTAATATTATACTTATAACTATTATATTATATTAGGCTATATTATATTAAATTATATCCAAGCTGTCTGGAACACAGCATTAGGTTAAAATTTCAATAAATGAGCGTGTAATACAATTACGAGCAATTCTATAAATTGACATTTCAGCACTTGACAAAATGAATAGCGACTCCTAAGTAGCACTTAAAGCAGGGCTACATGTGATTGTCAAGGTCAAGTTGAGGTTGTTATTTTAGGTGGCGACTGCACATGTTCAAGGTTCGCATGCTTGTAGACATCAGATTTAGCTATTCCTGTTGTTTCCTTGTCTGAAATGCACAAGGAATAAGATGGTAGTATGAGATTAGCAGCAAATGGAGGAGAGACACATCAAATCATAATAAAACATCAACTGTGTACAGTGTTTTAGGATAGTGGTTGCAATGAGTTGGTTGGTTGCAATGATACATTATAAGAAATATCTGTGAAATTTACGATAAAAAAACAGCAGCTGTGGTTGCCAAATTTACAGTTAAAAACTGTATTTCATTAACTTATATATATATATATACCCTACTAAAATACTAATTAATTACAGTGACAACTACATTAAAAACACAAGTGATAAAGGTAAAACCAAACAATGAATCAAGTTCATCACAAGCAGCTTTTCCACAAGCTGAGTTAAATACTAATATATAGAAAGTGCCATACACTCAAATCACATAAATGACACTAAAATAATACCATAAGCATTCATTTAACAACATAAGACCCTAGGTACAGCTAATGTGAGCGGTCACACAAGGGATTCTGGGTCAATATACGGTTGTTCACTCTTATTATAAGATGAATTTTTCATTAAAAAAAATCTAAATTAAACAGTATTGTACTGTAAAATTACATGAAACATTCTGTTAGATTTATTAGTTTTTCATCGTACAACAAGCCTTTTTACAATCTTGTTTTACCATTAAAATTAAGATTTTTTTTCAAAGTGAACTTGTTTAACCATATTCTATGTAGCATGACATTACCTTAGCACTTAGTGTTACCTTTCCAGTAACAAGGTTATTTACTGTGTGGCAAAATACTACGTTGCTGTTTTTCCTCATGTTTCTTTTTGCTAGCACCTTGTCGTGCGACTAACACCAGTTTTAAATGAGTAAATTAACTGGAGTTTAGCTACTTTTTGAGTAAGCTGTAGTTAAGAACAGCTTCGCCAGCACTGCTACCCATGTTTTTACACTAAAACCCGACTTTCTATTAGCTGCCGGGATGAGAAGCGGAATTAAATTGAGGCCTTTTCATGCCATTAAATATAAAAGTCAGTGTATCTTTGCAGCTGCTCACTGTCTGGCAAACATGAATGAATATCATTTCATTACAAATCCAATAGTGCAATATTTCAGTGAATGTACTTTTAATTCCCGTCTCGTTTGCATGGATAAAATAGATGTTGACTAAGGGAGTTGAATTCTAAAATAAGCCTGCGCTAATCTTTTTTTCCAGAGAGGTGATGGAAGAAGAGGATTAGATATCCCAGCAGAGTCATTCTTCAAATGTAAAAGTGCATATTGCTTTCCTCTCTAATGCATACGTAGCGCGAGCTCCCTACAGTACCTTCAATTTTTCTTCTCTTTCTCATCTCTGCTTTCTTTCACCGAGTGCTGGGATGCTGGGAAGGACGCGATGAAAGATGCTCCGTGTAACTCCTAACCTCTGTCATTTGTCTCGGCCGTCCGGACCCTGATCTCCAGTCTTGTGTTTTTCCTGTTTCACCTTGACAGTGCCATTAGATACAGGGCCGAGCGCTGGGGAAGTCCTGTGATGAGACATACGTTTTCATTAGCCTGCTGTATGTCACGGGCCTCTTGTTCCTGTCACCGTTTTCATCAAATTGCAGATGGTTTTGTCCATATGCATGTTTGTGCTGTTTCTAGATCTGTCTAATAAGTCTGATTTCCACATTCTCTCCAGCATATGTTCACACGGACATGTTTGATTGTTTGAAAACCAACAGTTCTTGTACGTTCGTTGACTAAGCTGCTGTTTCTTTTATTCTACAGCTTGTCAGATTAATTATCTGACGTGGCGTTTTGTACCCTCACAGATGGGCTTTTGAACTAAAGAAACGAGGAGCTCTTTGAAAAAATCTGATTCAGCTCTGAAGAAAAAGATAATGCACAATATTCAACAGCATGTGGACGTCTACATCTCTGAGCAAGAGAAAGGTGTATGTGCCGTCTGGAAGGAGATTTTTTCTTCTTCACCATTGTGAATTATTCATAACTATATATATGGTAGAGTAGTGGGTTATATGGTGAGTCACGACCCAAAAATGTTGAGGACAGCTGTGAAAATGCATATGAAATTGTGCATCATATAGGGCAGAGAAAGAAATAATTATGTTGAGACTTTTCAATTAGTTTCATTAGATATCATGAACTAACAATGAACGATACAGTGTTTATTAATCTTAATGTTGATTTCAGCATTTAACATTTTAAAACCAAAAGTTGTATCTGTTAATATTAGTTAATGCATTATAAAGCGATTGCATTTTTAATTACTGACATTAACAAATATGTATGTAAAACTGCTCTACACTATAATCAGAATCAGAATGAGCTTTATTGGCCAGGTATGTTTACACATACGAGGAATTTGTTATAGTGACAAAGCTCCACAGTGCAACAGAATGACAGCAACGGGACAGGACGCAGACAACAAAAGAACACTATACAAATATACAAATAGGCAATGTAAAAAAAATAAATAAAGCAAACACACTATGCAATACAGACAATCATGTGTGTACAGGTCTGACGTGCAAATTTGAAATGGAAAAAATTTAAATAAAAACTATTATATATGTATGTGCGGTGAATAAATAGTTGTAAATAGTGTTGTGTGTTCCACGTTAATGTCAGGTGTTCATGAGATGGATTGCTTGAGGGAAGAAACTGTTCCTGTGTCTGGTCGTTCTGGTGCTCAGAGCTCTGTAGCGTCGACCAGACGGCAGCAGTTCAAAGAGGGAGTGTGCTGGGTGTGAGGGGTCCAGAGTGATTTTGCCAGCCCTTTTGCTCACTCTGGATAAGTACAGTTCTTGGAGAGTGGGGAGGGTTGTACCAACGATTCGCTCAGCAGTCCGGACTACCCTCCGTAGTCTTCTGAGGTCAGATTGGGTAGCTGAGCTGAACCAGACAGTTATTGATGTGCAGAGGACGGATTCAATGATGGCAGAGTAGAACTGTTTCAGCAGCTCCTGTGGTAGGTTGAACTTCCTCAGCTGGCGAAGGAAGTACAACCTCTGCTGGGCCTTTTTCACAATGGAGTCTATGTGAATGACCCACTTCAGGTCCTGGGAGATGGTGGTGCCCAGGAACCTGAATGACTCCACTGCAGTCACTGTGCTGTTCATGATGGTGAGTGGGGAGTTATTTTATAATAATACATTTCCACCTACTTAAGAGTTTTTAATTTTTTGTAAAGGAGTATACTTACATTTTTAAGAATGATCGTAAGAGTTGAATCTTGTACAGCATAAAAAATGAAGTTGGTTAAATGATTTCGATGAGTTAAAGTCTTGGAAAAACATGACGTATCCTCAAAAAAAAAAAAATATATACATATACATATACATATACATATATATATATATTGTCCTTAAAAAAGATAAAACAAAACTGTTCATGCAAATAAAATAAACATAACATTTCATTGTTCTAAGTGTTGCATGCATTGCAATAGAAAAAGGAATAGCTTTGTCAGTCTGTTGTTGTTGTTGTTTTCCAATTCAAATGTCTAAATAAATCAAGATACATTTATTAGAGATGCAAAATTAAGATGTGAAGACTTATTAAATGAAGTGAGTTTATCCTTAAAACTTACAAATCTCTTTCAGTGGTGCACGAAAACTCGTTTTTATACAAAACACGTCTTTACTTGGTCTTGAACAGGTCATTAAAAAGTCTTAAATTTAGCTTAATTAAACTTGCAGAAACACTGATAATGAACTTCCCAAAAGCATCTCTACGATCTACTTACAATCTTACAATGCTTTTGAGAAACTCAGCTCTCATTAATAAGTTGTTAAAAATCATGTTTTGCCACATGAGAAAATTGTCACAGATCAGGGATTTTAGATCAAAAACGTCAGTCTTCAAACCCTGAGTGTGACATGCTTCCCAAATGAAGCTGTGTGCACTGTCAATCATGACCAAACTTCAATTATTTTTATATTCTGACATAAAAGTCTATGTTGACTTAAACCAAAACTCATATTGTACAATGAGAAGCAAAATCACTCGATACAAGCCTTCGGCGCTTTAATAATGTGTCAGTGCAGCTGACTGATTATTTAACAACTTTTAAGCACTTTCCAGTGAAAGTGAAAAATGTACCTTTTTAAAGTCCTTGCTTGTTATACCAATTTGTGAAGCTGTAAACTTTATGAAATTGTTAAAAGGTCTGCGGCCGTAATTGTCTTGTAATTTTACGGTGTCGAACCGTACGTTCTGATAACAGTTTATTAAACAAATTATTCAGACAGTCATCTCATTAAAACTTTTCCTCAGTGAATTTTTCCCCCATTTTCTCCATTATCATATTCCTCTTTCTGCGTACGCGTCTCGGCCTTAATTCTCTTGTGTAGAGGGAAATTAAATGTGCTTCTGGTTGATTACATTTGGGTGGTGATATTCCCTCAAGCTCCGTGCAAACGCAGCACCTCGAGGAATCCAATCCGTAACGACACCGCCAACATATTCCTTTAAATAAAGGACCAGGTACTGAATTGTCGTTTTTTTCATGGCGGCGTGCACTATTCAGTTTAATTGAATTGAGATTTGCCTCGGCTGAATAGGATGACAGCCGGTGCTCTGTTGGAGAACTTTCCCAGGTCTATATTAATACCGTCACGCTGAGCGTGTGTGACAGTGATTGAAGTGCTGTGAAATGCAGGTAAAGAACGATTCATTATCTTGTCTCTTTAAATACTTTCAGGTTTATCAGAACTATTTGTAGTTTGGTTTAGAGTGGAGGGACTTTGACTGAATCCTTGCAGTCACTTCCATTAAGAGTGCGTTTGATGGTTTGTGTTTGGCATGAACGCACACAACTGCAGTGATTCAAGAGCTGTTGTGGTAATCATATGTTTCGCCAATCCTCAATGCAAAAGATGATTCTAAAAACATTTCACTTTGTAAAAATGTTATGTCCTTCAGATCCGGCACGCTTGATTTATTTCCAATCTTGGATTTTGTTCTCTAGAAGTCATCCTGACAGTAATAGAGTGGCATTTCATAGTGGTTGAAGTTCGGGGGTAAAAGGTTGCTGGTTCAAACCTTGCAATGAATGCATGCAGTTTTTTTTCATTCATTGGTCAGTTTTGAGATTTTTGGCTATTTGGCTTTTTATAAAGTGTTGTTTCAAACTAGTGGAAAGAAAACATCCGAAATACACTTCTAAGTGTTGCTTTTATTGCACTTTATCTATTTGCATCTGTAGATTTCAATTACAATAAGTATCTTTAAAGGTTGTTTTCTGAAGATGAGTGGGGTTTTTTTCCACTGTTTCAGCAGCACTTATACATACCAAACTTGAAAGTTTTTTTTTTTCCTGTCCATTTTCAAAGGTTTTTACAGTGGTTTGTTCCTATAAAATTTGTCTGATTTTATACAACATTTTATTCCTTAAAAATAGTGAATACATATTTATTTATTTCAGTATTTTCTGATTTATAGCATGATAAAAAGAGATATACGAAATCCTCTGTGCAAAAACTTTTTTTGAACCTAACTTAATATAGCTTTCAAAAATTTGTTCTCAAAATGTATGTAAATCAGTGCATATTTTTTTATATGTATTTTTTCAGTGCATATAGAGTTTGCACCCCTGATTATCTATTAGTTAAGGTTTTATTTATTTATTTATTTTTTTTATTTTTTTTGGGGGGGGGGGTATCTATTCATGGTGTCCAAGACAACTTTCCCAGGAATGGGACAATAAATCCTATTCTATTCTATTCTATTCTATTCACATTTGTCAAGCCTTAACTGTCCACGTAGTGTACTAGAAGATGCCTTAGATAAATGTCTTCTATGACTATATAGACTACATGGTGTCTTTCAAAACATGCTCAGATTAATTTAGGTTTGGAATTATGCAATTTATAGTTTGTAAGTAATGAATAGATTGTTCAGAAAGTATTGTTCATATCTTACATATATCGGTTGCTATAGAAATGATGTCAGACTTTCTCACATGCATGAGAAAAATGATCTGTATTCATGTCAATTATGACATCAGAATTTCACATTTATGCATATATGCATTAAAACACACTGACTCGCGCAGTCTGCTATATGAGGAAAAATGAGTGGAAATTGTGTGTTCTGACAATATTGTGCACTGTACATGATGTGGGCAAAAACTTTTTTTTTGTGATTTTAACAACTAAATGCGAGTCTGATATGCAAAATAAATGAGGTTTTATTGTGAAATTTTGTTTTAGTGCATTTCATAAATTGCCAAATGCTTTTATCCAAAGCTATAAAACACAATGATGTGATCAGTTCATGTTTCCTGGGAACTGAACCAGTGTTTGGCTTTGTTGGCACTAGTTGAGTTCAGGGAGACTTTAAGAGAAGCTTTAGTGTCAGATTTGCTGTTCAGATATATTGAACATGTTTAACATGTATGCAAAAAAAGAAGTGACAGCTCATGTGGGCTGCGCTGTAGTTAATTATAAAAAGTGAGGTGTAACGTTTATATATGCTTAATATGGTGAGAAAACTGATGCTTTGAGTTATTAATAAGGAGTCGTTAGTACGGTAAGTGTTTTAACACTTTTTAGAGTGTATAAGTGTGTATACACACACACGCACGCACACACGCAGACATAGTGTGTAAGTAAAAAAAAAATCTATTTATCTATCTATCTATCTATCTATCTATGTAGGTAAAACAAGATCACAAAAAAAATGTTGGAGAACAGTCTTAAAAATAAGGGAAAGCTTTGATTTATTTTATTTATTTTTATTATAACCCATCCTTAAAGACGAGGTTTCTTCAAAAATCATCCTAAGGGACATAAATCTAATTGAAGATTAAACTATATACATTTGTGTGTGTGTGTATATATGTATATATATATATATATATATATATATATATATATATTAGTATACGACTGGTAATGATTCTTCAAAGAACACAAACTTTAGTGGTTGAAAGCAATGGAACTGTGTGAAAACAGCCGTAAACACCTCATTAACTGAACCTTATTTAACTTTGTGAATCCTGCTGTTGTTTACCTGGAGAAATCAATGCATTTGGATGCAATTAAAAGGGGCATGAACTGCATTTTTAAGTTTTATATTGTTTTCTGAGGTGAGGTTACAACATATAACCTCATAGTTGGATATGTATAGTATAGGCTACATCAAAAACTGTCAATTTAGAAATTAAAGGCCATTTTCACTTTAAGGACATCAGTGTAAACGCCCACTGCTTTTTGTGTAACATCTTTGCATATGAAATAATGCTGCATTTACATACGCCCGAGTTTCCCGGAAAACCAAGGTGGACGTGTCGATTGTTAGCAATACTAGTCGAATAAAACCACATAAAAAGTGGTATTTTGTACAGATAACACCATAGTATCATGTCCACAAATAGAGGTCGGGTAGTACTTTGTGCACCACTGAGTGTTGTTTTACACTACCATTGAGAAATTTTAACCAAACTATGTTACAGACTTTTCATTAAGACCCTAAAGAATCATATCAACTTGTGGAAAATGGGCATCCGATGACCCCTTTAATAACATTGCTTTATTAGTGACCTCTTAGATCCATTATCCAGGATCATCTGTTCTGCTGGAGTGGTGCAAGAAGAAAATCCAGGGACGATATGTTTCTGCACAAAGCTCATTATATATAAATACCTGAAGAAGTTATTTTGGGGTAACTTAAATTTAGCCCTCAACTGTTCAAATGATAACTACACCTCCTTTTCAAACAGATATTTTATAGTGGTTATGTAGCCTGGTTCAGATGAACATCTGGAACCGTAAGACCTCCTTTATTTCTGGGAAGTTGCATCAGTCACTTTCAATGTGGTTTCCTCCGGTTTCAAATAAAAGATCCATTAATATGTTCAATTGTAGTGCAATTTAGGAAAATTGGGATCATTTGAAATAAGTATAAAAATACGATCAAAGCTGACCTTTAATGGCAGGGGAGTGAACCTATCCAAAATCCTAATGCTCCCATCGCAAAACATGGTATATATATATGTATATGTATATATATATATATATATGTATATATATATATATATATATATATATATATATGTGTATATGTATATAAGTAACATTAATCCTCTGCGTCTTCAGTGGCTCAGATGTTGGGAGTAAATGACGACTGCTATATTATTATTCATTATTACATCCAACAACAAAACACCTCAATCGCTTAATCAGAGAAATTCTTGTCTTCCCCTGCACTGGAGTCGCCACAATGGCGGACAGCTCTCAGCTCACTCAGGGTGGGTCTAAGGTAAGACGGCTTGTCAATCAACTATTGTGGGAGAGGCCTGTGCAGAACTATGTCATTCTGACAGGCATCTCAGAACAGCCTGATTTGAGAAAGGGGATTTAAAAAAAAACACTGGGTGGATTTTTATCATTATAGGGTGGATGTGTACACACACTTCCAACACCCATTTATCTGCAAACAACATGTAAAGGGATTTTTGCATCTGATGACCCCTTTAAAGGGTTATCAGTTATCATTAAAAATCAATTTCCCAATGGAGAAAACAAATGCAATTTTGGCTGTTGCGGTCTATTACATGTGAAACTCTTTTGAAAACTTCTGAGATTAACTAATCAAGAAACGTGTTGGTGATAACATTATATTTAGACACGCTTTGCATAAAAGGTCACAGCCTTTGATGCTAATAGAGCATGGCGCTATAGCAACGTCAAGATCATGGGTTCGATTCCCAGGAAAAGCAAGAGCAGATCAAATGTAAAAACTGTAACTTGAATGCAATGTAAGTCGCTTTGGATAAAAGTGTCTGCCAAATGCATAAATGTAAATGTAATATAATCCCTTTTACAGTGACACTGCTGTCATATCTGCTGAATTATAAATCATATCTATGCATTAGCACCTGTAGAATTCCTCCCATGCATCAAGCACTAGCAAAGCCATTCATTATTTCCAGCTAAGAACCCGCTCTCTCTCTCTCTCTCTTCTCTCTCTCTCTCTCTCTCTCTCTCCCTCCCTCCTTCACAGACCAATAGCAATTTCCTCATGCATGCACATTGCACACAGCCGTATACCACATGTAATGGCACCCAGGAAGCTCATTGCATTTGATAATCTCCTCTCAAGTTGTCTGCAAGTTCAATCATTTATCCACTCAGTGCCGGTCTGAGCCGTTTATTCCTCCATCTTACGCTGTCGGTCCCGGTAGAAGGCAGGGGAGGATAGTATAGTGACACTGAGAGAATCAAAGATCTCACCTGGATCAGTGGCGCTAACTGAGTCTTAACCTGCTTGCGCTGCCGCAGGTGAGGCGCCTCATCTAATCCATTCAAGTTCGCTTCCCCCGAGGCAGAAAAATGTTGGTATTATGATGGCTTTATATATGATTACGTTTTAACAGTAGTGAACTGCGGTTCTTTTATTGCTTGATTCTGGATGAAAGCAGTTCAGTCGATCTGAATCACGCCAAACTCTGTTGACCGAGTTCTCCATCTTTCTCAGATGTCTGTGATTGTGATCCTTGAGTGTGACCAGGGGCGCCGTAAGGGGGGGAAAAGTTAGGACGATTCTAAGGGCCAGACGATGGGAGGGGGCCCCCGAGGGAGAAGCGTGATTTCTACCGAGGGGAACGCTAGAGCCCTGCATTTCAGCCCGGCCCCGACGGGCTTCGATCGGGCCAATTTTCACATCATAGTTCAGACGCGGGCCGGGCCTCGGGCCTGTTTTAGGCTTCTCCTTATCTTTATATTTTAGACATCCATCAATTAGTGATGAAAAAAATTGCCGCGCTGGTGGAAACAACACGAGACCGTGTCACGACTGTCAAGAGCGGCTCGATGGTGTTTAGTGTCCCGCAGCAGCAGAGAGCCGTCAGCGCAGCTGAAGAGTTCTGCGTTCAAATACACACAATAAAGCTTGCCATAAAGCCCCAGCAAAAGTAATTACCATGAATGTGTCAGGGGGAAATAGTAAAGAGATATTTGAATTATTTACTAATAAACTAGTGTTTTCTGTGTCAGTGTCGCAAAGATGAAGAATCAGATGATGATCCTGACTTGCCATCTCCTCATTAGACTCGCCTTTAGAAAGAAGTACATCTTCACGGATTATAATGAAAGAGTTTTTGTTTTTGTTTTCGATTTGATTTATTTCGTTAAGTAGTAATTTAAAGCTTTCTATAGATATATTTATCATGTCTGTGAGGCATGTATTCCCTGACTTTCGGTTAATTTTTGTGAAGTGCTCCTGTTCAAAACGAGACGGCACATCATTGTTTTCTTTATTTTATAAAATTATTTTATATATTCAGGGCTCTAGACTGCAACCAAAATGCAACCATTTTTTGAGAGTGTGCAAGTAAAGTGGTTGCACTTGTGCTAGTGCATGGTCTGCGCTGTTCCAAAGCGCGTGCCCTGCCAGCCGCAGCACATTGTAGGAGAAAGATTTCACTGATCAGGTGCGAGCGCTTCAGTAGAGCCTGGTTTCACACCGCATGCGTAAGCAGAGCAGAGGTAGCGCAAAAGCGGCACGTATGCAGAGCGGGAGCAGCGCGCGCCCATTGCGCTTTCACTCGCCGCGTCAGCAGGAGCTGAAGGAGCGCGCCGCGGATGGAGCGCAATGAAGGATTTGGTTTTCAAATTAAAGTAAAAGATCGCTTCTTAAAACAGAGAAGGTGAACATGTTGGTATTCTTGTAGAGAAAACATGCAAGTCCTGTCAGCGACAGACAGTTTAGGTTTACTTTTCTTTTTGTTTCCGTTTTGAAAAGCTTGTTATCTTTGCTGTTTACCTCACGTTACACTATGGAGGCTTTCCTTATTTTTTTATAATATTATTATTTGATTCATCAGTGTTTGCTAAACATTCTGTTATGTATTAGTCGTATAATACAGCATATGATGTGTCCTATGCCTCATCTTATTCGTTTTTGTTAATAAATGTTATGCTAGTTTGTCATTGTAAAGTACTGTTTTATTGTTGTTGTGCTTTTTAATTAAGAATAACAATGAATCCATCTTTTGTTTTAGTCTTAAAAAGTGAAAGGTGTATAGATATAAGCAAAACAGACAATTATCTTTTCTTGTAAAGCGTGACACCAAGATCGTGAAAGTGAAAGCAAAAAGAGGAATTCCTGTCACAAAATATAAATCACAAATAATACTGATGAAAAAGAACGGGTTGAATGTTGAACACTTTTGTTACCATATAACTATAAACTATGATAAAACTTCACCAGCATGCATTGATTAATCAAATGTTGTATAAAAAAAAAAAATGTGACCTGTCTGCTTGGTCGTTACTTTAAGAAAGAAAAACACTTATTTAACTAACAAAAAAATGCTCCAAACATTTCTCTAAATTAACTTTATAAAAAAACAAAACGAAATATTATCACTTTGCCATTACATACAAAACTGAACAATTAACCCCTTCAGCCGTGATTTATTCATGATATAGCACGGCCTCGAGTACCTTATTGCTTTTATAAAATGGTTACCACACAATAAAAAATATTAAAACCAAAAATGTATGTATTGAAATGTTACTTTTTTGAAGCAAGTTCGTTAAATGCTGTCCTTCCGCTAAAAATAGTTCCTGACAGCAACAGTAAACGGCAAGAGAAGGTTCCGAACATGCCTCATCTTAAATAAAAACAGAGAATAGGAGGTCCTATCATCCACTGTGTCATTTATTGTTTTAACACCCATATATATATTTTCTCACATACATACATCTGCTTATCTCTCAGCATGAAAAAACATCTGTTTTCTGTCTTTTAGTTTCCCCGGGCGCCGCTATATGGCTGCCCACTGCTCCGGGTGTGTGTTCACTGCTGTGAGTGTGCACTTGGATGGGTTAAATGCAGAGGACAAATTCTGAGTATGGGTCCCCATACTTGGCCACACACCACTTCCCTTTCCCTTCCCTTTCCTTTCCTTAAAACAGACTGATTCGCGGCACAGCGTGAGTTTGCAAGCGTCATTACAGTGTAAACTGATGGACATACAGAATCATACCTGAAACAGAAAACTAATAAATAGTATTCCCTCCTCACTTCGGAAACTGTAGACGTCCACACATACACGCACACACATCAACATATCTCCGCATGAGAAGCGTTTATTAGACGGAGGAAAGGCGGGGTCTCGAAAATTAAAGATGATGAAAGATGCAACAGGGGTTACTCATAGTTCATAAAATAAATAACAAATAGTTAATTCTGCCGAAATGCATAATAGATGAAACAGTTTTGATACTATATTATTGATTGTTTATGTTGCTAAGGGTGATGCTCAGTGATACACAGACCCTTGGGTGAAGCGGTCATAGCCTTGCTGTATCATGAATAAAACACAGCTGCTGACCAAGCAGAAATGAGGAATGTAACTAACCGTTTTATTTTATATTTATATATATACAGTGTATATATATATATATATATATATATATATATATATATATATATATATATATATATATATATATACACACATACATACACACACACACACACACATACAGTGGGTACGGAAAATATTCAGACCCCCTTAAATTTTTCACTCTTTGTTATATTGCAGCCATTTGCTAAAATCATTTAAGTTCATTTTTTTCCCTCATTAATGTACACACAGCACCCCATATTGACAGAAAAAAACACAGAATTGTTGACATTTTTGCAGATTTATTAACAAAGAAAAACTGAAATATCACATGGTCCTAAATATTCAGACCCTTTGCTGTGACACTCATATATTTAACTCAGGTGCTGTCCATTTCTTCTGATCATCCTTGAGATGCTTCTACACCTTCATTTGAGTCCAGCTGTGTCTGATTATACTGATTGGACTTGATTAGGAAAGCCACACACCTGTCTATATAAGACCTTACAGCTCACAGTGCATGTCAGAGCAAATGAGAATCATGAGGTCAAAGGAACTGCCTGAAGAGCTCAGAGACAGAATCATGGCAAGGCACAGATCTGGCCAAGGTTACAAAAATAATTCTGCTGCACTTAAGGTTCCTAAGAGCACAGTGGCCTCCATAATCCTTAAATAGAAGACCAGAACCCTTCCTAGAGCTGGCCGTCCGGCCAAACTGAGCTATCGGGGGAGAAGAGCCTTGGTGAGAGAGGTAAAGAAGAACCCAAAGATCACTGTGGCTGAGCTCCAGAGATGCATTCGGGAGATGGGAGAAAGTTGTAGAAAGTCAACCATCACTGCAGCCCTCCACCAGTCGGGGCTTTATGGCAGAGTGGCCCGACGGAAGCCTCTCCTCAGTGCAAGACACATGAAAGCCCGCATGGAGTTTGCTAAAAAACACCTGAAGGATTCTCTGGTCTGATGAGACCAAGATAGAACTTTTTGGCCTTAATTCTAAGCGGTATGTGTGGAGAAAACCAGGCACTGCTCATCACCTGTCCAATACAGTCCCAACAGTGAAGCATGGTGGTGGCAGCATCATGCTGTGGGGGTGTTTTTCAGCTGCAGGGACAGGACGACTGGTTGCAATCGAGGGAAAGATGAATGCGGCCAAGTACAGGGATATCCTGGACGAAAACCTTCTCCAGAGTGCTCAGGACCTCAGACTGGGCCGAAGGTTTACCTTCCAACAAGACAATGACCCTAAGCACACAGCTAAAATAACGAAGGAGTGGCTTCACAACAACTCCATGACTGTTCTTGAATGGCCCAGCCAGAGCCCTGACTTAAACCCAATTGAGCATCTCTGGAGAGACCTAAAAATGGCTGTCCACCAACGTTTACCATCCAACCTGACAGAACTGGAGAGGATCTGCAAGGAGGAATGGCAGAGGATCCCCAAATAAACTTGTTGCATCTTTCCCAAAAAGACTCATGGCTGTATTAAATCAAAAGGGTGCTTCTACTAAATACTGAGCAAAGGGTCTGAATACTTAGGACCATGTGATATTTCAGTTTTTCTTTTTTAATAAATCTGCAAAAATGTCAACAATTCTGTGTTTTTCTGTCAATATGGGGTGCTGTGTGTACATTGAGGAAAAAAAATTAACTTAAATAATTTTAGCAAATGGCTGCAATATAACAAAGAGTGAAAAATGTAAGGGGGTCTGAATACTTTCTGTACCCACTGTACATACCAAGATGATCTCATGATAATTCGTATGTATTTTACGTAAAATGTGGTTCTATAAAACGTACATTTACTTACATTTTACAGGCACTAAAACGTACAATACTGACATATTTTCAGCATTTAAACATACAAAACTAACGTATTGACGACGTCTAAAAATGAATCCTTATGAATATTGAAATCGCGGCTTTAATTTTATTATTAGTTGTTTTTAGTTGTCATATCAATTATTTTCAATTGCATCATTAAATTGTTTACTCGTTTTGTTGTGTGATTTCTGCTGCCAGCTCGTTTCCAATAATAGGCCTACATAATGTTAAAAGACTTCACTTTAAACCTTAAAATAAATAACATTTGAAATCGTTTAACCTTTACTTGTCATGCATATGAAATATGCATCGGAATATCATGACAACATTTTTCCTCGTTTCGTCATACCCGATTAATGATTAAAAACTGTGGTTAATATGTTTTAATGAAACATCTATAATAAATTGTTCATTAATAAATCACAACAACCCCATGCTATGGGCATTGCCATTCATACAGGCTACAGCGGAAGTTATTTTACACAACTACTCGAAGTTTCCGGTTTTTGAACGTGGACTGTGAAAAAGGCCTATAGAACCATAAAAAAACACCAAAACCGCAACATAATTACGAAATGAAAATTTTATTTGTGCGCTGTAATCCAGATCTTCAAAATCCATACCACTGCGAGGAACAAACCCAAATACAAGCCTGTATTCGGCGATCTTCATCTCCATCCTGAGCAGCAAGTCCAGCGACCGTATACAGCAAAGCCCGCGCTGACTGACGCGCTCGTTATGAATTCAAATGTTGCCGCTTCAAAAGACAGGTTTACGGCAGGAGAATTGAACGCTCATTGGCTCTCGCCTGCAGTCGTCACAAATTGTGACATGCAGTGTTTCTGGTGAGGTGTGTTTCTGAAAGATGTGAGGTGTGTTTTACACGCGCGCTTTCACGAGTTAGCTCGCTAAGAGCTAGAGGATCAGGAAAATAATCTGGATAATATTTTCAGCGATTAACAACATAAATTCTGCTCTGCACCTCACACAAACCTGATGTATTCCGCCAGAGAGGACTGCGGCTGCAACGCATCGTCATTTGGAAAATTTGGTAGTTCTTTTGACTTTTTTGCAATAAATAAATGATTGTAATTGCATTTCTCTGTCATGTTTTTCTTATAATAATGGTGCCATCACAGAAGTGCAAGTTACCTTTGCCAAGGTCACTGACACAACCCCATACCATGACAGACCCTGGCTTTTGGACTTGTTGCTGGTAACAGTCTGGATGATCCTTTTCTTCTTTGGTCCGGAGCACACGGCGTCCATTCCTCCCAAAAAATACCTGAAATACTGATTCATCTGACCACAGTACACGTTTCCACTGTGTGATGGTCCATCCCAGATGCCTCCGAGCCCAGAGAAGTCGACGGCGCTTCTGGACACTGTTAACATAGGGCTTCCTTTTGGCACAGTACAGTTTTAACTGGCATTTGTGGATGTAACTACGTATTGTGGTACTTGACAAAGGTTTGCCAAAGTAGTCCTGAGCCCATGTGGTGATATCGCTTATAGATGAATGAGGATTCTTGATGCAGTGCCGCCTGAGGGATCGGAGATCACGGTTGTTCAGCTTAGGCTTGCGCCCTTGTCCTTTACGCATTGAAATTCCTCCAGATTCCTTGAATCTTTTAATTATGTTATGCACTGTTGAAGGTGAAATATCTAAATCTCTTCCTATCTTTCTTTGAGGAACATTGTTTTTAAACATTTCAATAATTTTCTCACGTATTTGAAGGTAAACTGGCGATCCTCGGCCCATCTTTGCTCCTAAAGGACTAGACCTTTCTTGGATGCTGCTTTTGTACCAAATCATAATTACAATCACCTGTTGACATCAACTGTTTCAAATCACATCATTATTTAACCAATTTACCTCATTACTAGCCCTATATTTCTCCTGTCCCAACTTTTTTTGGAATGTGTTGCAGGTCTGAATGACAGGAAAGGATGTATATTTACAAATGGCATGAAGTTGACTAGACAAAACATGAAATAATTTGTGTTCATATTGTCTGCAATGAAATACAAGTCAAAGTAAATTTAGAAATCACTACTTTTTTTATTTGCGTTTTCCATACTGTCCCAACTTTTTTCTGATTTGGGGTTGTACGTATAAACATGAGACCAGGCTGTACATACATACGTATTCACAGCACTTCACTTTTTCCACATTTTGTTATGTTACAGACTTATTCCAAAATGGATTCTACAAACAATACCCCATAATGACAACATGAAAGAAGTTTGTGTGAAATCTTAGCAAATTTATAAATAAAAAAACACACATACATAAGTATTCACAGCCTTTGCTCAATACTTTGTTGAATCACCTTTTACCAATTACACCAATTACAGCCTCAAATCTTTTTGGGTATGATGCGACAAGCTTTGCACATCGGCACACTTCAAAAATAAAAAAAAAAAGTTGGGCAAACTTAAAAGTTTAAGGCAACCAGCTTCAGCAGATTTGAGTTCTCAACTTCTTGTTTTAAGTTTATACAACAAAAAGTTGAGAACTCAAATCTTTGGTCAACTTTCTTTTTTTTTCTTTTTTTTTAACAGTGCATTTGGCAATTATCTGCCATTTGCCTCATCACCTCTTCACCTCTCAAGCTCTTTCAGGTTGGATGAGGGCAGACGCACATTTTCAGGTTTCTCTAGAAATATTTGATTGGGTTTAATCCCAGGCTGTGGCTGGGCCACTCAAGGACATTCACAGAGTTGTCAGTAATCCACTCTTGCTGTGTGTTTAGGTTCATTGTCCTTTTGGAAGGTGAACCTTCTGCCCAGTCTGAGGTTCTGAATGCTCTGGACTGGGTTTTCATTAAGGCCATCTCAATATTTTGGTGCATTGAGCTTTTCTTCTTCTACTCTGATGAGTCCCTCAGTCCCTGCCGTTGAAAAACAGCCCCACAGCATGAGGCTGCTACCAGCACACTTTACTTTTGGGATGGTACTCTGCAGGTGACGAGCACTGCCTGGTTTCCTTCAAACATGATGCTTAGACTTGAGGATCATCAGATCAGAGAATCTTGTTTCTCTCAGTCTGAGGGTCCTTTAGGTGCTTTTTTGCTAATTCTAAATGTGTTTTCATGCGTCTTCACTGAGGAGAGGATTGAGTTTGGCCACACCGCCATAAAGCCCAGATCGATGGAGTGTTGCAGTGATGTTTGTCCTGTAGGTTTCTCCCATCTGCATATGATCATGGAGGTCAACTAGAGTGACCATCAGGTTCTTCGTCACCACTCTAACCAAAGCCCTTCTCCATCAATTGCTCAGTTTGGCCAGGAGGCCAGCTCTAAGAGTCCTGGTTGTTTCAAACTTCTTCCATTAAGGATAACAGCGACCGCATGCTTCTGTGAACCTTCGATGCTGCAGAATATTTTTTGTACCCTTCCCCAGATCTGTGCCTACAGACAATTCCTTGGACAATTCCTAGTCTTTATGACTTGGTTTGTGCTCTGACTTGCACTGGGACCTTATAGACAGGTGTGTGCCTTTCCAAATCATGTCCAATCAACTGATTTTACCACAGGTGAACTCCAATCAAGTTGTAGAAACAAGGATGATCAGTGGCAACAGGGTGCACTTGAGCTCAATTTTGAGTGTCATGGCAAAGGCTGTGAATACTTATGTACATGCTCATTTTTTTCTTAGTTTTTTATTTTTAATATATTTGAAAAGATTTCAAACAAGCCTCTTTCATGTTGTAATTATGGGGTATTGTTTGTCGAATTTTGAGGAAAATAATGAATTTTATCCATTTTGGAATAAGGCTGTAACATAACAAAATTTGGAAAACGTGAAGCGCTGTGAATAATTTAACAATTAAAATAATTTATATTGTTATGCAAACACCATGGTACATGAATATGGAAATCATTTAATACTACTGTATATACCAGAGTACCACGGTATTACTATCTGCTAGCATAACTGTACCTCCATTGGCGTCCTTACTTTATTGTGTGTTGATTTAATATGAATGTAAATATTGCTTTAAATATACAGTATCTCACCTTTAGATATTTCTGATAGATAATTAAGAGAAAAACAGAGCTGTACCTCTGTAATTACTGGATCATTGTCCCTCTGAAGGACAGAAGACAGATGTAATTGAGTGCTTTCTCAAGCTGAGGTTTCTGACAGGTGGATACAAATCATCTGGACCGACTGAAGCTAATTACATCTAATTAGCCACAAGCGCTCGTTTCTATTTCAGTCTTCAGCTATCAGCTCTGAGAGTAAGAGATTCTTAAGAAGTTCTGCATGCTGCATGAGAGCGATACATTTCTCAACTTTGTCTTTTCCCCGTTCTTTACTTATTGATTGACTTAAGCTTCAGAAACGCAGCATCGCTGTTAGAGGCTTTCAATCATTTAACATGATTAAAGTCTCTACCGCACTTTCCTCGCACCAGACGCGGGGTGAATTTCTCACAGTGCTGTGAATAAAGCAGATGATTTTTGCAGTATGCATTAGGCCTCGCTTTCAACTTCTGCTCATCTCCTGTAATCCAGAGCGAACGGTGAAATAATTCTGCCTGTGACCGGAGAGTGCATAACATTTGCTCTGATAAGTGACTTTGGTTTAGTCTGTGTTATCTGAAAGCTGTTTGCAATTACTCAAACTAATGAATGATGAAGAATTCACTGACATGCTGTTTTGTGCTTCAAATGGTGTGGCACTAATTCTTTCTTGTACTAATTATCAAGAACAGTGCTTTTCACTCACAGGCCTGCAGGTGAATATCTTTATTTCAGCACCAAATGTATTCAGGTTTTTTTTTTTTTCATTTGCATTTTAAAAGTCAACACACTCTGAAGTGCAACCTTTATGACTAGAGATACACACTGGAATTGAACACATTTTTGATATATCTTTGGAAGATAAAGAAATGTCTACAATTCATATTTGCTTGAAGCTAATTAAAGTAAAGGGTTTGTTATTTAAATACTAAATTCATACATTAAATTTTTAAATAAATATTATATATATATTTCTGTAATTATATTGTACTTTGATATAGATTGTAGTATTGAATGATTACCATATTCATGTACTATGGTATTATACAAGACGTTACTTCCAAGAATACAATTACATGTCTGAAAAATAATATTTAATGTGTGTATTTGTTATATTAAAAACATTGAAATTATATAATGACACAAAAAATAAATATTTATATTATTTTAAATAACAATAATTAGTATAATTACTAGAGGCCGACCGATTAATCGGCACCGATAGTTGATTTATGGAACTATCGGTTATCGCAAAAATCCATGCCGATAGTTTTCCGTGTTGCGTCTGTTGCTGGAGTGGTTGAGAATGGTCTGCTGTCATTATACAGTACGAGAGCGGCCTCTAGAGGCGGAAATCACTGACAGCACGTGTTGTTTATTTTGGCACATGACACAGCGCGCTGTACAGAGCGGGAAACTCCAGAAGCGCATTTAAATACAGCCGACAGAAAATCCTGCCGCGGAACAGAGCGCCATTCACATAGTTTTCTATTAAATGACATTATGTACATTAAAAATGATTTGCTTCATATAGAGAGCTGTAATACAGATCGCGCTTTCTCTTTCCGTTTGCTCTGGGTGTTTTTAAACACCGAGCTTCAAACTCATTTATGCCACATAGTTCATTCTTGAAGCAAACCTATGTCCGTTTGGTGATTAAATAAACCGTTTTGGACCATTGCTTGAATTGAACGTGACGCGTCCGGTGTGTGTGATACCTTGACTTCTCCAAGACACAGCGCTTCGCTTTTGCACAGTGTGTCACTTACATTATATTTTGATTAGATAATAATGCAGCGTCCTAATATGGCAGCAAATAAAATGTAAGCGCACACATAAAATATCAATAATCTGTGCATGTAATTTTAATATGGCCTTGTGTAGGTATTTCAAGATGGCCATCTTTAAGCATGACTGTTGAAATTAAATGGTAATACTTAACAATAAGAGTCCATTTGTAACATTAATGAAAGCTGTAGAAGTATTGTTCCTTGTTAGAGTGTGTTAATGTAATTTCAACATTTACTTTTACTAATAGGCTTCATTTTTAAATTTTAAAGTTTCTTCTTTTAACATTAGTAAACTATGAAATAACTTTAATGATCAATATAATAATTAATATTAATACTAAATTTGTATTCATTTACAAAGTTTGGTTCAGTACTGTTAATACTTTTTTTTAAATATCAAAGCTCTATTTTAGTTTTCGTTCAGTATCGATTTTAAAAACTATCGGTTGATTAATCGGTATCGGCCAGTGTGGTCCAACCTAGCTATCGGTATCGGTAAAATCCACTATCGGTCGACCTCTAATAATTACTATTATCATTATCATCATAATTTTAATATTAATGCTTTTAATATAATCCTAATAATGTTTAAACAATACAATTAATTATAATAATATTTACATTTCAAATATTAAATATTTTTGCTGGTTTAAGTTGGTCTTCCATAATACTAAGAATACTGTTACATGTCCAAAAAAATATTTTTTAAATATAAGATGTTATATTAAAAACAGGATATAACAGAAATTATATAATAATACCAAAAATAATATTTAATATTTATCATCTTTTAAATAATAATTAGTTTAATTATTATAGTTTAAAATAATTTAAAATGAGTTTATAAGTAATATTATTAATAATATTTAAGTGATATTTACATTTTAAATATTAGCTGTTTTTGATGGTTTAAGCAGGTCTTGCATAATACAAGAAGTTACTTCTCAGAATAATATGTTACTTGCCTAGTATTTAATGTGTATATAAAATGTTAAATTAAAACATAGAAATGACGTATCAGAAATAAAATATTTAATATTTGTAATCATTTAAATAATAATAATATGAATAATTTTAATGTAATTCCAATATTATTTAAATAATATTATTAATGATAATGATATGTACATTTCAAATAATAATATAGGTTCTCACATACAAGAAATCAAGAAGTTATAAGACAATCAAAAGTTGGCCTTGGAATTTTTCCATGGTTTACCCATTTCCCATGGTTTCGTCATGTTTAATATGTCAACCTGTGGTCGTGTTATGACTGTATGGTTCCTGACCTTGCCAAGATGATAACACAATCCTGAGGGCAGGAGGCTGTCTGAAAACATCCATCAGCTGTCATATGAAATCTCAAAGAAGCTCCATCTTCATAGTTTGACCTGTTGTCAGGTGTCTTTAAACCAGCTGAACCTTTCAGTGTAAATACACACACACCGTACAGCCCAAAACCTTAAGGAATACGTCTGTTTATAACAAATATAAACTCAAATGTGCATTTATAATTGCCAATATATTAAATATGTACAACCCCAAATCAGAAAAAGTTGGGACAGTATGGAAAACGCAAATAAAAAAAGAAAGTAGTGATTTCTAAATTTACTTTGACTTGTATTTCATTGCAGACAATATGAACACAAAATATTTCATGTTTTGTCTGGTCAACTTCATGTCATTTGTAAATATACATCCTTTCCTGTCATTCAGACCTGCAACACATTCCAAAAAAAGTTGGGATAGGAGCAATTTAGGGCTAGTAATGAGGTAAATTGGTTAAATAATGATGTGATTTGAAACAGTTGATGTCAACAGGTGATTGTAATTATGATTTGGTACAAAAGCAGCATCCAAGAAAGGTCTAGTCCTTTAGGAGCAAAGATGGGCCGAGGATCGCCAGTTTGCCAACAAATACGTGAGAAAATTATTGAAATGTTTAAAAACAATGTTCCTCAAAGAAAGATAGGAAGAGATTTGGATATTTCACCTTCAACAGTGCATAACATAATTAAAAGATTCAAGGAATCTGGATGAATTTCAGTGCGTAAAGGACAAGGGCGCAAGCCTAAGCTGAACAACCGTGATCTCCGATCCCTCAGGCGGCACTGCATCAAGAATCCTCATTCATCTATAAGCGATATCACCACATGGGCTCAGGACTACTTTGGCAAACCTTTGTCAAGTACCACAATACGTAGTTACATCCACAAATGCCAGTTAAAACTGTACTGTGCCAAAAGGAAGCCCTATGTTAACAGTGTCCAGAAGCGCTGTTGACTTCTCTGGGCTCGGAGGCATCTGGGATGGACCATCACACAGTGGAAACGTGTACTGTGGTCAGATGAATCAGTATTTCAGGTATTTCTTGGGAGGAATGGACGCCGTGTGCTCCGGACCAAAGAAGAAAAGGATCATCCAGACTGTTACCAGCAACAAGTTACCAGCAACAAGCCAGGGTCTGTCATGGTATGGGGTTGTGTCCGTGCCCTTGGCAAAGGTAACTTGCACTTCTGTGATGGCACCATTAATGCTGAAAAGTACATAGAGATTTTGGAGCACAATATGCTGCCTTCAAGAAGACATCTTTTCCAGGTACGTCCATGCATATTTCAACAAGACAATGCAAAACCACATTCTGCACACATTACAAAGTCCTGGCTGCGGAGGAAGAGGGTACGGGTACTTGACTGGTCTGCCTGCAGTCCTGACCTGTCTCCAATAGAGAATGTGTGGCACATTTTGAAGCGCAAAATGCGACAACGAAGACCCCATACTGTTGCCCACCTTAAGACTTGTTTGCAGGAAGAATGGGACAAAATTACACCTGAAACACTTCATCACTTGGTGTCTTCAGTCCCTAAACGTCTTTTAAGTGTTGTGAAAAGGAATGGCAACATTACAAAGTGGTAAATGCTTTACTGTCCCAACTTTTTTTGGAATGTGTTGCAGGTCTGAATGACAGGAAAGGATGTATATTTACAAATGACATGAAGTTGACCAGACAAAACATGAAATATTTTGTGTTCATATTGTCTGCAATGAAATACAAGTCAAAGTAAATTTAGAAATCACTACTTTCTTTTTTTATTTGCGTTTTCCATACTGTCCCAACTTTTTCTGATTTGGGGTTGTAATTATTATTTAATCAAGAGTCAACACAAGTCAAATTTTGAATTTGATAATATCAGCCTTAACAATTTCCAATGTAATATACTAAATATTAATGAAACATATTATACTGTATAGGAATAACCTGGCCAGTATTTTAAATAATGAAAGACAATGAGAACTGAGGCTGTCAAGCATTAGAAGTATCATTAAAATATCATAAAATCAATCCATACAACATTAGCATTCTCACTGAAAATATTGACTTATACAGTATCTCACAAAAGTGAGTACACCCCTCACATTTCAGCAATCATTTTAGTATATATTTTCAAGGGACAATACTATAGAAATGAAACTTGGATATATTTTAGAGTAGTCAATGTGCAACTTGTATAGCAGTAAAGATTTACTGTCCTCTGAAAATAACTCAACATACAGCCATGATTGTCAAAAAAGCTGGCAACAAAACTGAGTACACCTTAAGTGATAACAGCTATACATCGTTTAATCATGCAAAGCCACATGTCCTATTCATCATGTTCATGTTTTTGTCTGCTTGACAGGACCATACAAATTTGTGTATCTTGTTTTAGAGCAGTTCAAATTTGGTTCTTTTAGTACAATTCTCTCATACTGACGTTCAACATGGCACCTCATAGCAAAGAACTCTCTGAGGATTTGAGAATTAGAATTGTTGCTCTCCACAAAGATGTCCTAGGCTATAAGAAGTTCAGTAACAGCCTGGAACTAAGTTACAGTACAGTGTCAGGGTCATACAGAGGTTTTCCAAGACGGGTTTCACTCGGAACAGGCCTCACAAGGGTCGATCAAAGAAGTTGAGTCCTTGTGCTGTGCGTCAGGTGCAGAAGCTGGCTTCAAAAAACAGACACATGAGTGCTGTCAGCATTGCTTTAGAGGTTGCAGAAGTGGAAGGTCAGCTTGTCAGTGCTCAGACCATACGCCACACACTGCAACAAGTTGGTTTGCATGGCCGTCAACCCAGACGGAAGCCTCTTCTGAAGCTGGCTCACAAAAAAGCCTGCAAACAGTTTGCTGAAGACAACCTGGCCAAGAGCATGAATTACTGGAACCATGTCCTGTGGTCTGATGAGTCTAAGGTAAACTTGTTTGGCTCAGATGGTGTCCAGCATGTGTGGTGACACCCTGGTGAGGAGTGCCAAGAAAATTGTGCCTTGCCTACAGTCAAGCATGGTGGTGGTAGCATCATGGTCTGGGGCTGCATGCCTACTGCTGGTACTGGGGATCTGTGGTTCATTGAGGGAAACATGGACTCCAACATGTACTGAGACATTCTGAAGCAGAAGATGATGCCCTCCCTTCAGAAACTGTGCCGAACGGCAGTTTTCCAACACCGCCAAGATGACAACTGCCTTGCTGATGAAGCTGAAGGTGAAGGTGATGGAGTGGCCAAGTATGTCTCCAGACCTGAACCCTATTGAACACATGTGGGACATCCTCAAGCGGAAGGTGGAGAAGCACCATGTGTCTAACATCCAGTAGCTCCGTGATGTCATTATGGAGGAGTGGAAGAGGATGCCAGCAACAACCTGTGAAGCTCTGGTGAATTCCATGCCCAGGAGGATTAAGGCAGTGCTAGATAACAATGGTGCCCCTACAAAATATTGACACTTTGGACACAGTTTTGACATGTTCACTTAGGGTGCAGTGTTGGGTGTAACGCGTTACTGTAATTAAATTACTTATCCACTGAAAGCATCTGAAAGCCTGAAGTTTACTTTTAAATGAACGAATTCAAATCGAAAATGAATATTCCTGATTAAGTAATCCGTATGAAACTAAAGCAAGGTACAATCTTTCCTGTATCTGAAAGCCTGAAGTGTCTATGTTTAAATGAAAGAATTAAAATCGAAAACAAATATTATCTGATTATGTAATCAGTATAAAACTGAGGTACAGTCTTTCCGTATCCATTTGTCAACCCTCCCGTTTTCCCCGGGATTCTCCCGTATTTTACCATTCTATCCCGCTGTCATCCCGTTTAAATATTTTCCCGTATTTCTCCCGTATTTTTAATCTTGCTATAAAGAAAAAATCCCACTGGGCGTATTTCACATGTTTGCTACATTCACCTCTGGTAAAACTCCCGTAATTTGTATGGCCAGGCATGGCGCCAGCATTTTTTCTCTACTGGGGCTAAAGGGGCTAGACTAGACCAATATGTGGGGGTGCTAAGAAAATAATCCATATTCATAAAAAAATGTCGTTTTAAAAAAAATAAAGCAGCTATGGTACACACCACATTTAACAGAAGCATTGGTGTTAAAAATAAATAAATGAAGATTTTGTAACAGAAAATAACTAATTTTATTAATTTGTATATTCATTAAAATTAATAGAAAACTGAAGCCGAAGCCTACAAGACAATAAGCAACAGTAAAACATGAATTAAGATGAATCAAATTGATTGTGAAAGTCGTTTCAACTTAAACTGACTCAGGAAGTCATTTGTTGCCATGACTTTTTTAATCATATTATTACCTGTAACATGTCTGTGCCGTGCCCAAATCAAGAATCAACGGTCATTTCTATAGCCATTACAAAGATACAGAGAAAGATTGATAGCATTGACCAATCTCACATTCTCGCCTCTGCAGCGCTTATTTTGATCTTTAACGTTATCTTTCCTATTCTTGGAAAAAATGCTTAAGGTTGATTCAGTATTACTCTTAATGAAAAGAAAATCCCACACACAACATCAGCAATAGCCTACTACAATGACAAAGTAGCTTAGGCTATATTAAACATAAAAATTGTATTAACTGAACGAATAAGACATACCCGCTTTGTAACAAATAAATAAAAAGTTTTGGATATTCCCATTACTTCAAATGAATGCTTTTGGCTCATTATTATCAAATCACTTTTTATTGTCACATCACCACAGCACGAGTGCCTTGGTGAGTGAAATTCTTGAGAGCGTGCTCCAGACAGTGCAAAAAAACAAAACAATTTACATATAGACAGTACATATTTACAGACTGTACAGAAGACAATGTGCATAATACACATACACATACTCAATATACACAGTGTACTATACAGACATACTTATTTACCAATACACTGTATGTACACATTTTACATTATGTACACATCTATAAAGTGCAGTGCATGGCATGATGTGTGATGTAGGGTGAATTAGTTCTTACTGTTCATTAGCCTGATAGCCTGAGGGAAAAAGCTGTCCCTCAGTCGGCTAGTGCAGGATCGGATGCTGCGGAGACGTCTCCCTGAGGGCAGCAGAGAGAGCAGTCTGTGGGATGGATGGCTGGAGTCCTTGATGATCCTCCTGGCTTTCCTCATACACCGCCTGGTGTAGATGTCCTGGAGGGAGGGAAGCTCACCTCCAACAATGTGGCGGGCAGTTCGCACGACCCTTTGCAGAGCTTTGCGGTTGCCAGCGGTGCTGTTTCCAAACCAGGCGGTGATGCAGCCGGTCAGGATGCTCTCCACAGTGCAGGTGTAGAAGGATCTGAGGATGCTGGGGCTCATTCCAAACTTCCTCAGCCGTCTCAGGAAGAAGAGGCGCTGATGTGCCTTCTTCAGCACTGCATCTGTGTGAGTGGACCATGTGAGATCCTCGGTGATGTGAACGCCGAGGAACTTAAAGCTGTCAAGATGGCACCGAGTATGGCAGCCGTGTTGCGAGCTCCGAGAAAACTCTGCAGGTTTTCGTATGTTTTGTTTGTTTTTTTGTTGTTTTATGTGTTAGATGTTGTTAGTATAACTGTCTACGATAGAGACACGCTTTTAAACATCGGTTCTTCCGTCGCGCAACGCAAACCGGACTTTGAGTTCCTGAACGCCGGTGGATTGTTTACAGACACCGCATCAGAGCCCTTTGTCTGGAACGCACGACCACGACGAAAGAAACGTAGCCGGAAAAGAGGGAAGAGAGCTGGCGTTCTCGTCAGACTGAGACGCCGTGCCTTTCGACCTCCTCTCCCAACCATTTTGCTGGCTAACGTTCAGTCACTGGATAACAAACTCTGTGAGCTGCGTGCGCGCATCTCATACCAACGAGAAACAAGGGAATGCTGCGTTATTTGCCTCACAGAAACCTGGATGTCTGCAATGGTTCCAGACTCAGCCATCGAGCTTACGGGCTTCTCCGTGCACCGCTCGGACAGAACGAAAGAGCTCACAGGGAAAAGCAGAGGTGGGGGCGTTTGTTTCTATATCAACAACTCGTGGTGTGATGAAAGGAATCTACACTCTATTAAATCTACCGAGGGAATTTACAGCGATCATAATCACGGCTGTTTACATTCCCCCTCAAGCCAACACAGACCAGGCACTCAGGGAACTGTACGGGAATATAAGCGAGCAGGAAACCGCGCACCCAGATGCAGCGTTTATTATTACGGGGGACTTTAATAAAGCCAACTTCAGAACAATAGCTCCAAAATACTTTCAACACATCACCATCAACACGCGTGGTGATCGTGTACTGGACCATTGCTACTCCCCCTTCCGGGACGCTTACAAATCCCTCCCCCGCCCACCTTTCGGCAAATCGGATCACTTCTCCGTTCTGCTTCTGCCTGCTTATAGGCAGAAACTGAAACGTGAAGCACCCGCCCTCAGGATAATTCAGCGCTGGTCGGACCAATCGGACGCTATACTACAGGACTGTTTTGATCACGTGGACTGGGACATGTTCCGGGCAGCGTCTGATGACGACATAGAGGAGTACTCAGATTCTGTAACGTGTTTCATACGGAAGTGTATAGAGGATGTAATTCCAACCAAAACAATACGCATCTACCCCAACCAAAAACCGAGGATTAACAGCGATGTTCGATCAGCCTTGTCATCGCGGACATCTGCCTTTAAATCCGGAAACACTGACGATCGGAAACAAGCCAGTTACGATCTCAGGAGATCCATCAAAGCAGCCAAACGACAATATAAAAAAAAAGTTGAAGAACAATTCAACAACAACAACCCAAGAAGCATGTGGCAGGGCATCAACAACATCACAGGTTTTAAAGGGAATAAACCAGCTACTGTGAACATTGCCGCCTCTCTACCGGACGAGCTGAATACCTTTTATGCTCGTTTCGAGGCTCATAACACCGCCCACACAGAGAGCGCTCCCACGGCTGCTGCAGAAGAGGTGAGTCCACTCTCCCTTTCTGTCGCGGATGTAACTCGATTCTTCAAACGGGTGAACATCCGCAAAGCTGTGGGCCCGGATGGCATCCCAGGTCGTGTGCTCAAAGCATGCGCTTACCAACTAGCTGGGGTTTTTACAGACATCTTCAATCTGTCCCTCTCTCTGTCTGTGGTTCCCTCATGCTTCAAGAAATCCACCATTGTGCCCATACCTAAGAAAAATAAAATCACATGCTTGAATGACTGGAGGCCCGTTGCTCTGACACCCATCATCAGCAAGTGTTTTGAGAAGCTGATCAGAGACCACATCTGCTCTGTGCTGCCTGCCTCACTGGACCCACTACAATTTGCATACCGCAGAAACCGTTCCACAGACGACGCTATTGCCTTCACCCTGCACACTGCTCTCTCCCACCTGGAAAATAAGAACACCTATGTGAGGATGCTGTTCGTGGATTATAGTTCAGCATTTAACACCATAGTGCCTGCCACACTGGTTGAGAAGCTCCAGACTCTGGGACTGAACAGATCTCTGTGCAGCTGGATCCTGGACTTCCTGACAGGCAGAAGTCAGGTGGTCAGAATGGGCAACAACACCTCATCTCCCCTGATCCTCAACACTGGTGCTCCGCAGGGCTGCGTCCTCAGCCCACTCCTGTACTCCCTGTACACATACGACTGTACAGCTACACACAGCTCCAACGTCATCGTCAAATTTACCGATGACACAACGGTGATAGGCCTGATCACCGACAACGATGAGATAGCCTACAGAGAGGAGGTGAGTACCCTGACTAAATGGTGCCAGGAGAACCACCTCTCACTCAACATCGACAAGATGAGACGGCCTACAGAGAGGAGGTGAGTACCCTGACTAAATGGTGCCAGGAGAACAGCTGATCGGTGATCAGGCCTATTACCATTGTGTCATCGGCAACCGTTGTGTCATGTTATTATTATTAATAACAATAATAATAATAATAATAATAATAAAGGCTATACAATAAAACAGTACAATGACAAGTTCCTTTATATACAACCAGGGCTGGACTGGTAATCGGGCATACCGGGCATTTTCCCGGTGGGCCGACGCACTGAAGGGGCCGACATATTTTTTTATTTTGGCCAAGGACCATCACGCAGGGACAACCAGCAGTCAGTGGCCCATTGGTTTGTCTCCTGCATTGACAGCGTAAACCACCCAATCACAATGCGCTATAGACGGAGCGATGAAGTATTTTGCTCCGCCTAAATAAACCCCAACTTCTTCCGTATCGGCTTTCCCCACGTTTCACAGCAGCTTTAGAAAAACAGGCTTGCTCTGCGGTGAGTGATGCGGGCCAAAGAGCCAAGGAGGGGAGGGGAGGGGAGAGTAGTTGAATCGGTAAAGTGCTTGATAGGGACTCGGAACGGAGGCAGGCATCTAGTGTGTGCGCGCGCGCGCCATGAGTGCAGAATACCCTTAATCATTTTTAATTTTTTTATTTAACATTTTTCTAATAAACCGTAAATTCGTCCCCCGCGATTTTTTGGCCAAGTCAAGTCAAGTATGTTCATAGAGGTTTCCATGGGCCAATACGAATAAATCTAGATTTAAATTCGAAAAGACACGATATTGTCGGACCTGACGTTTTATTTTATTCTATATCCAAAACAACTAAATGCAATGATACATATCTACACTACCAGTCAAAAGTTTTTGAACAGTAAGATTGAGATTTTTTTTTAAAGAATTCTCTTCTGCTCACCAAGCCTGCATTTATTTTATCCAAAATACAGTAAAGCAGTAATATTGTGAAATATTTTTACTATTTAAAATAACTGCTTTCTATTTGAATATATTTTAAAATGTAATTTATTTCTGTGATCAAAGCTGAATTTTCAGCATCATTACTCCAGTCTTCAGTGTCACATGATCTTCAGAAATCATGCTAATATGCTGATTTGCTGCTCAAGAAACATTTATTATTATTATTATTATTATTATTATTATTATCAATATTTAAAACAGTCGAGTAATTATTTTTTCTGAATTCTTTGATGAATAGAAAGATCCAAAGATCAGCGTTTATCTGAAATAAAAAAGCTTTTGTAACATTATACTCTATAGCCTACCATTCAAAAGATTGGAGTCAGTATAATTTTTGTTTTGTTTTTTGGGAAAGAAATTATAGAAATTAATACTTTTATTTAGCAAGGATGCTTTAAATTGATCAAAAATGATGATAAAGACATTTATAATGTTACAAAATATTTCTATTTCAGATAAATGCTGTTCTTCTGAACTTTCTATTCATCAAAGAAACCCGAAAAAAAATCTACTCAGCTGTTTTCATACATAATAATAATAATAATAATAACAATAAATGTATTTTGAGAAGCAAATCAGAATATTTGAATGATTTCTGAACATCATGTGACTGGAGTAATGATGCTGAAAATTCAGCTTTGATCACAGGAATAAATTACATTTTAAAATATATTTTAAATATTAAAAACATTTCACAATATTACTGTTTTTGTATAATATATATATATTATATATAATAATATATATATATATATTATATATAATATATATATATTATATATATATATATTATATATTATGTATATGGTGGTGGTGGGCCGCCTGGACCAAAAAATGCCAGGGCCGATTTTTTGTCCCAGTCCAGCCCTGTATACAACGTTGAACTTTTATTAACGATATGAATAAGGGAAATATGTTTTACCCGCATTGTAACACAAATAAATAAACGGTCTTTGGATTTCCCCTCTCTTTAAAACGATCATAAGTTTGTGGTTCATAAAAAACATCAACCAAAATAGTATAATGGCAAATTCGCATAGGCCTATTAGACATCTAAGTTAACCTTTATTAACAAAATGAATAAGATGGATATAGGCTATAGCCTACTTGCGTTGTAAGGTCTTTTCCCTCTTTTAAAACAAATTTAAAACAAAAACGGGGCTATTCAAAATTCTGACGGGGCTATAGATTGAAAGAATACAGAGTTTAATGTCTATTAAGGTTTATAGTCATTTTAAGATGTAGCCTAATTAGCAATTTGAATAATTAAGTTACTTATTGAGTAACTAAGTTACTTTTCAGACAGAGTAATTAGTAAAGTAATTTAAATACAATATTGATGAAGTAATTAGTAACTGTAATTAATTACTTTTTGAAAGTAACTTACCCAACACTGTTAGGGTGTACTCATTTTTGTTGCCAGTTATTTGGACAATAATGGCTATATGTTGAGTTATATTTAGAGGACAGTAAATTTGTACTTCTATACAAGCTGCACATTGACTACTCTAAAATATATCCACGTTTCATTTGTGTAGTATTGTCCCTTGAGAAGATATACTAAAATTTTTGCTGAAATGTGAGGGGTGTACTCACTTTTGTGAGATACTGTACGTAGTGACCACTGATTCATCAACCAACACATGATTCTTTCGATCTGATTCTGGAAATGAACTTATTGATTAAAAGATTTATTCACAAAACGGACTGATCCGGTTCTCGAGTTCAACTCACTGACTCAAGGATTCACTCTAATAAATTTGTTCACAAATCGGACTTTAACTGGTTCTCGAGCTAAAAAGTGATTCGGTTTAAATTATTTGTTTACAAAACAGACTGACCTGGGGCCTATACCATGAAGCCGGATTTGCTGGCTAGCCAAGTAAGTTTCAGTTTAGTTTGCACCAATCCTGGGTTTTAGGTACCATGAAAGTGGCTTGGCTTTTAGCTGTGTTCATTGCCATAGTAACTTACACTGCACAGCTAACCTGCTCCGGGGGAGATTATGTTCTGTTAGAGATCTCAAACTGAAATTGGACCAATCAGATGTGAGCAAAGTGACACGTGTCTGACACAAAAAAAGTAATTCCCCCAGTTGATCTTCTTACAAACTAAAGGTCACTATGAAGTACCTTAAAAAAAAAGAAATACAACAAAATTGTCTGGCTTTAATGATAATTACAATTTACATATGATTTATATAATTATAATATGATTTATATTATTATTACTCCATTACACACAAGCACTTTTATTTTAACAATTATTATAAAGCATTTATTTTAAATGAATATTAATATATACAGATCATATGTAATATAAGTGGTAGAATCAATAGATAACATTTTAAAAATGGCTACATGTGACCTTACATGTTTGAGTCTCTATCACTATATATTATCAACTATATAAACTAACTTCACAAGTTTCACTTGTGACTGCACTGATAGAGCAAGATAATTTATTTTATTTGTCCTCTTTCATGGACAAGTACTTCAGTGGAAATGTGTTTAAATTCCTCATATTCTTTAATCTCTTAACCTTTAACAAAAGAGTTTTGAATCTCGCTGGCTCTCTCAAGAGAAGTGAATCACTCTTGCTCTGTGTTGTGATTGGCTGTTCGCTGCTGATGTCACACATTCATGTGCACGCGCTCCATTAACTCAGGATCAAGCCTGAGTTGACAGAGAAAGTTGATGATCAGCTTCATTGTACCAACAAAGCCGGATTGGACTGGTTTGGTTTTGTCAACTCAAAACTTATCCTATAACTCTGAATTTGTTCATCTACAATCATGGTACAGGCCCCTGGTTTACAAGTTTAACTCACTGACTCAGTGATTCAGTCTAAAAGACCTGTTAAAAAATCAGATTTAACCAGTTCTCAAGTTCAACTCACTGACTCAGTGATTCAATCTAAGAGACTTGTTCGCAGATTGGTCTGATCTGGTTCTTGAGTTTAACTCACGGATGACTTTTTAAATGAAAGTGGATTAAATAATGTCAGATCAACTTTTTCTTTAACCATATTTGTTAAAATCACAATTCATTTGATGAAAAATTACATTAAAAAAAAAATGTAAAAGCTTGCTTCTTGCACTTTCACATCAGCACCTTTAATGTCTCTGAGGTTGATTTGGGACGCTAATGCTAATGTTTTCTCTCAGTAGTAAGATTTTCTCATGCTTTCATCTCTCAAAGACTGATGTGGTTTTAATGTGTGAGAGCTGAATATTTTGGCTGAATGTGACTGTCCTGCTCGAGTGCCTCTTTATCTCGCAGCGATGATATTAGCATCAGACCAACATTTGTGCAGCAGCGACTAAGGATGAATACCAATTGATTATCATCTATGGCTTCATTGTCAGGATGAAGCGTTTACACAATGGAGCATAAATGATACAGTCTCTCATATAGCTCTCACTGTTGACATCAGTGAATATAAGAGCTACAGGTGATGAACAGTGAAAGTGTTAAATGAATGATGGGGTGTGGTCAGGACAGAGGAGAGGAGAGTCAAAGCATATTAAATCAAGCTCTTCAGAATCTGTTAATACTGGGCAGTGAACATTACTGACACTTTACACAAACGGGATGAATTGGTGTGCTTTTGAAAAAGAAGTTACAAAAAGTTACTGTGGATTTTCCGTCTGTTAAGGAAATGGAACATTTGATAAAAGTAAATTGTGACACCTGACAACATTTGAATTTCTTTTTCTACGTCATGGTGGAAATGAACTGTAAAATAGTTTAAAAAAAAAAAGTGAATACATTTTATTCCATTTTTATCTACATTTTACATTTGTATGTATACATATGTAATTTTTTTTGTAATTCAATTTTAGAAATTTTAATTACATTACTTTAAATATATATGTATATATGTGAAATATATATATATATATATATATATATATATATATAATTAAATTGCAACTAGCCCTAACTATCTAGCCCTGGCTACTTTCTTTCTTTCTTTCTTTCTTTCTTTCTTTCTTTATTATTTATTTATTTATTTATTTATTTAGACTAAGTAAAATTACAACTAGCCCCATATCTAGAGTACATTATAGAGTTTATTTAATGTGTTAATTTTTTTATATTTTAAAATTAATATAATTAAATACAATTTCAAAATTACAACTAGCCCCAATTATCTAGCCTTGACTACATTATAGATTATAGTTTTTTTGTTTGTTTTTTTTTGTTTAGATTAAATAACAGTAGCCCCAACTATTTAGTCTAGTTTTTTTTATTATTATTATTATTAAGATGAAATTTCAAATTTGCAACTAAAGCCCTTGACTACTTTGTTTGTTTGTTTGTTTGTTTGTTTGTTTTTTTGTTTGTTTGTTATTTTTAAAATAAAATTGCAACTCGCCCCAACCATCTACTCTAGTTATTTATTTATTTATTTATTGTTTGTTTGTTTTTAATTGCATCTATAGCCTCAGTCTAGTCTAATATAGTTAGTTAGTTTATTTTAATTTTATTTATTTGTTTTAAAAAGAATATTACTATTTATTAATTTAATACAATTAAATTACATTTTAAATTAGCCCCAACTCTCTAGCCTTAACTATATTTTTATACATTTAATATAATTAAATTACATTTTAAATTAGCCCCAACTCTCTAGCCTTAACTATATTTTTATACATTTAATATAATTAAATTACATTTTAAATTGCATGTATTTTATTTTAAATTAAATGACTGAATCTTAATTACTTTATTGCAAGAAAAAAATATATAACAATGACCCAAATCGGGCCTTTAAACCATATTCAGAGATGTCTTACATTTTGATCACAGGCTGCAAATCTTTCATAATAACTTCTTAGCAAAATTCTTCGTTGAGGATTCGGGAAAGCGTTGGCCTCCCGAGACCTTTCTTGAGGAACTCTGAGAAGCGATTGCTCACTCTCTCTCGTGGTTATCAGTACAGTGCTGTATCTGAACAAATGGTGTTTGATGATAACCTTCCTCAGAAACTCCTCTGAGCTCTTCTCTCTGCTAATGCATGTTATCTAGGTTGTCATCCAGCACAAATACTGCAGGAGGCAAAACTGTCTAAATGGAAGGATGACTTCCACTTCGCCGAAGTCTTCTTTAGGTATCTTAGCACAAATAGTGGTAATGTATCAGCGAGCAGCGCTGCTTTGTGATGGGACCATCAGTAATGCTGTAGATGTGTCAGCAAACACACAGAAACTACTGTACTTCAGCACAAACACATGCTTCTGGAGCTTCATCAGAGCTCACAGGACAACAGCCTCACTTTAGGCCAATCATCATAAACATGTATGTATATTATGTAGTTTAGAAAATAATATTTTATATATTTTTTACTTTGCTTAACTTCCTATATGCATAATTATATGAATCATATTATGAATAAATTAAGACATAAAATAATAATATTTAATTATTATTATTTTATTTTATTAATTCATTAATGTTTGTATTATTTTTTTATTTAAATTTTTTTTTCTGTATTTATTTTTTATTAGGTTTGGCCCTCCACATTTGGCCCTCCACCTTTATTTGTTTGTCTGTTTGTTTAATCATTTATTTATTCAATCATTCATTCATTCATTCATTCATTCATTCATTATTATTCAGCACATTATTCATTATTATAACTTCATTGCATACAATGAATGACAATAAAGCTCAACTTGATTTGAATGTTTAGTTTAGTTTAGAGCTTTATTAATCCCCTTGGGGCAATTAATTCAGACTTTCGTGGTGCTTCATATTTATGAAATCTGAATTAATTGCCCCAAGGGCAATAAACATAATGTAATTAATGAAATATTGGTAAAAAAACAGAATATGAATGTTTTTGTGAGCTTATAGACTAAATAATTTGTACTTGTATTTTGAAAACATATTGTCCAGTTATTTTCCTGTTTTAAAACCTGACCTTCTTAAAGTTGATTATCATTTAATTTGTTGTTAGTATGAAATGCTTCACTGGAGCGTATATGATGAAGTCAGTCAGTGCAGACGTCACTGAGTCGAACAGCTACAGGCTGAAGAGGATCTGCAGAGTTCAGTGGAGAACGAGTTCAGCTCAGTCAGTCTAAACCTCGGTTTCTCTCATTCTCACTTTCATTTGGAATGACCTTTCCACTAGCGTCCCTTCCCACAATGCACTTCAAGGGCACAAAAATGCCAAGTTTATGAGTCAAGAGGGTAACTGCGTGTAATGCCTGATCAGATGCATTCACCTCTTCTTCCAGACATCATGTTTCATGTCAATACAGTCATAATTAAACAGTACTTTAGTCCAAATAGTTAAATATATAATATAATATAGTTTGTGTGGATGATTGTGTGTGTAAGACAACATTTTCATATTATATTTGCAGTGATTTTGATGGCAAGATAAAAATTAATCAACATTAATGCTTTGTTATACATGCTTTTGTCATTCTTATTTAGATTTATTTTAATTTTTATTTATTTATTAATTAATTTAAGTTAATTTATTTCCATGTAGTTAACTTATTTCAGTGTAAATAAATATTTTGTTATATTTTTGCCAATCATTTTTGTATTATAAAACATTTTTGTATATGTTTTCATACACAAATTAATTAAACAAAATTAAGCAGTTTATCCAAAAAAAAAAAAAATCAGTCATTGTGTACTGTCACCTATATATTAGTGTAAAGTAAAATAAAACAAAATATGAATTTAAACTAATTTTTATTTTTTATTTTTTTTAGTTACATTATAGGCTCTATATTTTTATAAAACATTTTTGTAATCAAATGTACTATCACCCACTCTTCTTTCTTCTTTCAAAATTTTACTTAAGTATCAAAAACAGAGCTAAAATTGGTAAGTGAATCATGCACTTATTTTTAATTTTAAAATGCATGTTTTCTGTGTTTATAAACTGTATTACTTTCTAATCATTAATCATTACAGTCGTTTTAAAATATGACCGAGGCCATTTTAATTGTCTTATTATCTGTTTATCACTATGTAAACGGAAACAAAAAGAAGCATTAAATGAAATACTTTTGTATCCTGATTGACCTGCATTCACCCTGAGATTTCAGTCTTGTTTTACTGTTGGGCCAAAACTACAGGATTCACGTGAAAAATAAGTGAAAGTAACTAGTTAGTCTGCAAGCTATATGGTAAAAAATAGCTTGCTACATTTAAGCAACTTTTTTTAATAAGAAATTAAAATAGCAGCTTCAAGGCAAGTTTAATGTAAAATGATGCCTAAACAGTTAAAAACAACAGAAGAGACGAAGCTCACACAGAACCTGCTGTCTCGTCTCTTTCCCACAGGGCCTGTTTAATTAAGTTAGGGAAGCAGTCAGTCTTTACTTAAGAATAAGAACAAGTACACAACCGTCTGTTTATATGGGCATTAAATCATATTCTATCACAGACGAGAGAGGGTTGTTTCACAGTATATTTTATGAAGGAGATGTGTGTGCTTGTGGATGGTTGCTATATTGCTAGTTTCTAGGTGGTTTCTAGTGCATCGGTATGTGTTGCTAAGATTACTTGTGACGCTTGACTCTGGTGATGTGTTATTATTGAAACTTGTACGTATGTGTTATGAGATATTTTAAGTTAACTGTCTCAAATTAACACTTTTCCAAAGCTGACGATGTTCAGCAGCAAATTAAAGCCTGGAGGTTTCATGGAGTCTTCTAAAGGAATAGTTCACTCAGAAATGAAAAATGGGTCTTAATTTATTCACCATCATGTTGTTGTGTTGTGTTTTTGGACTCATTTCAAAGAGGAACAGACTGAAATTTAAGACGGTATTCACTGAAATCTTCCTTTTTGTCTGTTCATCATATACAGTGGTGTCAGAAGACTCAGAATATATTAAATTATGAAGCTTTTTGGTCAATATTCAAGATTTAGGCTATATACATATATACTAGGTATATATATATATGTATGTACCGAACGAATACAGTGTTTGTTTGTTTTTTCAGGAAATTCAAATAATAAATGGTGTTTTGACAGTCTTTGATGTGGCATGACGGATCGCTGTATAAACGCCTCAGAGAGCCGCTTCTGGGACGGTTCAGAAACACAACACAAGCATTGACTCGAGCGTCCGTGATCAGCTCCGGTTCCCGTGTCCGAGCAGTGACGCGCCGCAGACATGTGCAGAGCGGAGCGCGAGTGAACGATCATTCCTTCCTCTGTACTGCTAGTTTTAACGTGAATAAACATGACTGAACATCTCATGCCTCATGTAATCGCTCAATCAGTGTTTCAACCGTGGAACGACATCAACAAAACAGCGTGGGGATAAAATGTCACGCAGCATTTCATTTACCTCATCATCAGTGTCCACAGCTCGTTAGTTCACTAGAGAAATGAAGTCTAGAGAGGAGCATTTCACAAAATATTACACCATATACTCATTATATTTACTAAACCTGTTAGTCTTAATTATTTAATGTATGTTTAAATTAATCTGTTATGAAACATGCTATGACAGCCAGCGTGTAATTAAATATATATTTTAACAAATAGCCTAGAAATTGTATTATTTATAAGTTAATTTAAAAAGTGCTTTATGTGCAATTTACATTTTTTACAATTTAAATTTTTTTAAAGTTGAGTGTTGATCATCTATTTAGAAATAAATAGTAATTAAATTTAAGTTTGGGTTAAGTTGTTAGGCCTAATTGTAACCTTTATAATGTAAAAGGGCTCCCTATTTAAGCGTAAGCTGAGGTAGATTTTCATCACTAAGAAAATTTTAACTATAACTGAATGTATTTAAAGAAAAAGCAACTTGTTCAGTAAACCACTGTTTATAAAAAAAAAAAAAAAAGTTTAGTTTTTCAGTCCAACAGAACAAGATCATTTGATTGACACATAAAGTGACCAGTCACAGTTTTGTTGCAGTGGCCAATCAGATCCGATTTTGACAAGCTCTTCATGTTCATGAACACATAATACATTTATGAATTATAACAGCTGCTGTAAAGATAATAGGGGTGGTCGTAACGTTTTAAGCACTACACACATTAATGGAAAAGTCACAAGAGGAGGGCTGGCGTTTATGTACAACACGAGTTATAAAATTCTGAAAGTCTGTGTTGAGCTTTGATGCGGTAGGAATAACGTGCTCTAATTGATTTGGATATTCTAATTACATTTCTCCAGTCTCATGTCTCATTAGCAAACGTAAAAATAGAGGGCGAGTAAAAGCTGACATTAATTCAAGCAGTCTGCCCACGGGATTGAGGAATAAAACACACACATAGACACGTAATAGAGGAGCTCATTACATGCACACGATCACACAGGCTTACAGACTGACTCAGCTTTACTCTGTTTACATCAATTAGAGAGTGCTGGCGTGTCTGTACACGTCTCTGTCCTCCGGTCAGCTGCAGCGGCCCGTCTATCAGCTGATTTTAACCAGACTTGATGTGGATATCCTGAATGAGAACTACTGTCCAGCTCTAAAATGACTAATGAAAACATGACATAACTTCTATGTTATTCCAAGCCTCCTGAAGTAATATGATGGCTTTATATGAGGGCCGAACAGACCAACGTTTAGGTCATTATTCACTGATTTCACTGCAGTTTTCAAATCATATTGTCAGTACTGTCAATGGTGTCTAGTTGTATTTGACTTACAGGGGTCATGAACTGCCTTTGTTTTTTATTTTATACTGTTCTCTGAGGCCCACTTATAATGTTATCAAGATTTGTGCTTAAAAAACATCATAATTTAGAAGTAACAAGCTGTTTTCTGTCCTGATTTTAACCCCCTCATCAGAACGCTCTGTGTGGAGGATTGTAGACTCGGAAGTAAACGCCCGCTGCTGTGATTGGCTAACAGTTGTGTATGTTTTACAGCCTACATTACTCACAGATGAACGCTGCAGGGATTTGAAATGCATAAATAATCAATCCGCGGGCTAAAATGAAGTGAACAAAGGACTGAGTTCTTACTGACTCGGTCTGGATCTTTATTAAAAATAAAGTTCATCCATTCTTTCCTAACATTGGGATCAGAAGGAAGGCAATGCAAATACTGTATTTTTTTCTCCACAGTTTGGCACTGCACAGCGTCTTGTTGTCTTCAGAGCATCTTTATCGTTTGGTTTCTGCGTAGACCTGCGCATTCACCTCTCTCGTAAACACGGTGCGTGAATCGGTGGACGGGGCTAAACAGGCAGTGATGTAGAAGCAGGCGTTGATCTTCTTCTGCGGAGGCGGTGCTTATCCACACTATGACATCATAGAGTAGAACATTCCAAAAGCTGTCGTTTAAGCAGAGTGCCTTCAATATAAGCTGTTTTTAAACTAACCACAAACAGTGTTTCCCACAGCCTTACACTCTATTTGTGGCGGCAATCCCCTGCCCCATATATATATATATATATATATATATACATGCAAATTCATTCTCTGCCAGCAGGAGGCACTTTTAGAGTGCGAGAAATAGCGGTTTATCAGGCATTACATGCAAGATAAAATGAAAATGACAGCCCAAATTTTCTGATGACTGTTGGCTTCCTTCTGAAACACAGTGATATAAAAACATCCGCGCCGGATTTGGATTTTGAAACATGCAGTGCTCATGTTTATTCAACGAAATCAAAGCCTTTTGGAAAATCTATTTGTGGTGGTCAGTTTTGATATTGTGGTGGTCCGCCACAAATAAGTCAATGTATGGGAAACACTGCACAAAGTTTTGAGCTCTGAGACTTACAAGATGTTTTATAGGGAATTTTGGTGACCCCTTTAAAATATGTGTAGAAAAAAATTACATGCAATTTTATAATGCATTTTACCATTATCATTTTTAATTTCTCATTAAAATTAATAGATGATTACAATATATAATGTAATTATACTTTTTAATTTGTCATATTTATTAATTAATCTATTTATTTCAAAAATGTATAATGATTTTATTAAAAATTATTATTTTTAATTTGTCATTTATTTATTGAAAACTATATAGGCTATGTGATAAATGATAATTTATTTATTTATTGAAAAATATATGTGATAAATTATAATTAATTGAAATGTAATTATTATTTAAAATGTATTTATTTATTGCAGTATATGTTATTTATTTGTTTGTTTATTACTATATATAATGTGATACATTGTTATTTTTATTTATTTTTATTTTATTACAAAAATATATAATGTCATTAAAATTATCATTTTTAATTTGTAAGTAAAATATTGTATTACAATATATATATATATATATACAGTGGCATGCGAAAGTTTGGGATCCCCTTGTAGAATCTGTGAAAAAGTGAATAATTTTAACAAAATAAGAGAGATCATACAAAATGCATGCTATTTTTTATTTAGTACTGTCCTGAGTAAGATATTTTACATAAAATATGTTTACATATATTCCACAAGACAAAAAAATAGCTGAAATTATAAACACAACTATTAAAAAAGGTTCAAACATTCACTGATGCTCCAGAAGAAAACACGATGCATTAAGAGCCGGGGGGTGAAAACTTTTGAACAGGATGAAGATTTCCAACTTTTTTCTTTTGTTGAAATATATATATTTTTTCCATTTATTACTGCCCTTCGGAAGCAACAGAAGATACTTGCATGTTTCCCGGATGACAAATTAAGTACAATTTACCTTGATCTTCAAATTCAAAAAGTTTTCACCCCCGGCTCTTAATGCATCGTGTTTCCTTCTGGAGCAACAGTGAATGTTTGAACCTTTTTTAATAGTTGTGTTTGAGTCCATCAATTGTCCTCAGTGTGAAAAGATGGATCTCAAAATCATACAGTCACTGCTGGAAAGGGTTCAAATATGCAAAAATGCTGGAAAACTGCAGAATCTACAGAACGTGGAGGATTTGTCTGAAGAACAGCTCAGTTCAACTGTTCAGAACAAACAAGGGACTCATGAACAACCAACACAAAACAAAAGAACAGTCGTGGATCATCAGGTAACCTCACACAGTATTAAGAACCAAGGGTTCACAAACTTTTGCAGGGGGTTATTTGAATAATTTCAGCTATTTTTTTGTCTTGTGGACTATATGTAAACATATTTTATGTAAAATATCTTACTCAGGACAGTACTAAATAAAAAATAATATAATAATATCTCTCTTATTTTGTTAAAATTATTCACATTTTCACAGATTCTACAAGGGGATCCCAAACTTTCGCATGCCACTGTATATACAATTAAAACAGTATGTTTTAATTTATCATTAAAATTATTTATTTTATATTTATTTATTAATTTTATTTTATTTTTTACAAAAATAGTGCATTTTGGATTAACAATTCTTATAAATCTAGATTTTTAAAGAGTATTAGTGAACTTGATCTTTGAATGTAAAAGATTAGTAAAAGATTGTTATATTTTTTCAAATGGTGTCAGTGCAAAAGTTGTCAACATGGAATTAGGTTATTATGGGAGGTTGGCAGGGCGTTGCTATGTGGTTGTTTGGTGATTGCTTAGCAACTGTCAATCTATGATCCTCTGCTCTCTAGATACGGTGTGGGATTTCCTCACCTGTGTTCTGGCCCAGCAGTTGAAAACGGTGCATCTGATGACTTAGTAAAGCACCAGCACTCTTTCCTGAAGACACTTGAAGAGCTGCAGGCTTTAATACAGAGCTGAATGGATGTGCGGGTTTGTTTACGTCAGTTATTTTGCAGCAGCGATGAGTGTGGCTCATCCAATCTGACTGTACAGCCTTTAACTTTCTGTTTTATAATAGACTTTAATCTATCATGTGGTCATTTAGTGCTTGTGTTAGCAGCTCCGCAGAAATGAAAAGTATCCTCAGATAAAAAGCACACAGTGATCAAGGGCCGACCCTTCATATTAAGCACCCTTTGCTCAATTGCTATTGATTTCTGCAGCTTTTAATGTATTAATCATGACCTCTCCTGCAGTCCGGCCCTATTCACACAAATGCTCTGGCCCTCGTGCCCAATCTAAATTCAATTTGTGCATTTGTACAAATATCTGGGTTGTTGATAATGATATGATCAGCATAGTTCCAGAAGCTCCATATCCTCGTTACGACTGCCGAGGCCGGTTGTTAGTTTTATTTGTTTGTCGAGTCCCGAGGGAAGGCTAAGGCTTTAATTAATAATTTGGTCAGATTTTGAGAGCTAAACCTTCTCTTGCTTTCCATCATTTCCTGATGGCGACTTCTTAACAAGGATTTCTAGCTCCATCTAGTGCTTGAGCCGGTAACGCAGTCTGGTGTTAATGTATGCAATGTTTGTGCTGGTGCTGTTTAGATATTCATAGAAATTCACAACAAGGCGGAGCAACAACTGGAAGCATAAGAAAACAAATTGCATTTACACTGCTGTGATGTGAGCTCTCCGCTGCGGCTCGTAATGCAGAATCATGTCGTTTCAAACGGATTTGGAGTGCAATTAATTTCTGGTTGCATTTAAATGTAGATAGTTTATTGTACAGTTTCTGTGCTTATGCATATTTTCTATAAGAATACTAGGATGATCTAATGCATTTGTCAGAATGTGCGGTATGCAACAATACAGTATGTGGAATACTGTAATGCAATGTGCTTTACTTGCTTTTTATTTCAATTTAAACATTAAACATTTTTTTTTATTAAATATGCCAAATATTATCATAAATATGCTAAATAAAAATGCACAACACATGCAGTATACATTATGCACGCAAGAGCAATTGACTTAAAATTTAGAAGCATAAATATTTGTATTTACTTCAAATTAATGTTTAGCTACTTCTTTTTTCTTTTGTTTAGAAAAATTAAATATAAACTAAAATAATTGTAATAATTTTGATTAAAACAATATATAAACCTTAGATGAAAGAAAATTAAACCTTGCTTTGGCAACTAACTCAAATAAGTAAAAATAAGTAAATAACATAAATATTATTAAGCAGGCAAATATCTTAAAAACAAGATTCTTCCTTACTGGCAGGTTATTTTAATATTAATATTCAAATATATTTTTTATTAATACTTTGATTTTTGAACTTATTTTCGAACCAGTATAAAATGTATACATAATTTTATGTAATTTTGCATTTTTTACATTTTTATTTATTATTATTATTTTTATTCTTTCAGTTCTTATTTTAATTTTAGTTCAAGTTTTAGTTATTTTGGTATGTGCTTGTTGTTATTATTTCAGTATAGCTTGCATGTACTTTGATTTCAGCTTAAATAAAGGTTAAATTAAGATTGAAGACATCTGAATGCAGCACATGATCTGCATGCGAGAGTGACACACACACACACACACACACAGCAGTGGTCATATGACATCGTATTGACGTGAGCGCAGACCTCATCTAATCTCTGCTCTGTAAAGCTCAAGAGCAGATGATAATTATCAATCTGTTTGTCTTGTGGAGTGTGGCGCACTTCATTAATAAAATCAATTAACTTGCCCTCATAACTGTGTATTGATTTACATCATGCCATTCATCACTCTAGTCTTCATTCGGTCTCTATGGAAACATCACGTCCCAATTTAACATCCTGTGCTGTAACGACAGCAAATCCGAACTAGTCTGGTTTTGATTGTATGTTTGATTGTTTTGGTTGTTTTTACATTTGATCATAATCCCAGAAATAGGCCTAATCATTCTGAGTCCTCCCGTTTCTCAGTATATTTTTCACAGTCCATTAGTGATACATTAGTATAGAAGCCCATTTCTGACACTAAATAAAAAATAAAAAAGGTCATTGCACTTTTTGAGCTCACAGTTCTGACTTTTTTTAGTGCAATTTCAAGTGTATATCTCGCAATTCTGACGTTTTCTTTTCAGAATTACCAGATACTACCAGAACTCGCAATTGTGAGTAATAAAGTTTTGCACTTTAGAATTGCAACAGAATCTTGCTATTGTAAGAAAATAGTGAGGTTAAGATGTAAACTCGTAATTGTGAGAAAAAGGTCAGAAAAATGGGGGGGAAATGCAGAAACATTCACAATAACCTTTATTTATTTATTTATTTTCTCTTTATTTTTTTTTATTTTTGTGGCGGAAACAGGCTTCCACACATTTGCCTCCAATAGTTCAAATCCCATATATACAGTATATGATTTTCCCATATGCATGAACAATAAAAGAGGCAAACGAAGCTCTTCCTCATTCACACGTTCCCTTGTGATCTGAATCCTAGGAGAGAAAGACTAATTGCTTTTATAGACAAACCGCCCTGTAAATGAGTCCTAATTTCCCATCGTTTTATGCCAGGCAGGAAAACTAGACTCGGCTCTCTCTGAATCTATTATTCCGTCTCTCCTCAGAGGATTGACTGAAATCATGCGCAATCCAACATGCATTAAACATCTTTAGGGCTTGTTTGAAGCTTGTTGTGTGTTTGGAGGAGGAGTGGATGAACAGAACGAGCGAGATTCAAATAATGCATCTTATTTGCCGTTCATTAGAGTGCAACATGAAAATACATTATCATAAATTTGAACTGTATGAGTTCATTTGAGAAATTAAAGGGATAGTTCACCCAAAAATAAAATTTCTGTCATCATTTACTCCCCCTCAAGTAGTTCCAAACCTGTATTAATGTCTTTGTTCTGCTGAACACAAAGGAAGATATTCTGAAGAAAGTTTGTAACCAGGCTGTTTACCATTGTCACCATTGACTTCCCTAGCAGGAAAAACAAATACTATGGAAGTCAATGGTGCCCCAGAACTGCTCTGTTTCCCACATTCTTCAGAATATCTTCCTTTGTGTTCAGCAGAACAAATACATTCATACAGGTTTGGAACTTGAGGACGAGTAAATAATGACAGAAATTTTATTTTTGGGTGAACTATCCCTTTAAGACGCATAAACATGCAATGCAGTGATAAAAGCCCTGATCATTCAATCCAACTTTTAAGTTTTCCAAAGAAAAGTTGAGCAGATGCTCACTACACCCTAGCTACCATATAGCATAACCATAGCAACCAAGGTGTTGTGGGTGGTTACTAGGGTAATTGCTAGGGCTTTTCTATATGGATTGTTAAAATATTCTGAATTCTCACTTTTAAAAGTGTTGTTTTTCGGTTGCCAAGGTGTTGTGGGTGGTTGCTAGGGCTTTTCTATATGGTTGCTAATGTGTTATGAATAGTTTTAAGTATGTAGCTGTGTGGTTGCTAGGGTGTAGTGGACAGTTGCTAGGGTTTTCTAAATGGTTGCTTAGGTGTTCAGAATAATTTTAAGTGTTTAGCTGTTTGGTTGTCAGGGTGTTGTGGGTGGTTGATAGGGCTTTTCAAAATGGTTGCTAAGGTGTTCCGAATAATTTTAAATGTGTAGCTGTGTGTTTGCTGTGGTGTTGTGAGTGGTTGCTAGGATGTTCTGGTTAGCTGTGTGGTTGTCAGGGTGTTGTGGACGGTTGCTAGGGTTTTCTACTGTAAATGGTTGCTAAGGTGTTCAGAATAATTTTAAGTATGTAGCTGTTTGGTTGTCAGGGTGTTGTGGGTGGTTGCTATGGCTTATCTAAATGGTTGCTAAGGTGTTTTGAATTATTTTAAGTGTGTAGCTGTTTGGTTGTCAGGGTGTTGTGGGTGGTTGCTAGGGCTTTTCAAAATGGTTGCTAAGGTGTTCCGAATAATTTTAAATGTGTAGATGTATGGTTGCTGTGGTGTTGTGAGTGGTTGCTAGGATGTTGTGGTTAGCTGTGTGGTTGTCAGGGTGTTGTGAGTTATTGCTATGATGTTTTGGTTAGCTGTGTGGTTGTCAGGGTGTTGTGGGTGGTTGCTGGGTTTTTCTAAATGGTCACTAAGGTTTTACAAATAATTTTAAGCATGTAGCTGTGTGGTTACTAGGGTGTTGTGGGTTGTTGCTAGGATTTTGTGGTTAGCTGTGTGGTTGCCAGGGTAATGTTGGTGGTTGCTATGGCTTTTCTATATGGTTGCTAAGGTTTCCAGTTTGTTGTGGGTGGTTGCTAGGGCTTTTCTAAATGGTCACTTATGTGTTCTTAATCATTTTAAGTGTGTAGCTGTGTGGTTGCTCGGATGTTGTGGGTAACTGTGTGGTTGCCAGGGCGTAATGAGTGGTTACTAGGATGGTTGCTAGGGCTTTTCTATGTGGTTGCTAAGGTGCTCCAAATAATTTTAAGTGTGTAGCTGTGTGGTTGCTAGGATGTTGTGGGTAACTGTGTGGTTGCCAGGGCGTAATGAGTGGTTACTAGGATGGTTGCTAGGGCTTTTCTATGTGGTTGCTAAGGTGCTCCAAATAATTTTAAGTGTGTAGCTGTGTGGTTGCTCGGATGTTGTGGGTAACTGTGTGGTTGCCAGGGCGTAATGAGTGGTTACTAGGATGGTTGCTAGGGCTTTTCTATGTGGTTGCTAAGGTGCTCCAAATAATTTTAAGTGTGTAGCTGTGTGGTTGCTCGGATGTTGTGGGTAACTGTGTGGTTGCCAGTGCGTAATGAGTGGTTACTAGGATGGTTGCTAGGGCTTTTCTATGTGGTTGCTAAGGTGCTCCAAATAATTTTAAGTGTGTAGCTGTGTGGTTGATGTGGTGTAGTGGGTGGTTGCTAAGATGTTGTGGTTAGATGTGTGGTTGTCAGGGTCTTGTCGGTGGTTGCTAGGGTTTTTCTGCATGGTCACTAAGGTCTTCTTAATAATTTTAAGTGTGTAGCTGTTTAGTTGCTAGGATGTTGTGGTTGTCAGGGTATTGTGGGTGGTTGCTAGGGCTTTTCTATGTGGTTGCTAAGGTTTACAGTGTGTTGTGGGTGGTTGCTAGGTGGTCACAAGTGTTGCAACCACTTAGCAACACACCTATAACACCTTTGCATTGTAGCAGTGAGTTTTGCACAGTCAAACACACAGTATTTTTTCAGCTGTATGGCTGTAGCTGCAGGATGGAGGTGTGTATGAGTGTGTCCTTGCTCCTTTGACTCTCAAACATCTGGCTGTGTGTTTGTAATAATGAGTTGAACATCACGGCACAGCGACCGTCTCACCTCTGAAAGCCCTGAATGACACTTCAGCAGATGCTTCAATGCAATCAGTTTTTTCCCCTCTGTTATGTGTCTTTCCTCTCAGTGTGAAGGTGATTGATGTTCATTCTGTGAAATCTGAGTTCATGTTGAAGATCATGAGCACCTCTAATCATCAAGCACATATAATCAAAACACAAGTCATTTGTTCTTACTTTCGTCGTGCTTTAGATGAGACATGCAGCTTCTGTTTTCTTCTTTTCTGGGTCTCGTTAAAGAGATTTCGTAATGCAATTTCATTGCATATTGATTTGTAATGGTGCAAAAATTCTACTTATATAAAACAAGTAGAAAATAAACTGCTGTAATATTATCTTAGTATTTATTAATATTTTAATTAGATTTTATTTTTATATTTGTTTTAATTTTAGTTTAAATTTTAGTTTAGTTTTTTTGTGAACTTTTTTTATATTATTTTTATCAAATGTGTCTATTTAATTGTTATTTCAGTTTTTGTTTAGTTATTTTCTTAGTTATTTTTAGTTTAGTTATTTTCCATTTTTAAAAATTTTAGTAAAATATCTATTATTATTATTAAATAGTATAATACTATTTATTAATATTTATTGTTTATTATTATAATACCATTATCGTTGACCCAGCAGTATTAAAGTGCTATTTTATAGTGTTTTTGTTTTAAATATGTCTATTCCATTTTTGTTATTTTTTTTTATCCGTTAACATTTAGTAATTTTAGTGAAATAACATTTATATTTATGTAAACATATATGTGTATATATATATATATATATATATATATATATATGTGATGCTTCAATATTAGAATGATATTTAATACTATTTATTATTATTATTATTATTATTATTACCAGCTCAGCATTGTTATAGTGTTATATAGTGATTTTGTTTTTAATATGTCTATTTAGTTTTATTATTTATTTATTTTTAGTATAAATAAGTTAGTTTTATTATTTTTATTTTTTTTCAGTTTTAGTTAGTAATGTTAGTAAGTCTTATTTTAGTATTTAAATTAAACTAAATGAAAAGTAGAAAAAAAGTAAGATTTTTTTTATATATGTATTGGTTAAGGTTTATTTAATTTCAAATGTTTTTGTAATAGTTTTAGTTTTAGTTAATAATCATACACTGTCTTGACCTCCTAAATTCTGTGCTTTCTGAAGGTTATGAAGTTGATTTCTGGTCATAGTTCCCTGTACAGAAAGTGAATTGTGGTCGTGTGGCTGCTGTTGAACACAGAAGCAGTGTCAGTGTCTCTGGAATAGCTGGACATGTTCGTCGCTCTGGGACAATAACTGATGACGCAGTGCAGCTGCACATCTGCTCTTATTACTCCTGCAGCTCGTCCTGATATCACAGTCCCACCACAGACACACACACTGAAGGGGCAGTCTGTTACGGCCTTCACTTGTTTTATATCTGAAGTCAATTTTCAAGGTTTTTTATTTTTTCATAATTTAGTTTTTCATGACTATTTTAGAGTGTGAATGTGGACTTGTATTCATCTGACTGACATCAGAAAGTTCAAAAGTTAAAATATTGTGTTGCTACGCAGCTTCTAAAATAGAATATTTTTGCAATAATATTATTTATGATAATTGGAAAAATACTTATTATTGCTGTAATATGCAATAATAATAATAATAATTATTATTATTATTAATCAATATTTAATCTGCCAGTGACACAATGCAAAATATATTTATATTTAATGATCTGAAAACGTGTTTAATTATTGATATTAATAATAATAATAATTATTATTATTATTTATTTATGTATTTATTTATGTTGTTTGTCATTTAAAAATATGCATTATATATCATTTTTTAAAAATCATATAATTCGATTATTTATTTAAATATACATTTCTTAAAACATTATTTACTGTATGGGTTAAAATGGGAGGAAAGCCCAGATTTTGACACTTCTGGCCTCATACATGAGTGTTTCTCACTAAAGTGTGTTTATTAGGCGACTCAGATTGTGACACGCGTGTGTTAAACACATTCAATCACAGAAGTGTCATGTATAAATCACTGGATGATGTGCAGAAATACAGTGAACGGCTCATTGAACTCCTGTGATGGTTTGCACCGTCAGCCGTTTCGTCATGTAATGTGCTCGATCCATATTTTTCAAGCTCTAAGACTTTTATTAAAATAAGCAAATCTAAATCTCATCTCCTGCTGCGTTCGACTCAAACCACGTCCAGAAGCTCAGATGTCCTGCGAGCGAGGTCATTTCTCAAAGAATCGCCCAGAAATACTCAGCTGGGTTCCTCCAGAGCTTTAAGGTTTAAGAAAAATATGTTCCTTTACATTTTATGCATCTTAAAGCACACAAAAAAACATTCATGCACAAGTCTCAGAAATGACATTTTATTTCTCTTGACAAATATCAGCTGCTGACTACATAAAAGCGAGCACGTTCTGTGAGGTCTGAGTGTGTAGAAGAATGAAAGCAGTCCATTCTTTGACATCAAAGTTTGGTCTCAAAGTGACAGTAAACAGTATTGTGTATTGATCAAAATGTTATTGTAATTGTATTAATGAAATAAATGTATTTTAAAATAAATATTTTTTTCTTTTTAAAAATCTACATAAATAACATAAATACAAGTTATTTAAATAGTTTTAAAAAATGTTTTACTTATTTATTAAAAGAATTTGTATAACTAAAATAAAAATAAAGTATAAAATAGAATAAAACAAATCATAACATTAGGATAAAAGCTGTCACTTTCTGTGGAGTCTGAGATTGTAGATGTATAATTATTGTATTTTCTTTTCATCCAAACTATATTTTGTAATCTTTATTTTTTTGTTCTATTTTATTTTTCTTTAAAGCACTGGAAAATGTATATGCATCACCTTATCTTAAAAATATATATATATTTTTTTAAATATATATATATACATAAATATTTTTTTTTATTATTATTATTATTTTGTATTTAACGGTTTTTATGTCAACTGTACTCACAATAACACTAAAAACTTTATTTGAATGTATTTCCAGTGCAGTACTCGGTCAGTGACAGTATTTAATCAGGACACAGTGCAGGTACTCACCACTTCACCACTAAACGAGTTAACAGCACAGACTCCGGAACGATCGTCTATTAGTCAGTAGAGTCGGTCATGTTAATGTCATGTAAATTTACTGTCATTAATTAGTGTGAGTAGTTTGACCAGTCTTGATATCTTGATGTCTGTCTGTGTAGTAAACCTCCGAACTTTGCGTACTTGGCAACGGCTCTTGTTTCCTCATTTTCCATATTTGGAGCGCAGAATGTTGAAGGTTGAAGTCAAACCTAGAAAATCAAATCAAGTCAATAGGTGTAAGTGATTTGTCAATTCAGAATTTATTAAGAAATGTGAAAGTTTTCAAGATATCATTAGAATTTTTTTTTTTTTTAATGTATTTCCATTGACGCTCCACACTCCATCTCAGTAGGTGGCGGAAATGCAGTTTAAGTTAGTTTGCGAACCGCCACAAAAGACGAAAGAAGAAGAAGAAGAAATCAACTCATTTTTAAAAGTAACCAACAGAGCATAAGCGTAGTATTTCTATGGGTTCCTGCACACAAGGCAGTGGAGGGGAACGAGAAGGCAGACAGGCTGTTGCATCAGAAATGGTTTAACTGGATATCAAATTAAGTAGGTCAGAAATTAAAAGTATTATTAAGGACAAAATGAACAGAATGTGGCAGGAGAGATGGGATAAGGAGGTAAAAGGCAGACATGTGTATAACATACATAAAGAGGTTACAGCTAGTAAAATCAGTGGATGGGAAAGGCAGGAGGAAACATGGTTTAGCAGACTGAGGATGGGACATACAAGTTTAAATAGTGGATTACACATTATAGGGAAACATCAGACTGGAGTATGCACAAATTGTGGAGTAATAGAAAATGTAAAACACATACTTTTAGATTGTACACAATACACCAGAGAAAGGGAAAATATGAAGAGAGCGGTAAAGAAAGACTTAACAATGGAAAATTTATTGAGTATAAAAAGCACACAGTCTACAGTTAGGGCGATTATAACTTTTCTTAAAGAAACCCAACTAGCAAGTTGAATTTAGTAATTTTTTATTTTTTTGTATGACATCCCAATGTGATCACACCTCAGCCCAGTAGATGGCGGTAATGCACAAAGATTGCAAGCTGCCAATAAAAATTTACAGAAGAAGAAGAAGAAGCAGGTTGCAGTCCGTTGAGAGCGCTTCAGCAGTTCGTTCCTGTTTTCTCTCAAACTCAGTTTGATCTGTGATTCATGAAAAGATTCATTGTATTGTCGGTAAGAGAACCCGTTTTCTTCTGGTTTAGATCTTGATTGGATGGTGAAGCATGTGCGGTGTGTTTGCAGCACTGATTTAATACCATTATAATTCTGCATCATATCATAAGAGTTCGTGTACAGTAAACTGTGATATCATGTCTGATCATATGTAGTTTTAAATGAACATATGACAGCTTGGTTGATTCAAAAGAAAGAATATAAGTCCCCCTCGATATTTCTACCATCTGAAATATGAACGTACAAACTTGGTCATCTTATTAAATGTGCATGTTTATATTTTTATGTGATTACCAATAACTGTCAGATCTATATACTAATATATCTAATATGTAATAAACTTTTTAGTTTTATCAATTAAATATTTCTACTAAAAATGCAAAAGACTTGAATATTTGTCATGCTGTAATTTTACTTTTAGATAAAGATTGTTTTTATAATGCACTTGACCTCAACATCTCACACTTCTCTCAGAAATTACACTTAATCATCAAACAGATGTTTCAGATATGAAATAATGCATTTGCTATGTGAATAAAATGAAAATGACTGTTTAATCAGTTTGTCAGTTTATACATATTTAGTGGGCAAAGGTGATATAAAATCTCAAACATGTTTATACGCTTCTGTTCTTATTACAGTTATTTAGCGGTTTTACTGTATATCCTTGCATATATATATATAAGTGACAAATGTATGAAATGCTGGAAGGGCTATTTTATTTATTTATTTTGTTGTTGTATGCATTATGCACTTGTTGAACTAGTATTTTATTTTATATGGTGTCACTTCACCACTATAACAGTTCGAGTCAGATTTAAAGTAGCTTTATTGTCATGTCAGCGCTGTGGTATATACTATAGCATAGTATACAGTGAAAGATAACACACAAAATAAACTTCACATACTGGAACTGATCATCTGTCAATCATTATACTCAGTCATGTAAAATCATTTGTCATAAATTAATTACAGATTTGATTTGATTTATTTTCTAGTTTTCTTTGAGTTTCCTACAGCGTTATTTCTGCTTTGTTCAACAACACAAAATGTATTTGGGATGTGAGCAAAATGAAAATGTCTGTATAAATCTAAATATGTCAGCATACACATAGTTAATGGGCAAAGATTGTTAAATCAAAAAAATGTTTATACACTCTATGCCTAATATTTGTAGGATTTCTTTCAAGACACAAGGCCCTCGGTATTAAAAAAAGCTAGATTTTGTATCTTTTTCAAATTACATTGAACATTTGCTTACTTTTACCAGTTTATATAATGCTTGACATAGCATTAGTTATAAATTCATTATTTATTAATAGTTAAAAATATTAGTTATTAGTAATAAATTCATTATTCATTAATGAAATGTCAATTATCTTCTCCACAGAAAATCTAACTAAGCTCATTCAAATTATGTAGACTGATTTATCATGAGAATACAGGGTTGTTTTCTAGTGTTTAGATGTTTAATTGAATTTGAATGTTAATGAGCGTCTCTTTCTCCACAGCTCATTATCAGTGTGGTCTGTCCCGTGGTTCACATGGCTCGTGTCTTCGTCTACGGCACGCTGAAGAAAGGCCAGCCCAACTACTTCAGGATGATGGACCCTGTCAACGGTCAGGCTGTGTTCCTCGCTCGCGCTCGAACTGTAGAGCCATACCCGCTCGTGATCGCCACCAAATACAACATCCCCTTCCTGCTCAACGTGCCCGGGACGGGTCAGCGCGTCTACGGTGAGATCTACCGTGTGGACCAGAAGATGCTAGAGTTTCTGGACCGCTTCGAGCACTGTCCACAGTGGTACCAGCGCACCGCAGTCCAGCTGGAGGTACAGGACGGAGACGCTGAAGGAGAAAACACACTGAAGCCTGGAAGCATCGAGGAGGCGTTTATGTACAGAAAGACTACATATGAACCCGAGTGGCTCCAGAAATCAACATATGAGAGTTATGATGCATATGGTGGTCACGGACTGAAATATGTGTTTCCTGAGGACAGAAGCCCTGAATAATGACTGTACAGGTACCACTTTCCAGGGTTAAAAACTAACATTGTGGACCCTGGTAAGCGGTACCTGTATAGTCAACTCTAAAAGGAACCATAACATAGCATACCATCTGAAACTACATTAAAAATCAGGGGCCTCATTTATAAAGCGTGCGTACGCTCAGATTTGATCTTAGAGTGTGCGTACGCTTAAATCCACGCCAACGTTCATATTTATAAAAACGGTCTTTGACGTGGAAAAGTGCTTAGCGTCACGTCAGGGTCTGAGCAGACGTACGCACTTTTTATTGTTGGAGTATTGCAGTTTTTTTTTAAATATAAGCTGTTCTTGCAGCTCGCTGTTCTAAATTATGATGATTGGTGATCTTTTATATGTTAATGACATTAATTAGGAGTCGTTTACAAGGCAAAGAGCTGAAACCATTCAGTTGCGCGCAAGTTCAAGATCATATGCGATTCATAGATTTCACATCTGAAAGAGACGCGTACGCACGATTTCTGTTCGTACGTTCATTCTATGAATCGCACGTACGCATATCTTAGAAATGATCGTAAGATCAAATTTAGGATAGTTTCTGCGCAACATTTTATAAATGAGGCCCCTGGATCCAAAATTATTATTAGAAAAAAAATAGTTTCTAAAGCTAAATGATCAGATACTGCAGTCATTTCATTGCATATAAGTGACAAAGTATTTGATGTATTTTATATTCTTTGAAGTGTTGAGTTTCCTACAGCACCAAATATGATTTAAAAAAATTCATTGTTTTTTTCTCCCTTTATTATTAAAGGCAGGAGATAAAAGTTAGGCATTATACTAGTTTTTATTCCAACAAGTGTTTTGATTGATTTTACTTTATTTTTCTTTGTGCTGAGTTTGCTATAGTACTAAAAATGAGCCAAAATTTGCAATGATTGTTTTGCATTTTATGTCTTTTCTTTTTTTGTAGAAGACAGGAGACAATTAGGAAACACTAGTTTTTGATTGGTTTTGGTCTTCATGTCTCTCAGGGAAACCTGTCAACTTCTGAGCTAGGATTTACATTAAACTCCAGTATCTGATCATTTAGTTTTATAGACTTTTTTTTTTCTGTGATTAATTTATTGGCATTTAGCAAGTGTTAATTGTGGATCCTGATTGGTATGTAGTATCAGATGATTTGCTATGTTGTGGTACCATAAATAGTACCGTGTTCACTGGGCAGATTTGTAAGGAAATATACATTCAAACAACTGCAAAAGATTCAACTGTAAAAGGAGCTGGGAACAATATAATATAATATATACAACATAAGATTATCTTGAATAAATGTAGTGCACTAGGAAAACACTCCTGTATTGTATATCTAGATATCAGGTGTATTTGTACATATGCTGTACTTCTGTTTTTGTTGTATTTGTATATATGCTGTAGAAGTGTTTAAGTTTTCTAAACTGCACTTTACAATAAAAGAATTCATTCAGAATGTTCTGAATTTATTTTTCTTTTTTTTTTACAAATCAATGTAAATGATGACAGATGCAGCACATCTGTACAGTATACATATAGATTTATTCTGAACATGTTTACACACTGTCAAACATACATTTCTGCCAACATTTAGCCGAATCCATATTGCTTGTGTGTGTGTGTGTACATATATCTACACACTGGCTGCCTTTGTCAAACTGCTTGCCAAAATTCTTTTTTTTTAAAAGCATTTGGAGCAATTTAATTCTTTCATTTTAGTTCTTTCTTAATTGATTGAACGCCTTTATTGTCATTGTATTTCTCTGCATACAACGAAATTAGGAGCACTGCTGCTGACTGGTGTTAGAAAAACAAACATAAGCACAGACAATGAATAAGACTATAAGACTGTACAGTACAATTTTCATGATATTCACATTGAGCAATCTGAGTAAAGTGATCATTTATACTAATCATTTCACTAATTACTTATAAACAGTGTATTTAAAAGAATACTAATGTATAATTCTCTTTTTGTTTCTCAGTTTCTTTAATTTAATGTTGGCCTGCTGTGAGATCTGATTTCTACTGTATTTCTAGTGAATAGAAAGTAGTTTATGTTTCTGTCAAAGCCTGCTCATCCCTCAATCATGTCATGATTATGTAATTTCATTATTTTCCTCATCAGGCGGAAGTGCTTTGCGACTCTCAGCAGGACTCGAGAAATGAATGCTATAATTTTATTTTTCAGTACCTTAAAAAAACTCATTTGTGGGAGAAAATATATAAAAAAAACAATAGGAAGGAAGGTAGTAAGTCATTTTGATCCACACTCCATACCAGTTGGTGGCGGATATACACCATTTTGTTGTTTGTCAACCGCCAATAAATTTGAAGAAGAAGAAGAAGAAGACTCTCAGCAGTTTGTTCAGACACAGGTGTTTCTTCCTGTCTTTCCCCAAACTCACAGTTTGATTTTTGGAAAATGAAAGGATCCATTATATGCATATTATTGGTTAGAGAAATGTTTTCTAGTTTATATGTTTATTGGATGGTGAAGCATGTTTATAGGGTTGTCCATATATATGTACTTAGTACTTGGTGGCAAAACCCTTGGCAAAATTTTGTCCCACTCCTCTTTGCAGATCCTCTCTAAATCATTAAGGTTTATTGGCTGTCTCTTGGAAACTTGAACCTTCAGCTCCCTCCACAGATTTTCTATGGGATGAAGGTCTGGAGACTGGCTCGGCCACTCCAGGACCTTAATGTGCTTCTTGAGCCACTCTTTTGTTGCCTTGGCCGTGTGTTTTGGGTCATTGTCATGCTGGAAAACCCATCCACGACCCATTTTCAATGCCCTGGCTGAGCGAAGGAGGTTCTCATCTAATATTTTATGGTACATGGCCCCGTTCATTGGCCCCTCAATGCGATGAAGTCGTCCTGTACCCTTAGCAGAGAAACCGCCCCAAAGCATGATGTTTCCACCTCTGTGCTTGACTGTAGGGGTGGTGTTCCTGGGTGATAGTCAGCATTTCTCTTCCTCCAAACACGACGAGTCGAGTTGATGCCAAAGAGCTCAATTTTGGTCTCATCTGACCACAGCACATTCTCCCAAGCCTTCTCTGAATCATTTAGATGTTCATTAGCAAACTTCAGATGGGCCTGTACATGTGACTTCTTGAGCAGGGGATCCTTGCGGGCGCTGCAGGATTTCAGTCCTTCACGGTGTAGTGTGTTAATGATTCTCTTGGTGACTATGGTCCCAGCTGTCTTGAGATCATTAACAAGCTCCTTCCGTGTAGTTCTGGGCTGATTCCTCACCTTTCTCATAATCATCCTTACCCCATGAGGTGAGATCTTATGCAATCTAAATGCAATTTAGCGGCAAAAGTCAACAATCTTTTAAAAATCCATTTCCATTTAAAAATGCATTTAGTTTCAAAACTAAATCTTCCACCATCGTCTTGTCGGTCTCACCTCACTCTTTTTGTCGGTCAGGGGTGCGTTTCCCAAAAGCAACTATTGTCACAAGTTCCGTCACCAATAGAGTTCCATGGAACTAACGACCAACGACATGAACATTTGTCATGATGTAATTTTGCTTTTTGTGTTTATACCACTCGTGACCTCAACATTTGACCTTGTGAACTGTTAACTTTTTTTTTCCCAAAAATAATTTACACTCATCATCAGACATGTTTCAGACATGAAATATTTAGTGGGTGATGTAAGATAATAAAAATGTTTAAATGCTTATTTCTGTTCTTATGACAATGAGATTATTTGTTTTATTTCCTTGCATATGAGTGACAAATGTATGAAAGCCTAAGGCCTAGAAGCTGAAGTTTCCTACAGCTTGTTTTCTGCTGTGTGAAAATGAAAATGGCTGTTTAAATGTCAAAGTAGGCAAAGGTGATAAAATCATAAAAATGTTCATACAATTATTTTTACAGACACATGGGTCCTCAGTAATACCTACAGTTTTTCTTAAATGCTTTGGTTCAGTTCTCAAATGATTTTTGTTTTTTAAAAAAAAATGTTTTCTCAAAACAATTTCAGATGTCTGAACAATTTTTTTCTTGTTCACATGAGATTTTAATTTCTTATTGATTTAAGCAAACTGTGTGTTTTGATGTGTGCATGATTTATTTTTATATCATGATGATGTTCTCTCAAAACAATAAGTTCAGATGTCTGAACAATTAGTTTCTTGTTCACAAAAGAGTAAGTACAATTGTCTACAATTTGCACAACTAAATGCACATGGCTTATTGATCAAAACTGATGAGTTGATTCTCAGTGAAACTGTCAAACTCTTCACAACTTCAAAACATTCTTTCATCGTTTGAGTCATCAATGCAAAATGATCCATTCTGACTTGCATGTTTATTCCACAAATATTTGACATGGAATGGTTGTAATGTCTGCAAAGTTGGCAAATGGCTTGCCATTGGCAAGATTACAATTCCTATTTTATTACAGTCAATCGAGTTTAGAAGCATATAAATGGAGTTTGCCCAAAATCACTACTATTTTTGAACAAGGAGGAATGTCACAACCCTAAACAGCAGCAGCTACAGCATTGCTGTATAAATACATTTGTCTGTGTTACATGTGAACTGAAGATTCACAGTTGCTTGACGTGAAAGAGCAACAAGATGATAACAAGAATGTGTGGTGGTTGTGTTAGGGGAAGTGTAAAATAGGGCTGAAACGATTAGTCAACATTATCGACAATAAAAAAAATTGTCGACAAATATTTTTGTTGTCCAGTAGTCGTTTGATCTCATATAAGCTATTTAGAGCTAATGTAAGAGCCTGCAATACTGCGGTTTGACCAGAGTGGCGCTGTAGTGCAAGACTGTAATTCAGCCAGTGTTGCCAAGTCCGCGGGAATTGGGCTACTCTAACACTCTTTCCGCTGGATGTTTTTCAGGTCCGTGGGTTGAGGCGACCCCAATAATGTGATATTTAGCCCCTGGAATGCAACTTTTTCCAGGAGAACCCCACCAAAAAAAAAAAAAAGTACCCCCCGGAACACTATTTTTACCAGGGGACCCCCTGAAAAGCAATTGGGCTACTTTTGGACCAGTTTTGAGTAACAATTGGGCAGGTTTCCTGAGAAAACCTGGCAACCCTGAATTCAGCCCTCCTGGGTGCAATTCAAGAGAAGACACACACCGCACACTTCACAGCAAATGCATCCGAACCTGAGCAGCGTTTGGATGAATATGTAAATATATATTGTGCGCTTTCCTCTCAGTAACGAAATAAACACAACAAAAACTGACAGCATTGTGAAAGCAGCAGTTAAAAATGCATCTGATTACAGCGACGTGGATGTTTGCATGAGCTCTGCAGTTCAGTAACTACTCCAGTAAAGTCACATCATGTTTATTTATATAGTACTTTATGCTATAGCCTTAATTCAAGCAGCTTTACGGTATTAAACATGAAAAACCAGAGTCAGTGTCGCTTTCAGTTAGTATTACAACTTGATGTTCTGATATAAAGCAGCTCTCCAGTGTGAGCTAGCTAATGATACAATATTTTTATTAGTGGGGAAAAAAATAATTTCATTAAAATGATAGTTTGGTTTACAGAGATCAAAGCTTGATATAGCGAAGGACTGTTTTGGTTATCATAACCCTATAAGGTATTTTAAGACATTAATAAGACTTATCACTTACCTTTATTTTGTTTCTTGTCTATATGACTTACAAAAGGAGATGTTCGGAAGAATAATGTGTCATTCAGTTACTTCTTCATGTAGCTAATTAAATAGTGAGCGTGTCTGTCTGTCGTCTCATTTTGTGTGCCAAATACAGCTATTTGTATAATGAATTGGTAACATTTTACAATAAGGTATTATTTGTTAAAATTAATGTATTAATTAACATGAATTAACAATACACTTATTACATTTATGTATTAATCTTTGTTAATGTTGGTTAATAAAAATACAGTTGTTCATTATTTGTTCATGTTAGTTCACTGTGCAAATGTTAAAAAACACAACTTGTGATTTTTATAAATGCATTAGTAAATGCTGAAATTAACATTAACTAAGATTAATAAATGCTGTAGAAGTATTGTTCATTCTTAGCTCATATTAACTAATGTTAACTAATGAACCTTATTGTAAAGTGTTACCAATTAATTGTATAATAATTGTAATTATATAATATGCTTTTCTAAAGCTGAAGTGACCTTTATTTATGTTAGAATATGTATAACTTAATATTTTAACTAATTGCAAAAGCTGAATAATCAAAGTCTACTGATTAATCAGTGAAATAATGGACAATTAGTCGATTGAATTTTGAATGCTAATGAAGTGTCTCTTTCTCCACAGCTCATTGTCAGTGTCATCTGTCCTGCGGTTTACATGCAACATGTCTTCGTCTACGGCACGCTGAAGAAAGACCAACCCAACTACTTCAGGATGGAGAACACTTCCAACGGTCAGGCCGAGTTCCTTGCTCACGCTCAAACCGTAGAGCCATACCCGCTTGTGATCGCCACCAATGAAAACATCCCCTTCCTGCTCAACAAGCCTGGGATGGGTCAGCGTGTCTACGGTGAGATCTACCGCTTGGACCAGAAGATGCTGGACTTTCTGGACAAGTTTGAAGAATGTCCAAAGATGTACCAGCGCACCAGGATCCAGCTGGTGGTACAGGACGGGGACGGTGAAGGAGAAAACACACTGAAGCCTGGAAGCATCGAGGAAGCATTTGTGTACAGAAAGACTACATATGAACCTGAGTGGCTCCAGAAACCAACATATGAGCAGGGCCGTCCCTGGCTGACGCGGGGCCCGGTGCGAGGTATGGAGTGGGGCCCCCCTCGGTCCGTTTGCGATCGCGTTACGGGGGGGGTGCGGGGTTGGGGGGGGGGGTTGGATTCCGTTCATCGGGGGGCGCGGGGCCCGGTGCGACCGCACCAGTTGCACCGCCCAAAGGACGGCCCTGCATATGAGAGTTATGATACGAACGGTGATCATGGACTGAAATATATAGACAGTGACATGGAGTCTACACCAGACATGAACAGCGCAACGCAACAAAGTACTGTAGAACCCATTATAATCAGAGATGTTGTCTACACTGGCTGCGGCACGGCGCAATGCGACACAACAAATCCCTAACAGTAAACTGATGCCTCGTTCTATTTATGATGTACTGACAACAATGTTCAAATGATTTGCAACGGTCGCTTTGTCATGTCCAGTGTAGATAGCCTCAAGTTGTTGCTTAAATTTTATACATAAATTTTATATAAAATATAGCAATATATAAATACATTTTTTTTATATATATATAAAATATATACATTTTACACAGACAGACAGACAGACAGACAGACAGACAGACAGACAGACAGACACACACACACACACACACACACACACACACACACACACACACACACACACACACACACACACACACACACACACACACACACACACACACACACACACACACACACACACACACACACACACACACATACATATATATATATATATATAATGAAGAGTTTATTTGCAAAAACAGATAACTCTGTGTTTTTGTTTTGTTTTTTATTATGTTTTTTTGTTTAGCTGTTTTTTTGTCATTTTTTTAACCTAGTAAAAAAAAAACTGCAGTTTCATTGAGATTAATTGGAATGCACAATGAAAAAACATGATTTTTGAGAATTGTTAAAAATAGAGTTATGTTTTTGCAAATGAACTCTTCTAAGCTCAATCTGGTTTTGTCTCGGGTACAATAAACAAATCATGTAACAGGCCAGAAGCATTATTTAACACAATAAATAAGCTCACCAAACCTCCATCTCATGATGCTTTAGCTTCAGATGAATTTTGCTGTTCCTTCATGAAGTATTCACTGTGTTTGTCTAATGAGGCTACGAAGTTCAGCTTTGTGCCCAATCTCTGGTTAGTCCCCCATCTGGCTTTTCTCTGACTAATTCATCTGTTTCTGAGTTAATTTTGTGAGCTAATTCGTCAACCTGTCGTTTTGATCCTGCTACTACTCGTTTCCTAAAACCGTGCCACTCTGTCATCTCTGCACCTATTTCTCATTTCATCAATGCATATTTTACCTCTTATCTCTTATGCATCATTCCCTATGCCACTTAAAACTGCTTCTGTTTCCCATGATTTACTTATTCCATGCCTCTCCGGTGTGGATATTTCTGGTGCTGCTGTTTCTTGGTTTTCTTCTTATCACTCTGACAGATAATTCTTCATTTTAATGCAGGATTTTCGATCCCCTGCTGCCCATTTGAAGTAAGGTGTCCCCCAGGGATCCGTTCTTGGCCCACTACTATTCATTATTTACATTCTACCCCTGTGTCAAATCTTGTACATGGCTATAATTACCATTTATATGCTGATGACATTCAAATATAGGCTCACTCTATCCACTCAACTTGACTAGTCTGCATAAAACCAAGTCCTAATCCCAGTTTAACACCTCTGGTGTGACTGTAAATGCAGACCTTGAGCCAAAAACTCATCACCAAACACCAATGACTTGTACAAATGGGTACAGTCATTTTAGACACTTCCAAAACTGCTGCAACAAAGATGGAAATACAATTTTTAAACACATGAACTATGTTTTAATTTGTGTTGCCACAGTTTTGGAAGTGTATTTTTCTGTTCTAAAGAAGGGGGTGTCCCAGTACTTTTGCCCATATAGTATGTGTACAAGTCATTGGTGTTTGGTGATGAGTTTTTGGCTCAAGGTCTGCATCATTAGAAGGTGGTTACCCAATACTTTTGGCAATATAGTGTATTAACAAATTTTGATGCAATAGCCTAAATATGGTATAATTTAACAATGTTCATCCCTCAAAAACAGAGAAAACATCTTTCACAAACATCTACATCTGTCTCTTTTAAACTGTATTTGTAGGGGTTATTATCACACAGTTCTTAACCCTACCCTAGACCTCACTAATTCTCAAACCCTGACTACAGCCATGCTTGCCAGTATTCACTCATATTATGCAGTAGAAGACATCATCTCAATCCATTTTTTAAAAGAAGGAGTGTCAGAGTTCTTCCAGTTTCACAGCTGTAATGCAGTCTGTGACAGCTGGCCAAGTCTGTGCTTTAAATATCTCCTTCTGTAGATTGGATGCATCACCAAGAAGACAAAATCTTGGAGAATAAGGTAACTAAAGGTTGTCCCAGCCAGTCCTCAATGTTTTGAACAACTCTTGTCCAAAATGGAGCCACCAAATAACAGTCCCACATTAAATGTAAAAAGGTGCCAATAGAATGACCACACTTCCAACAATTATCATTTTGCATTATGAAGCCTTACTGGAGTCCAGCAGTATCGATTAATTATCTTGTAATGTATGAGTTTGCTTCTAACATCTCTCACAGGACCCTTTATACCAGAAACGACCACCTCCCATATACCCTCTTCACATTCGATGTTTAATTGAATTTGAATGTTAATGAGCGTCTCTTTCTCCACAGCTCATTATCAGTGTGGTCTGTCCCGTGGTTCACATGGCTCGTGTCTTCGTCTAAGGCACGCTGAAGAAAGGCCAGCCCAACTTCTTCAGGTTGATGGACCCTGTCAACGGTCAGGCTGTGTTCATCACTCACGCTCGAACTGTAGAGCCATACCCGCTTGTGATCGCCACCAAATACAACATCCCCTTCCTGCTCAACATGCCCGGGACGGGTCAGCGTAATGACAATAAGTAATAATAATAAGTAATGACTGATCAGGTACTGCTTACCAGGGTCAAAAATTAACATCTGACCACACCCGTCACATACATGATTATATTTAATCTGGATTATGTAATCAGGTTCCAAAAATTAAGTACTTGTAATTACATTACATTATTATACTTCATTTTATAATACTTGCAATCAGACTACAGTTACTTTTTTATTGATTACATGACTACATATTATTCACATGGTCACATGACAAGTATAATATTTCATATTTGTATTAAGTGTTTTCATTTGATTGTTGTACCTCTTTTAATACTCATTTTAATTTAACATTTTCTTTAATTTATTATTAGCTTTTCATTAATCTCATTAACCCCTGCAGTTCCTTGTCAAATCCCAGTTTGGGAAACGTTGATGCAATATTTAATACACTTAATGTTTTTCATAAGAACAAATGGAATATATTTTCTTTCTGTTTGAGTTTTTATATCAGTATGGTACAAGTGATAAACAAGTTACGTCAAAAGTAATCAAAAAGTCTGATTATATTACCTGAAATGTGTCATGTAATGGATTACGTTACTGACTACAATTTTTGTGATGTGGTTTAGAATCAGTAAAGTATTACAGATTGTGAGCAATCTACCCAGCTCTTCTTATGTCTATGTGAGTATTTAGCGGTTTCATTTCGTTGCATTCAAGTGACAAAAGCATGAAAGCCTGGAAGAGCTATTTTATATATTTGATTATTTTAATGTAATTTATTAATGTAAATGTATTTTTATTAAAGACAGCAGAGAAATATTATGAAATACACTAGTATTTAATGTATTTTATTTTATTTCAAGTGCTAAATTTCCTACAGTGGCAAAGATGTTTTTTTCTTGTTTTGTTTTTAATTGCATTGATTTTTTAACAACTTTTTGTTAATGACAGGAGACAAAAATTATGTAATTTATTTAGGTAGTTTATTTTTTTTGTGCTGAGTAAAAATAAACCCAAAATTAGCAGGGTTTTTTTTTTTTACAAAGTTACACATGGTGACAGTATCATTTTGTTCCCAGTATTTTAGTTTTTTGTTAGATTAATGAGGAATATTTCATATGGCAGAAAAAAAATCTTGACATCCTAGATCAACATTGATGGCATGGCAAGGCAAAGTTTATTTCTATAGCACATTTCATACACAATGGTAATTCAAAGTGATTTAAAGGAAAGATGGGATATTATCCGTTCAGTAAAACGTTGTTAGACATTGTTTTCTTTAGACACTGTATGTCAGTTCATTTGTGTGATTTACATTTACACTCCAGTAGCTGATCAATTGGTTTTATTTGGTATTGAAACACCTTTTTTTTATTTATTGGCACTCATCAAGTGGTCATTTTGGACCCCGCTTTTTATGTTGTGGTATATAAATACTGTATATAGTTACCATAAACCATGTTCACGGTAAATTTATAAGTAAATATATATATATTTTAAGGCTTGAAGAAGATTCAACTGTAAAAGGAAATGTGAACAATCTTATATATACCGTAGATAGGACTCTTGAATAAATATGTAGTGCACTATAGCAAAACACTCCAGTGCTATATATAGATATCAGGTGTATTTATACAATTGCTGTAGAAGTGTTTATAATTATGAGTTTTCTAAACTGCACTCCACAATCAAATCATTAATTCAGAATGTTCTCATTTTTGTTTTTTTAAATGTAAATGACGACAAATGCAGCACATCTGTATATATATGGATTTATTCTGAACATATTCACGCACTGTCAAACATACATTTCTTTCAACATATAATCCATATTGTGATTTTTAATATATTTATGAATTAAGAAAGAATTAAAATGCTCCAAATGCTTAAAAAAAGATTAAAGAGAATAATTTTGGCACTCAAGCAGTTCGACAAAAGGCAGCCGGCTTCCTTCTTTTTCTTGTTTTTCTTGCAGCATGACAGAATAATGTCTAACTATGAGGAACTGTGTACGGATCCCTCACAAAACTAGTGTGTGGAGCGCTTCACAGTTAGTATCAAAACATGTATAAAAATGATATCCTACAAAAGAAAGGTTTGAGTGTGGTACAAACATCTCAGGCCTAAAACATTACAAATCCAGCTTGTGCATAGAGACGCGGTCTACGGGACGACCAGGTCATTTCACCCCAAATAATAATAAAAAAAGACAAAAAAAAAACAGTAAGTGTGAAAAGTGAAACCGTATTTTGCACCAAAACAACTTTTTTTTTTTTTAAGAAATATTTTTTTTTCCTTGTGACATTGTCATGACTAAATTTTCATTTTATTTTAATACAATAATGAAAATAAACAGTTTTGTTTTAATTGAAATCAGAAAAAAAATTATAATACCATTATGTAAACTAACAATTGTACTATATATTTTTGCATTACAATAAGGAAATTTCAGGACAAATTGTCATGAAAAACAAAAAAAAATTATGGTTCTAAAAATACCCTATTTTTCATGAAAAAAAAATTCAAATAAAAAAATATGTTGTTTTGATGCAAAATAACATTTTGCCCAAAAATTAGTAAAGTAAAATAATTTTGCAGCAAAACAATAAGCTTATTTTTAGGAGAAATATTTTTTTTATTACTATTATTTCGATATTTCCATGTTATTTTTTTCTAATACAGTCATGATAATCATACAGTTTATTTTTATTATTACTAAAATCAGAATAAATTTAATTCTGCTAAACAAATAATACCATTATGTAAACTAACAATTGTACCATTTATTTTTTGCATTAAAATAATGAAAATTTCAGGTCAAACTGTCATGAAAAAAAAAAAAAAGCTTAAAAAAATCTATTTTTTCTCTATAACTGTTGGGGTGAAATATGACCTGCAGATTTTCATCACAGATGTAGACCGAAAGCGTCACCCCTTTATAAACATCAGAGCAGAAGTCAGTAATAAAAGCTGTAGTGTTACTACATTTAAAAACAGTCCAGAGATGAACGTCTGATTGACAGCGTTTACAGGCATCGGACCTCATTCATGAAACACCAGCAGAACAAATTCATATGTAAACTGTTCATAAAACCTTTCTCAGATTAAACCCTCACATTCAGTTCCAGAAAAGCAGTCTCACGTACACCATAGCATCCAATAAAGCATTCATAAAACACTCTCACATACAAATCAATAAAACATTCATAAGAACAAACCATCGCATCCAACATAACCACAGCATTTAATTCATTACACCATTCCTGAAAGCATTCTTGTGAATGTTATGCATGGTTTACACAAATTAGCTCTTGTATTTCATGAAGGAGGACTGTAGTTTACTAACGAGGATATGGGAAGTGTTTGGCTTTGACCTGATGTTGTGATGATCGTGTGTGTGTTTCTGGCACTGACCTCCAGCTCAACCCTTCAAAGCCTTCTCAATATTTCAATAAAGTGAAACGACGATATAGCACATACAAAACTTCCATAAGAACGTGTTAAAGTGTGTAGAGAGGACCTGATTGAGAACCTGACGTGTGTGTGTGTTCAGGCCGTGGAGGTCTTTGGTCAGTAGATGTGGGGCTCTTTGCGTCTCAGAGAGTAGATGTGACTGGATGAGCTGGTGGTGCTGCGGATCACCTCCATCCACCTACAACACATCCAGAAGAAATACTTTATTACAGAAAAATAAAGAAGTGGAGCACTTCTTGTTTCAATTGAACATTTTGCAAAGTTTTACTTATTTTTTTTAGTAGTACCTTTCTGTAAATATTATATTTTTTGGTATCATGTTTCTGTAATAAACTATTTTTATTTACAGGCACAAAAAACCCCTAAAATGAAGTATAACATATTTTGTTACAGAAACATTACAAAATAAATAAAAAATACAATTTATAGCATAAATAATATATTTTTGGTATTATGTTTCTGTAATAAAGTATTTTTATTACAGGTAACAGCACAAAAATGAACTAAAATGAAGTAAAACAGTGTTACCGAACATTACAAAAAAAAAACATATATATATGTTTTAATTGTAATCTATGTATATATACATACATATATATATATATATATATATAGACACACACACATTTTTATTTTGTATTATGTTTCTGCAACAAAATATGTTATACTTATTTTTAGTACTACTTTTCTGTAAATATTTTTTTGTAGCAAGTTATACATAAACATACTACAAAACATATCTAAAAGTATAACATTTTGCTACTGAAACAACACAAAATAAAGGAAATGTTTATATACATTTAATAAATTATTCAAATGCTTTATTTATTAATTTAACTAATACAATCTATTAACTAATGAAATATTAGTTCTATTTATCTGAAATCTTGGTTATTAAATGAAATATTAGTTCTATTTATCTGAAATCTTGGTTATTAAATGAAATATTAGTTCTATTTATCTGAAATCTTGGTTATTAAATAAATATTAGTTCTATTTATCTGAAATCTTGGTTATTAAATGAAACATTAGTTCTATTTATCTGAAATCTTGGTTATTAAATGAAATATTAGTTCTATTTATCTGAAATCTTGGTTATTAAATGAAATATTAGTTATTTATCTGAAATCTTATTAAATGAAACATTAGTTCTATTTATCTGAAATCTTGGTTATTAAATGAAATATTAGTTCTATTTATCTGAAATCTTGGTTATTAAATGAAATATTAGTTCTATTTATCTGAAATCTTGGTTATTAAATCAAATATTAGTTCTATTTATCTGAAATCTTGGTTATTAAATGAAACATTAGTTCTATTTATCTGAAATCTTGGTTATTAAATGAAACATTAGTTCTATTTATCTGAAATCTTGGTTATTAAATGAAACATTAGTTCTATTTATCTGAAATCTTGGTTATTAAATGAAACATTAGTTCTATTTATCTGAAATCTTGGTTATTAAATGAAATATTAGTTCTATTTATCTGAAATCTTGGTTATTAAATGAAACATTAGTTCTATTTATCTGAAATGTTGGTTATTAAATGAAACATTAGTTCTATTTATCTGAAATCTTGGTTATTAAATGAAACATTAGTTCTATTTATCTGAAATCTTTGTTATTAAATGAAATATTAGTTAAATTTATCTGAAATCTTGGTTATTAAATGAAACATTAGTTAGGTACTGTAGTGCTTTCACTCTGAACATGAGTATTTAGGTGTGTTGCTGCAGTGCTGCACCTCTCAAAGGCGTACTCGCTCTCGGATCTGAAATAGTAGACGTGTGATTTGAAATGGAGCTTGAAGACGTAGTCTTTGTGGATGTTCTCAGACTCGGAGGGAATGGTGATGGAGTATCCCAGCAGAGGAAGGCTGGCCAGAGGATACTCGTCCTGCAAAGAGACGGTCACATTAAACACGGTCAAACACAGCGCTGTCACACCACCGTCCTTCTGTCATCACTTCTGACCTGGTGTGTTTTGTAGAAGAACAGACTGAAGTTGGTGAAGACCACCCATAACTTCTGCCAGCCGTTGCTGTTCTTGAACTTTCTCAGCAGATTCCCAGAGAGCTGATTCTGAAGAATAAAGACAAACCCATCAGAAAACAGACTTCAGACACAACCAGGGTCCAAAATGAACACATCGATATTATTCATATATTTATTTACTCTGAAGAACAAAATTAAGTTTCTTTAAGTACTAAAATAACTACAACTAAATAAACTAAAAATAATAAATACTTATAGAATTACATTACAAAAAATACAAAAACAAAATGACTCAAACTTTACAATAGGATTAGTTTTTAGTTACAATCTCATTAGTTAATGTTATTAGTTGATGCATTAACTAGTATCAACTAACATTACATCTGTTAATCTTGTATTTATTTATTCATTTATTTTTGTTAACATTAGTTAACACAGATAAAAATACAAATATTCAGTGTTAGTTCATGTTAGCTTAGGTCCATTAAATAATATTAAAATATTAATAATAATATTTGATTTTAATAATGCTTTAGTACATTTTGGAATTAACTGATTAATACATGTTCTGGAAGTATTTTTCATTGTTAATTCATGTTAAATAATGTAGTTCATTAAATGTTATCAAATGGAAGCTTATTGTAAACGTACCGCATTAAATGAAAGTAATCTAAAAATAAAATCTAATTCAAAATGGTCACAAAAACTTATAACAATAATACTACAATAACACTATTATTGTATTACTAATTACTAATACTTAGCATTGAGTAATGAGATATATTTCATTTAACATCACTGATGTCTTATACTGTGATTTAAATCATGCATTACATTAAAATAAGGTAATGCATGATTTAAATCACAACAGAATCAAAATATTCACAAACAAATCTATTTCAATAGCAGTCTATTTTTAAATAGCAGGCAATTTTTCCTCAGTGTTGTACATTTTGGTGTAATGAGACTGACAGCACAACGTGTCTCCATGTTAGTCAAAGATACTTGAATTTAGACTCAGATCTGAACAGAAAAAGGGACTATCTGTTTATTTATTAAAGGATGTTCTTGCATTACATCTGCACTATTTCTAATGTTGGGTCTATGCAGACAGTATAGCGTGCTGCATTTTTAAGATGTAATGTCAAGTTAAATCCAGGTTAACTCATTCTAACTGGTTTTAAATGAACGTCCCTCGACTCCTCTTAAACAGATATGTATCGTCACATTTGTGCTGTTAGTGAACGACTGAAGCAAACAAACACTCAACAACATTCAAAGAGAGAAAGACAGTGAACTGAACCAGAACCACAGTCAGCGTTCAGAGGACACCACAAACAGCTGCTCATTTATTATACAAACATAAAAAAATGATTCACCTGAACAAATCACTGATGGTGTGACATTTCAGCCAATAAACGGTAGGAATGACAAATTCACAACCGTACAAGATCGAGTCATTTGAAGCAGTGTTATTTTAGTATTTATGTACTACGCATAAATATATACTCATTTAACTTGACTTTTTATTTATTATATCATTTATTTATTTTTTAAAAACCCTTGCTTCATGTACTACGTTAAGCTAACTGAGACTTGTTATAGCACTTGCACATCATTGTCCTCATTTGAAAGTTGCTTTTCATAAAAGTGTCTGCTAAATGACTAAATGTAAATGCAATGTAATGTAAATATAATATACACATACAGTATATACATATATACTATAGTTTTTTTCATTTTTGAAACTGCTTTTATTTATATATTTTCAGTTTTCATTTTATTTTTAGTTTTAAGTGTTAGTAATTTGGTTATGTGCAAAGTATTGTTATTATATAATACATAATATTAAATAAATATAATAATATTTATTATTAAAAAATATTTTTCTTGCTGCTACTTTTTGTGCTTTTGTCTTTTTAACATTTATTGTATTGATCTTCAAGAAATATTTCTATTTAATTTAAATGTATATTTCAGTTTTAGTAATTTAACCTTAATTTAAACAGATTTTATTTCAAATATTTCAAGGCATTTAAGTAATTTATAATTTTCATTTAAGTGTATTAAGTTTTTTTTAATAGAATATTTGTATTTTTTTATTTTATTTTGGCTTTCTTTCTACCACTGATCATTATTTTGAATAGTTTTAGTTAATAATAATAACTCGGGTTTGAAGACAGGATTTATAAGATCCTTTGATAAGACTGAGCTCTTCTCCTACATGGGATTTTTATTGTGTTTAATAACCAGTTTATCTTTACAAAACAAAAGCAAACACCAATCACAAAATCCAATCAATGGAGCTGCAGGCTCTTCTGGAACAGCTTCCACTGAACTTTAACATCTGCTAAACGAACGCTAGCAAATCATGGTAGTGAAATGGTCCGTGCTTTACCTCTCTATTCCTGCAGGTGTCACTAAAGCAGAGGCTTTGGACACGATACCAACACACCAGAGAGAGAGACACGGGCCCCTGGGCCCTGAGCGGGGCCGCAGCGGGAGCCTCTGACAGACTGACTGGACTAGGGTCCTCTAACACAGAGCCGGACAGAGACACAAACACAGAGAGAGACATGAGACACGGACAGGAGGAGGAAGAAACGAGACGGATCCAGCCTGATGATCTGAAGAAGAGACAACATCAGGAACCTGGATGTTCAAGACTCATTCAGAGAAGATGAAAACACTTCTTAATGAGTTTACAATCAGTCTTTACAGTAAAAACATCGAAAAATCCTTGAAACAAGATCAACTGACTCGAGAAACAATTTAGATATTCAAAAGTTTGGGGCCAGTATTATTTTTTTTTTTAAAAGAAAGTAATACTTTAATTCAGCAAAGATTCATTATGTTGCTCAGAAGTGTCACTAAAGACATTTCTGATGTTACAAAAGATTTCTATTGCAAATAAATGCTGTTCTTTTGAACTTTCTATTCATTAAAGAATGCTGATGAATAAAATGTATCACGGTTTCAAAAATATGAAGCAGCACAACTGTTTTCAACATTGATAATAATCAGAAATGTTTCTTGAGCAGCAAATCAGCATATTAGAATGATTTCTGAAGATCATGTGACACTGAAGACTGGAGTAATGATGTTGAAAATTCAGATTTGATCACAGAAATAAATTACAGTTTACTATATATTTACAGAGACAATTTCTAGTTTAAATTCTAATAATATTTTACAATTTTTACTGCATTTTTGATCAAGTAAATGCAGCCTTGGTGAGCCGAAGAGACTTCTTTTAAAAAGCGCCCCCAAACCTTTGAATGGTAATGTTTATATGGGTCAAAAACAAGTCGTCTCATTTTGGTGTCTGCATCAAATTAAATTTACAAAAGTGATTTTATATCCACAGAAAGAATATTAAATGCAAGTAAAGTGTCAGTTATAATGTTTCAAATAACTCGTGGAAATTAAATGTCAAAATATGGGTGAAATAATGTTCCATTGTCATTTACTGCAACAGATATATTTATGCAAAAAATGAAACACTTATTCTAACAGGTACTTATTAAAATATATAAAGGAGTAAGTGATACTAAATTTTATAATATCTTAAGATATTTATCTCATATCTAAATTTCTGCTGAGAAATGTGTGAAACCTAGTCATCTGAAGGATAGTGGTAAACACTGGTAAAGATTTGAGTTCATTATTATTTGGAGGCTCTGTGATTCTTAAATAGTCTATTAATATCATCAAATGATTCTTGTTCTTCTCAAAGAAAGGTGTATCTTGCATAAAGGATTTCTAGATATTTTAACTGGATAATTAGACAAAAATACTCATTAAGAAGAGGATTTTCTGCAGTGAATGAAATTTCTGTCATTATTAATTCACAATCACTTCTACGTGATTATTTTCACATTCAAGTTTAATGCTTTCAGCAACCAATAAAACTCATTAATAAAAGCTTCACTTAATTCCAGATTTAAAATTATGAAAAAGTCGAATGATGCACAAATTCCTTGTGGGACCAATTACGAGTGACGCCTTGAAAACAGTGGAAGTTTCCCGAGGAGGAGGAGAGAGAGACAGAGAGGAAGGTTAAACACAGACACAGACACAGAGACGGAGCTGTGGAGCTGTGGAGCTCTGGAGCGGGACGCTGCAGTACCTCTAACGCTACGCTAAAATCCACCATGGACACGCTGGTGTTGCGATGCCAGCACACGTGAACCGTGGTATTACCACGGTGAGGCGTCTGTCGCTCCAGAGACGTCCGCGAGGCGCTCAGGTCATCTTCTGACTCCTGGTCGGCGTTAGATTCCTCAGGGAATTCTGGGAAATGTGGGAAGAGCAGCCATTTAAACAAGAAAACAAAGGAAGGTGGTGATATCTTGAGGTTATGTGTTTTGTACCAGATGTACCATGGTAAAATCAGCCTTCCAGGTGCTGCAGAGTATCAAGTTAATACACAGGGGTACATAAATATGGTAAACATGGTATATATCAAAGTACCATAATATTACTGTGTGATCACTTTACTGTATTCGAAGTAACTTCAAGAATACCATGGTGCACAACAAAATACCATGGTAGTACCATGTCTGAAAAACTATATATTTTTCATAACTTTGTTTATACCATGTTTCTGTACCATGGTACAAACTATCATGATACTTATAATGTTTTTTTTTTGGACATTATATACAATTTTATAAATTACATAAAAATAACTAATAAAATAATTTATGATATTAATATTAATAATAATTGTATTCGTATTTAAACACAATCCTTATAATAATAATTATAATGAAAAATTAATTTGAAATGTAATAAAAATTATAATATTAATAAAATAAAATAATTAATACAAATAATTATAAATAAATAATTGTATTAATAAAAATAACTATAATTATAAATAATATATATAATATATATATATATATATATATATATATATATATATATATAATAAAATAAATACAAAAAGAAAAAAATAATTTCATATGATCTGATACTATTTATTACATATATATTAACAAATATAATAGTTAGACATACAGTAAGACATACAGTCAGGTCCATAAATATTGGGACATCGACACAATTCTAACATTTTTGGCTCTATACACCACCACAATGGATTTCAAATGAAACGAATAAATACAAGAGAACCAGTTCCACTGGCAGCCATACATGCCCACGCCATGACACTACCACCACCATGCTTCACTGATGAGGTGGTATGCTTAGGATCATGAGCAGTTCCTTGCCTTCACAGTTCTGGAACAACATCCTATGGACAGATGAGACCAAGATCAACTTGTACCAGAGTGATGGGAAGAGAAGAGTATGGAGAAGGAAAGGAACTGCTCATGATCCTAAGCATACCACCTCATCAGTGAAGCATGGTGGTGGTAGTGTCATGGCGTGGGCATGTATGGCTGCCAGTGGAACTGGTTCTCTTGTATTTATTGATGATGTGACTGCTGACAAAAGCAGCAGGATGAATTCTGAAGTGTTTCGGGCAATATTATCTGCTCATATTCAGCCAAATGCTTCAGAACTCATTGGACGGCGCTTCACAGTGCAGATGGACAATGACCCAAAGCATACTGCAAAAGCAACCAAAGAGTTTTTGAAGGGAAAGAAGTGGACTGTTATGCAATGGCCAAGTCAATCACCTGACCTGAATCCGATTGAGCATGCATTTCACTTGCTGAAGACAAAACTGAAGGGAAAATACCCCAAGAACAAGCAGGAACTGAAGACGGTTGCAGTAGAGGCCTGGCAGAGCATCACCAGGGATGAAACCCAGCGTCTGGTGATGTCTATGCGTTCCAGACTTCAGGCTGTAATTGACTGCAAAGGATTTGCAACCAAGTATTAAAAAGTGAAAGTTTGATTTATGATTATTATTCTGTCCCATTACTTTTGGTCCCTTAACAAGTGGGAGGCACATATGCAAACTGTTGTAATTCCTACACCGTTCACCTGATTTGGATGTAAATACCCTCAAAGTAAAGCTGACAGTCTGCAGTTAAAGCACATCTTGTTTGTTTCATTTGAAATCCATTGTGGTGGTGTATAGAGCCAAAAATGTTAGAATTGTGTCGATGTCCCAATATTTATGGACCTGACTGTATATTATATTATAAGTATTTTAAATATTATATATATATATATATATATATATATATATACACAAAAATAAATTAACTAATTAATAAACAAACAAACAAACATATTTCATAGACAATTACAACAATCAATATAAAGCAGGTAGAAATTGTCCTTTGAAGAAAGAAAAGTTTTCATGAGACACAAAGACAGCGAACAAAAATTCTGTCAATACTTTGAAATCGGATACGAGTTCATGCATCAGGTCAGGAGAGAGAAGAGAGAGCAAACGGTCAGATCACAATGACAACAAACTCCACGTCTAGACGACAGGAACAATATGATGAAAGAAACGCAGAAGAGATTCAGTAGATGTGAATAAAGCTGTGTGTGAATCAGCATCAGCTGGAGGATTGCAGGACTGGAAACCTGTGAAACATGACGCTGAGATCCAGTGCAAACACACACAGTGACCACAAACTCCAGTCACACTCAGAAACATATGCATGCCATTGCATCAGACAGCAAATCATCAAAGCGTATTCATCTGAACACATATATTCTGTCACAAAGCTCTCTGTGTCAGATCAGTGAATCAGCTCTAGCAGTAGTTAACATGAGAAAACTCACTGCTGTCAGTGAAACTGCTGGACAGGATCTCTGCCGAGGAGCCGTTGCATTTGTCCGCCAGTTCAATGGCCATCTTGATGTCCTCCACCCACTTCTCCATCTCAGACGCCGAGCTGCAGAGGGAACGAGAGGACGCTAGTAATGCAGCTACTGTCAGTCAAAGCACTAACGCCAGTGATACTAGGATTTCACCACTTTAGTATAGTACATAATAATATTAGTATCAATAATAATCACTATATTAAATAATAATAATTATTATTTAAAACCAAACATTTTTCTTCTTCATTATGCATTATTGTAAACAAAATATTTGTTAAATTAGTTTATTATTATCATTACTGCTACTACTGGTAGTAGTATTTTTATATTTAATATGAATAATAATAATAATATTGTTGTTATATATATGTAACAATTATTACATAATAATAATAAAAACAATAAGATAAGAGGAAATCATTATGATTTCTGTTGTTGTATTTAAATAATAATAATAATAATAATAGTTATAATAATGATAATAATAATAATAATCTAACAATTATTTTGTTTATAATAATAAAAAGAAAATTATAAACAATTGTGAAATTAGTTTATTATTATTATTATTATATAATTATTACATACATTTTATAATAATAATAGCAACAATATTATTAATATTAAAATTATTATTCATATTAAATATAAAAACACTACTAATAGTAGTAGTAGTAATAATAATAATAATTATTATTATTATTACTACTACTATTAAAAAAAGAAACCTTTTGCCATTATTGATGGCTTTAATTGTGGTCTGTCCAGTCAGAACCTCGTTTAAATCTCGATTTAAAATCCTCTAATAGTCCTGTGTTTTTTCCCGCTGTACAGATCTGCTCTAATCTTATTTCAGTAAATGCATTTGAAATAGCTTTTATATAATGTTGTAATATAATGCATTTGATCACAGAACAACAACACTTCATAACTGTTTACAATCTACTGATACCGAACGTGATTTACTCAGAACTGTATTCTTTAATTTATATAATGAAGAAAGTAAGACAACTGCTCCGTCAGGATATATTTCATCTTTCATTTGCACACTGAACATGCCTTTGACGTGAACCGATTTCCACAGAAAAAAATAGTCTTACAAGAAAACAACAAGGAAAGAGGACGACACGGACGAGCATAAAGCCAGCCGTCCGTGTAATAATTAACCAGTTAAACCCTGAACAGGTTAATTAGTGAGCATGTTAATTACCTGGCGGCCACGACGACGGACTGTCTCTGTCCAAACAGAGTGAAGGAATGCGGGACGCCCCACTCGTCCTCACTCTCACGGATCTACACAAACACAACAGATTAACCCATCTCATATTTCTCCTCCAAGCCAAAAGAAGAAAAATAAAACTCATAATCATCACTGATGTTATTTTGGCCCTCGATTCTCCTGCACCGAGGTCTGAACAAAATCCTTCATTATTTTTCAATTAAAACCTCATCAAGATTGCAATTCAGCATCTGAATGCTGCGTGTTTCTGGATAATTACATTTACATGCAATATACAATTTAGCGGGACGCGCCGGAGCTGTGGCCCGCAGAACAATGGAGCTCCTGTTTGTGTGAATGTGCAATTAGTATCTGGAGACGAGACGGAGGCAGCAGGAACACGGCCAAAACAAACAGAGCGCATGCAGGAAAACACAGGCAGTGCTGCTGGACTGAATACTACTGTCAGTGAAGCAGTTATATAATATTCAGAGCTGAAAGAAACATCGCTGTTTATGTTGTGGTCAAAAATGAATCAAATATTACCAGTGTTGGGCACGTTACTTTAAAAAAGTAATTAGTTATAGTTACTAGTTACTTCTCACAAATAGTAACTGAGTTACATCATTATAAAAGTAACTAATTACCAGGGAAAGTAACTATTGCATTACTTTAAAAAAACAAAAAAAAACAAATGTCAAATAACTTGGATGCCCCAATATTAAATATGTTAAATGAATGAAATGGACACTAAATAGAATAAATTATTATTATAAAACATTGTACATTAATCGACACTATTTATCTACTGACACTTAGCATCAGTAAGTCAAGCATTATAATATGATATTATGATAATTTAGCATTATATGATGATAGATCTTTAGTAATTAGAATAACCAAGTATGAATTCATATTTGTCATGCTGACTGAACTTAGGACTGGTGGTGGTGCTTAAGATATTGTTTGTCATTTAGTGTTTCTATAAAAAAGGGGGGGGGGAATTGATAAGATAACAAAACTACTACGAATTATACCACTAATAACAATATAAAACGCACTAAGGATTAATGAGCTGCTGGGTTCATGAATATTAATCACGTTGTATGGGTTCGCTCGAATTGATTCGCTGAAATCAAAAAGGGACGATAATAGGTGAGCGCCGGCCAATGAGATTGTCGTTTGTGCATTAGTTCCGCCCACTAGCGGAGATCTTAAAAGCTGAAGAATTCCAAAAGGAACTTCCATTAGTTTGACAGGAAAATACAACAAAGAATATCGTTTACATGTAGCGCGTCAATTCTGCATGTTATGAAAGACTCTCGCTCTGTATCTTTCTCTGCGCACGTGCGCGCTGTGTGTGTGTGTGTGTGTGTGTGTGTGTGTGTGTGTGTGTGTGAGAGAGAGAGAGACAAAGCTACGGCGAGCCGAGCGCATTCACACTAGAGTTTACGGTATGTCAAATACAGCTACACTGCTCATCCATTCATATGAACTGAAAAATAAAATGATAATAATATTATAATAAATTATAGTAACGCCGCATTTTATTGTCAGTAACGGTAACGGCGTTGTAACGGGGAAACAGTAATTACTTTGATTACTCGTTACTGAAAACAATAACGCCGTTAGTAACGCCGTTTATTTATAACGCCGTTATTCCCATCACTGAATATTACCCACCGTCATGCCGTACAGAGGAAGCTGGCCGTGCACTTTGAACTGATTGGAGGCCGTCATCCCTCGACTCGTGTACATCAGAACATCATTGAACTGAAAACAAATTCAAGAGGAGAAAGAAATATATTAGTGTTCATTGTTTTCTCTCTCCTAAAACTATCAAGAAAGATGATTCACTTAAACTGGTACTCCAAGGCACTTCAAAAAATACCATAGTATTACTATAGCAGGGGTCCAAAAACATGGTAATATCATGGTACATTTTGGTCAATACTTAGAAAACCGTACTGTGGTAATAATAAAATAGAAAAAATTTAATAAAACCTAAATAATATGAAATGAAACAAAACAAAAACACAAAAAAATAAATAAATAGACAATAAGAAAATTTAACATTAAAGTAATACATTTAAAAATAAAACAAAACAAAAGATTCAAACAAAAAATAAAATAATAATATAAAAATAATGCATTTAAAATAAAACACAATAAAACAACAATACATTAATTAAAACGTTAAATAGAACAAAAATAATACATTTAAAAATAAAACAAAACAAAACATTCATAGAATTAAAAAGTAAAACAAAATATTTTAATACACTGAAAATGTAACAAAATAAAACAAAAAATAAAATTAAATAAAACAAAAAAAAATTATCAAATAAAATATCAATACAGAAAAAAAAGAGTAAAACTAAATAAATTACCAAATAAAACATTAATAAAGTAAAAGAAATAAAATAAACAAATAATAAAGCAAAACAAAATAATAAATGATCACAAATATAAATAAATGAACAAATGATTGTTTTTTATTAATAAATTAAACAAAGAGATAATAAATGATAAAATACAGCATAAATAATATATTTAAAAAATAAATAAATTGGTAACACTGAAGAACTTTTTTACTATTCATACAGCAATCATAGCAATCAAACCAATACAGTACTTATAATAAAGGATGCTGCAATCTGAACAGATTATAACTCTAACTAACCATCTGGCTGTAACAGATGTCTAGTACTATGTAACTAGTATAAGAGAGTGAGCAGCTCTTACCAGGAAGAACATTCTCTGCTGTAGACCTTTTCCAGAGAGTTTGCTAAGACAACCAAGCCTGATAAACTCCTGCCAAAACAGACACAACCAGATCACACCACAACATTTCCAACCAACTCGTTCAGCTTTCTGATTTCAAGCCCATCAGAACTGACCCGTCCAGGAATAGCAAGATTGTCGATGCCAGAGAGGTCTTTCTTGAGCTCGAGTAGCTTCTGGAAGTTCTCCATCTTGATGAGGGTGCCGTGCAGCTGCACGACCATCTCAGAAATATCCGCAAGCGCAGCTGGAACAGACGAGAAGCATCTTGAGAACATCCCTTACACCTTTACCCACCTTTAAACCAAGCGAAACCACCAAACCTGTCCCTAACCTTCACCATATCCCACCTCAATAGCAGCAGAAGTGTTTTGCAATACGGCTAACACTTTATTTTAAGGTGTCCTTGTTACACACGTTATATGTAATTACTATTTTAATAACAATAATTCTGAATCAGAAACTGAGAGCGAAGGCTAAAGCGGCCGTGGGACGGTGTACCTCGTGAGTCTCTGAAGTCATTGTGCATCAGTGGACAAAACAAAACTAGTGCTGTCAAATGATTAATCGCATCCAAAATAAAACTTTTTGTTTACATAATATATGTTTGTATACTGTGTATATTTATTATGTATATATAAGTATACACACATGCATGTATATATTTTGAAAATATTTACATGTATTTACATGCATATATGTATATTCTTATAATTTATATTATTTATAAATATATTTAATATATAAAAATAACATTTTGCTTAAATATATACATGCATGTGTGTGTATTTATATACAGTATATATACACAGTACACACACACATATATTATGTAAACAAAAACTTTTATTTTTAATGCAATTAATCGTGATTAATCGTTTGACAGCACAAAACAAAACAAAAATATTGTTGGTCCTACTTTATATTAAGTGCCCTTAACTACTTACATTTAAAGTAATCATTTGGTACAATGCACTTGTTGTGTACATACACAATTTATTTAACACCTGCATGTAATTACACCTGTAATACATTTCTGTAATTCCGTTTATAATTACACTGTTGACCCATCCCTTACACCTTAACCCACCTTTAAACCTACCCATACCACCAAACCTGTCCCTAACAGTACCCATATCCCACCTCAATAGGTGCTTTAAGGTGTCCTAAATAGCTTTAAGTTGTCCTTGTTACACATGTTACATGTAATTACTGTTATAATGATTAATTCTGAATCAGGAACTGAGAGCGAAGGCTAAAGCGGCTGTGGGACGGTGTACCTCGCGAGTCTCTGAAGTCGTCGTGTGTCGGTGGGTTGTGTTTGCACAGGCGCTCCAGGATCTGCTTGTAGTGCATGAGACGGTGCAGCGGCCGCAGGAAGAAGATGTTGAGGGGCAGGTAACACACCTTCTGCAGCTCGAAGTCTCGACACAGACCCTCCAGCCTCCGGGACGAGCGACACGTGTGCTCCAGCTCCAGCAGTGCCTCCGAATGCTTCTGAAGATGAGCCGTGAGCAGCTGAGGAAACAAGACAAGTCACATAGATGAGCTATCTGTAGTAATGCTGCGGTATCACACCATGGCCAAAACCACATTACTTTCATATATCATGATACTGGGTCTGATACTCTAAGAATACCATAGTATTTCCATGATACATATGTAAAAAAAAAAACAATTGTATTTTGATAATACTATAGTCAGTGTTGGGGGTAATACATTACAAGTAACTTGAGTAACTTAATCAGATTGCTTTTTTCAAGTGAAATATCTGTCAGGAAATATCGGAGTTACTTTTCAAACAAGTAATGCCAGTTAACATGCCACTAACAGCTCTTCTGTTCCCATGTTGAGAAAAATCTGCAGTAAGTGCAGAGGCGTTGTGTGCAATGTGTAATTACGATGGTTACTGTAGTTCTAGACTAAATATGAACATGCATTTACTCCTCATCTCACTTGCACAAAAACAGATTTCGTATTCCTCAAAATGAAAAAAAAAACTGAACTGCAAACTCAGAATATGATGCAAACCTGCAATAGTTAAATATGTTTAATTTACATTTCCTTCAGCCTGAGGCTTATTCATTTCACTTTTGGTGTGAAAGGGCTTTTACATATGCCAAAAATAGAACTTTTTTATATTAAAAACATAAGGCCAATTCACACCGCACAGACAAACGCCAACAAACTCTTATGAAATCTTATGAAAAATAACGGTCATGTTCACACTGCACCAACAGACACCGACCAACTCTATATCTATAAGCATGTTCAGTCGGGTGAAAACCAACTCCAACCAACGCCAACAGGGGTAACACACTGATCCAACAAACTCCAACAGACTAGTTTGTTGGAGTTTGTTGCCGTTTGTCTGTGCGGTGTGAATTGGCCTTTAGAAGTAAGCCCAACCCAGATGAGAAAATTAATGCAAAAGTAACGTAATGCATTACTTAGCATAAAAAGTAATGCAATTAGTTAATTTTTTAGGGAGTAACTCATTACTGTAATGCATTACTTTTAAAAGTAACTTTCCTCAACACTGAGCATTCTTTGAAAACACCATGGTATATGAACAGTAATCATATAGTCCAGTGGTACAGTGCATTGCAAAGTATTTGATATCATGTTTTTGGTCATGTTCCATGATAATACCATAGTAATCGTTTCATTTCTTGCACACCATTGGCATCCTACATGTTTATTGTGTTTATGTGGTTTATTTTCAGGTCTGGCTTATGGCACAGAATTACATCGCCTCAAACATTTATGAAAATAAAATAAATGTATTATTATTGTTATTATTATTATGTTTTCAAACATTTGGACGACAATTTTTGTCCCATTTTATATACCATTTCATATTCCCATATATTTCCATTTTATATCTTATAGAAAAAACATTGTCCAAAACTAATATCTCAGTGAAATCAAAGAGGATCAAAGAAAGATCTAGATGTTCTGACCTTCAAACCCTGGATATTCTTCAGCATGACGTCTCCGACGCGCTGGTAGTCTCCTTTGATGTGTGCGTTAGATCTACCTTCCCTGGGAACAATGAACAAAATTAACAATCATTAAATTAACATATTCAGTATTTTATAAATATACTGTATATTACATTTATTTTATTCATTACATTATATTTAATATATATTAAATTGTATATTTTTAATTACATTTAATAAAAAATTATATATTTAAATTATATGTAATAATTTAAAATGAACATATTTCCTTTTTATTTTAATTGATGATTGTTGTTGGACTCACTTTCTAAGGAAATGACACGTTCACTTAATCATTCACATACTCTGATGTTATGAATTCAATGCTAAAAGTGATATTAAAAAATTAAATATTTTGTGCATTTTAACAAATTGTGGCAATTTTAGAGCATTTAAAAAAATATATATATATAATTTACAGCAACAACCATGCTAAAATACTACAAATCCCCCTAATACTAATGAGCCATATTTCTGCCAAAATACTTTACTTGTAATAATAATAAACTGCAGTAACTTAGTCACTAGCGTCATTAAATAAAAACAATCTGACAGCAACAAAATGCCAACATGATGATTCTTAAGAGGTTCACCGCAAGCCTGAATGAGATTTGAAAGCTGATTAACAACTTACATTTGGATTTGATCCTAACAAAAAGCTATCATATGTCTTTAGAAGACTTTGAATATTGTGCACAAGTCATATTGATTATTATTATTTATTTATTTTTCTTTTTGGAACCTGTACTTCCACTGAATGTGCATCTTGCACATTCTGCTACACATCTTCATTTCTGTTTGACAGAAGAAAGTCCGTCACACATGTTTGAACTTCATGAGAGTAAAGGAGTCTGAATTTTGGGTGAACTGAAGTTCTCGTGTCGTCCAGCAGATGTCTCTGTTGTACATCGATGCACACAGACTTTCTGAGCTCCTGAACATCAATGAAGCATCATCTGTCATGCTATTGAGCCGTTCCCCGCTCCTCACCGAGAACCACCGCACACTAAAACCTCCATTTATCATCCTGTCCTTTAACACAGGTCCAGCCCGCTCCCCACAGAGCAGCATTAAACATTACAGCGGCGCAGGAGAACATCTGAGCCGGCAGAGCTCCATCAGTTACTGTCTGAACACATTATACTGGCGGAGCGGAGAACATGTGTAGAGTCTGATACTGCAGCTCTATTCTGAGCAGCATTTCTACAGACTTACACTCTAAAAAAGATGAGCTGTGTCTTATGGCACAATATTCGTTTGGCTAATATGGATATACAAAAAAATGGATGGATGGATAATTTATATATAATATATGATAAATATAAAGCAATAATTAGAAGTATTATAGAAATTACCTTAGAACATCTTTTTTCTAGAAAAATTCTAGTATATATAAAATGTATATATATGCATTATTTGATTGATCAAATAAAAAAACAATCATTCAATAAAAAATAATCATTCTCACAAATGAAATATATAAGGTAAATATATATTAATAATATTATAATGTAAATGTGTACATGTGTGTGTGTGTGTGAATAATGAAAATTATATACATTTTACAAATATATTTTATAATATATTAATATTATATTTTAAAATATTAATATTTTATAATATATTAATATTTTATAAAAACATAAATATTTCTATTTATTTAATTTACAAATAAGACAATACACGGGTCTATCTGGTGTCTAGCAAAACATAATTTGTGAAGCCTTTCAACTAAACAAGACTTGCTAGTTACGCTAGTTAAACTAGTTATGCAGCCTGGAGGCGGACAACAGAAAACCAGCATCAAACCATGCAGTGTTATGAACACGAAGGGCGTTTTTAGGACCAAACTGCAGCAGAAAAAGTGTTTAATTTTCACAAGAATAATGTCATGACACATTTTCTGCATGGAAAATATATTTTCCTATTTTTTTCATTTGATTTTATGATTAGATATGGCCTGGGCGTGTTCTTGACAGATGCACTTTAATGTAACGACAGGTATTTCAGTCATGTGAGCTTAATTTCATGTCATGTTACAGCTAACTAGATCTGATGCAATGCAATTGTTATTTGACTAGCAAATGAAAAGGCATCAAATGGCATATTAAAATACTGAATGACAGATCGAGGCGTGTGTCTGTTATGGTTGGAGCAGTTTGCACACATTCCAATATAACAAACACATTTATCTGATATACACACCACTGAGCCAGACGCTGCTCCACGTCCTTCAGGAACGTCTCGTGGAATTTATACACTGGTTCAAAATTGGCAAATATGAGATTCCTCAAGGAGTCCGGCATGGCTTCATCCTTCCCTATGGACTTCTGAAAGGACTGAAAACATACAGGGAAAGAAGAAAAACATAAGACATTTTCATAGCATTCATGCTCTGGATGAGTTGTAGAGGAAGCTTTGAATACATTTAGCTCATCAATCTCTTCTTCAAAATCAGTTTTCCATGATATGAGCCTTTAAACGGTCTACAGTAAATGGAGGAACACATCAATCATTTCCCATCATCACATCAAACATGAAATCCCACACTGTAAAACCATTTGACTTCTTCATACAGATCCGAACATGAAGAAATCAGCAGTGTGATGATCTCAAACAGACTGTGTGACGTGATGACAGAAGAATCCATGAATAAAGACTCTTTGTCTCTTCATTCTCAAGTTCTGGATACTACAAAACATCCACTGTGATTTTACACTGTGCGCCCTTACAAAAAATATTCTACATGATATATAAAGGAAACCATCAAGTAACACCCTAGCACACCAGAACACCTTAGCAACCATCCAAAAGCCTAACAACCACCTAGCAGCCAATCAAAAAAATCTAACAACCACCTAGCAACCAACCAAAAACCCTAACAACCACCTAGCAACCAACCAAAAACCATAGCAACCACTTGCCAACTTGTTAACAATTAACCCAAACACCCTAGAAACTGCTTATTGACACCCTAGCAACCATCCAAAAATCCTAAAAAAACACCTAGCAACAAACCAAAAACCCTAACAACCATCTAGCAATCGACCAAAAACCCTAGCAACCATCTGGCAACTTGTTAACAATTAACCCAAACACCCTAGAAACTGCTTATTGACACCCTAGCAACCATCCAAAAATCCTAAAAAAAACACCTAGCAACAAACCAAAAACCCTAACAACCATCTAGCAATCGACCAAAAACCCTAGCAACCATCTGGCAACTTGTCAACAATTAACCCAAACAACCTAGAAACTGCTTATTGACACCCTAGCAACCATCCAAAAACCCTAAAAAAACACCTAGAAACCAACCAAAAACCCTAACAACCACCTAGCAACCAACCAGAACCAGAAGTTATCACTGATAAAAATGTCTTTGTACTCTTTTAAACTAAAGCTGACTCTATGTTGCAGACTCTAGTATTTTGTTGTTGTTGTTCTGTCTTTAGTTTTGTTTTCTACTGTGAAACAAAGGCCCGGGCCAGTGCTGCCACCTTGTGGAGAAACAGATTAGTGCAAAACAAATTCAATGCACATGTGCCACCTACGTATACAAAGTATGTGCCATTACACAAAAATCAGGTGTTGTGTGTGCAGTCCTTGCGTACTTTTCTGGTGACAAAATTTGCGTCACGCATACCGTACGCAGACCCTCACATACGTGTAAAAGTATACTTTGCAGTTAATTGTGCCTCTTCGCTCACTAGCAGTGCAGATGGCTGTGAGGAGATCTCTATGGTGTTTAAACTGTTGAACAGATGCAGCTGTAATAACGCGCACAGTCAGGCGGGTGTGGCGGTCTGGGATCCAAACAGCAGCTTCAGATCCACAAGCCAAAAGGAAATATTTATGAGACGTGTAAACGTGTCACCCTGCTGCTTCTTTCTGCTACCTTGTAAGACATCAAAGAGATGCATTACAAAGCAGACGTAAAGACAGGAGAAGCCAAGCAGTGAAGGAACAACAACTACACCTTATCTTAAACGCTTTATTATGTTTGGTGTAAATGTTTCTTCTTAACCTCCAGAAAAAATAGATGACAAAAACATGACTTCATAGTCGACAATAAAATTTTGGTCAAAAACACTACAATATTTAAAGATTTAACTGCATGAAGAATTACAAGAAACTAACTAGCAACAATCCAGAACACCCAATGAACTGTTTAATACCCTAGAAACCAACCAACCAAAAAAAAAGAAAAAAAAACTTATTAACAACCTGGCAACTATTCAGAACAACCTAGGAACTGCTTATTACACCAGAGCAACCAAACAAAAAATCTTAGAAACCAAACAAAAACCTTAACAACCACTTGAAAACATGTTATGGTTTTGGTAGCAACCCCCTGGCAACAATTATCCAGAACACCCCAGCAACCATCAAGAAAGCCCTAGCGACCACCTAAATCACCGTAGCAACAATCTAGCAATGCCTTACACAACACCCCAAACATCTTTGCACCAGCCTGACAATGCCCTGACAACCACCAGAAAACATTACCAACTGCCTAGCAACACCCTAGAAACTAGGGCTGCACAATTATGATAAAAATCATAATTGTCGATTATTCCCTTGAGATTGTAATTGCGATTATTAATAACGATTATTTTGAACAGATTTATGCCATTGTTTGAAGCTGCATGCCATATTTTTATATAAAATATATATTTTAAAAAAGGCTGAAAACACTCTTCCTGAACTTTTATTGCTTTTCTATAGCATTGAGCCTCAAATGTCAACTATACATTGGTTTGGTTTCTTCTTTAAACAAAAAAAGGTAAAATTATGCATAGCATAATAATGTAATACTAAAACTAAAAGAAAAAAAAAAGAAAATGGTTTACTAAAGCTATATATTTCATTTACAATTAAACAGAACATTTTACAGTACAATCTATATTATCAGGGCTCCAGACATTCAAGAGCAGTGGCACCAGCACCTGATTAGGTAGAACTGAACATGCAATATTACAAGTTTTGTCTCTTAGAAATGCACATTAGAACAGGAGCTTGAGTTCACAGTAGCAGGAGCTTGAGTTGGGATGCAGATGTGCATTTGACAGCATTGTGAAAACTGTAACAGCCTCATCTTTTATACATAACCAAAAGTACAGCACCTCATTGCCACGGTAAAAAAGTAGCCTAACTATATGGTTTGTACGGTGTTTGCATTGAAGAACAGTAGCCTAAAGACATTCAGTCAATTACAAATCCACATCAACTGATAGAATAATTAACAAAATAATGTAATTATACTCCATTACTCCTTTAACATATTTAGTATATTAATAATATAATAATACTCAGTATGAATATCATACTTTTCTGCCACCGTACCATTGTTACCATTAGTGTTACAGGAAAGCTATGGTAAATGTGGGTGATTTGTGGATTGAAACTGGATCGTTGTTGCACTGTTTCTGCGGCTTTCTGCATCAGTGTTGATGAGAATAACAGCTCCGATTTATTTGGCTTTAAACTAGTTTAAATTAAAGAGACGTGATTTGTACTGGAGAACTCTGCGCTGAACTCGAGTGCTTCTTACTGGATTTCACAGCGTTGTTTAGTGCGTGATCGCGACTGGTCACTGTAATAAACACATACGCTCTAAACTCGCGCTGCGCTGTTTTCTTTTGAGGCGAGTGGATATAAGATCCGTGTGGCGCGCAGTTCAAACGAGTTCCACTATTTTGTTCCGCTTTTGACACGTTTGACGTTTAACATATCTATCATGTACAACAGAGTGACAACGACTACCAGTTAGACAAAATGTATTTTATCCAGTGTGTTTGAGTTTGTTAAACCCCGCGCTGCAAACGCCTCTTAAGCACACAGAATAATGCAAGTGGGCATTTTTAATTATTTATTTTTGTAATCGCGGCTTTGAACGATTATGTAATCCTTGCATCCATAATCGTAATCGCGATTAGAAATTCGATTAATTGTGTAGCCCTACTAGAAACTACCCAGAGCACCCTAGAAATGTCAAAACATTCTGCTAGAAAACCTTGGCAACCACCTAGCAACTATTAACACCACTATATCAACTGTTTAGCAATGCCCTAACATTTATTCAAAACACCCTCACAACAGCTTATTAACACCCAAGCAACAACAAGAAACCCTTAGCAACACTCAAAATGCTTTAATACTCTAGTAACCACGTAGTGTACCCTAGTAACATCTAGAAAAGCCACAGCAACCCCCAGATAATCCTAGAAACACTCGAACATCTCTGCAACAACCTATCAACTACCAGAAAACATTAGCAACTGCTTAGCAACACCCTAGTAACTATTTAGATCACTCTAGCAATGTTTAAACATTATCCTATCACACATTAGAACCCTAGCAACCATTAAAAACACCATAGCAACCATCTAGCAATGATACTCACACCCAAACATCTTTACAACAGCCTAACAATGCCCTTACAACTATCACAAACCATTAGCAACCACCTAGCAACCATAAAGAACACCTAGCAACACCATAGCAACTACACAAAAAATCTAGCAACAGCTTATTAATGCCCTAGCAACCACCAAAAAAAAATTAGCAACTGCCTAGCAACACTCACAGTACTTTAGCAAATGCATAGCAAGTTTTGGGAAAAACACAAACAGATCACCATAGCAACTGCCTAGCAACAAGCTTCGAAACAAGGTTTAGAAAATACTGAGAAAGTTTGCGGCATATATTCACATTTTCTTCAGAAAAGGTAAAAATTTCAAAGTATTTCAAAACGAACAAAACTTAAATAACAGCGCAGGTCACAGCTGGAATGTTCCAGATATTACATTAGACTGAAAACTCAACCGCTACATGAGATTGATTGAGCATTTATTACCACGGTAATGACCTCCAGATCCTTCAGATACGTCCTCTCTGTGGTCAGGAGCTCTTTGGCGATGAAGTACGCTTTATCAGTCGGGAACCTCTGTGAGTGGAAGAAAGGAAAAAATATATTAAATTAAAAAAATTAAATAGTGTTGGGCAATGATTAATCACATCCAAAATTGTGTACATAATATATGTGCGTGTACTGTTGATATTTATTATGTATATGAATACACACACGCATGTATACATTTAACAAAAATATGTTATGTTTATATATTAAATATATTTATATATAATATAAATATGAATATAAATATATACATGTAAATACATGTAAATAATCGTTGCCCAGCACTAAAATTACGAGGACAATTAAATAAATTCACAAACAAATAACAGGAGATATTTCTATACTTTTAGAGATGCATTTAAAGCATCAATTAAATATATTTAAAATATTTATATTTATGATGTTTTTTTTGCTGATAAAAATGGGTCAGAAACAAACATCAAGGGACATTTTAGTCCAATAAGATGCTCTGTTGAACCAAATGCCAACAACTGTAGAAAATAGAAAATCACCAGACAACATCTATGACAAAACCAAACTTGATCCTCGCACACAAACACAAACACAGAGCGACGTCTGAGTGAAGTAAAACTCTCACTGTTCACTGAGCCGCTTCACTCCGCCGCTACATAATCTGCCCTAAATAGACTGGAATTTGGGTTGAGTTTATCTAGGTCTCCTATTCTGAGACGTCCACAGAGACACTTGACCAAAACGCAGTGGCACTTCTGATGATAAACTCTTTTAACGCAGCCCTTCCACTTCTCACCGTAACCTTAATTTGTCTAGAGCGCCTTCAATTCAAGCACAATGTAATTTAAAGAGGAAAATTAGCCGAGGGTCCATGAAATCTACTGCTGAGGAGATGATTGTGGTGTTCTTGAGCTACAATTAAAGAGGTTGAATTGGCTGACAAAAACAATTAGGCCTGAATGCAACGTTTTGCCACAACAATTGAGAAATTAATGAAACTTAAGTATTTATCAGCAACAAAAGACCTAACTAGTCATAAGCATTATATTGGTCACGCATATTAATTATTTAATATTTGGTTATTCTGAGTGATTTTTCAGTAAATGCTGAGTAAAATAAAGCTATTCATTTAATTTCAGCTATTTTGTGCACATGACTATGGAAGTATTAATTTATTTGTTTGTTTATTTATTCATTCATTCACTCACTGCCACATCAGCAGCAAAGGCTAAATAGAATGAATTAAAAATAATAACAATAAAACATAAAAAATAAAATAAAAAATAGGACTGTCAAATGACTAATTGTGATATATTTAAGAATCGCTATATTTAAGAAAAATATGCTATATTTATATATAAAATATTTATATTTATATATAAATTATATATAATATCAATATATATATAAAATATATATTTTTAAATATATACATGCATGTGTGCATATTTATATATACATAATAAATATACACAGTACATACACATATTATGTAAACACACACTTGTCAGTGCTAATAAAAATTATATACTTTGATCAAATTTAACAATTTTTTATAATATATTCTAATAAACAAAAACATTTATGCAAACATAAAAATACAGATTTTTTTTATAAAAATGTACTATATAAATAAACATAATGTGACCGAACTTTACTGGAGTAATGTTACGTTACTGAACTGCAGAGCTCATGCAAACATCCACATCGTTGTAATCAGATGCATTTTTAACTGTTGCTTTCACACTGCTGTCAGTTTTTGTTGTTTATTTCGTTACTGAGAGGAAAGCGCACAATATATATTTACATATTCATCCAAACGCGCTCAAGTTTGGATGCATTTGCTCTGAAGTGCTGTGTGTGTTCTTCTCTTGATCTGCATCCAGGAGGGCTGAACTAGAGTCTTGCGCTACAGCGCCACACTGGTCAAACCGCAGTATTGCAGGCTCTTACATTAGGTCATATGAGATCAAACGACTACTCGACAACAAAAATATTTGTCGACAATTTTTTATTGTCGACGTTGTCGATAATGTCACAATTTGAACCCTAGCAACCATTAAAAACACCATAGCAACCATCTAGCAATGATACTCACACCCAAACATCTTTACAACAGCCTAACAATGCCCTTACAACTATCACAAACCATTAGCAACCACCTAGCAACCATAAAGAACACCTAGCAACACCATAGCAACTACACAAAAAATCTAGCAACAGCTTATTAATGCCCTAGCAACCACCAAAAAAAAATTAGCAACTGCCTAGCAACACTCACAGTACTTTAGCAAATGCATAGCAAGTGTTTGGGGGAAAACACACAAACAGATCACCATAGCAACTGCCTAGCAACAAGCTTCGAAACAAGGTTTAGAAAATACTGAGAAAGTTTGCGGCATATATTCACATTTTCTTCAGAAAAGGTAAAAATTTCAAAGTATTTCAAAACGAACAAAACTTAAATAACAGCGCAGGTCACAGCTGGAATGTTCCAGATATTACATTAGACTGAAAACTCAACCGCTACATGAGATTGATTGAGCATTTATTACCACGGTAATGACCTCCAGATCCTTCAGATACGTCCTCTCTGTGGTCAGGAGCTCTTTGGCGATGAAGTACGCTTTATCAGTCGGGAACCTCTGTGAGTGGAAGAAAGGAAAAAATATATTAAATTAAAAAAATTAAATAGTGTTGGGCAATGATTAATCACATCCAAAATTGTGTACATAATATATGTGCGTGTACTGTTGATATTTATTATGTATATGAATACACACACGCATGTATACATTTAACAAAAATATGTTATGTTTATATATTAAATATATTTATATATAATATAAATATGAATATAAATATATACATGTAAATACATGTAAATAATCGTTGCCCAGCACTAAAATTACGAGGACAATTAAATAAATTCACAAACAAATAACAGGAGATATTTCTATACTTTTAGAGATGCATTTAAAGCATCAATTAAATATATTTAAAATATTTATATTTATGATGTTTTTTTTGCTGATAAAAATGGGTCAGAAACAAACATCAAGGGACATTTTAGTCCAATAAGATGCTCTGTTGAACCAAATGCCAACAACTGTAGAAAATAGAAAATCACCAGACAACATCTATGACAAAACCAAACTTGATCCTCGCACACAAACACAAACACAGAGCGACGTCTGAGTGAAGTAAAACTCTCACTGTTCACTGAGCCGCTTCACTCCGCCGCTACATAATCTGCCCTAAATAGACTGGAATTTGGGTTGAGTTTATCTAGGTCTCCTATTCTGAGACGTCCACAGAGACACTTGACCAAAACGCAGTGGCACTTCTGATGATAAACTCTTTTAACGCAGCCCTTCCACTTCTCACCGTAACCTTAATTTGTCTAGAGCGCCTTCAATTCAAGCACAATGTAATTTAAAGAGGAAAATTAGCCGAGGGTCCATGAAATCTACTGCTGAGGAGATGATTGTGGTGTTCTTGAGCTACAATTAAAGAGGTTGAATTGGCTGACAAAAACAATTAGGCCTGAATGCAACGTTTTGCCACAACAATTGAGAAATTAATGAAACTTAAGTATTTATCAGCAACAAAAGACCTAACTAGTCATAAGCATTATATTGGTCACGCATATTAATTATTTAATATTTGGTTATTCTGAGTGATTTTTCAGTAAATGCTGAGTAAAATAAAGCTATTCATTTAATTTCAGCTATTTTGTGCACATGACTATGGAAGTATTAATTTATTTGTTTGTTTATTTATTCATTCATTCACTCACTGCCACATCAGCAGCAAAGGCTAAATAGAATGAATTAAAAATAATAACAATAAAACATAAAAAATAAAATAAAAAATAGGACTGTCAAATGACTAATTGTGATATATTTAAGAATCGCTATATTTAAGAAAAATATGCTATATTTATATATAAAATATTTATATTTATATATAAATTATATATAATATCAATATATATATAAAATATATATTTTTAAATATATACATGCATGTGTGCATATTTATATATACATAATAAATATACACAGTACATACACATATTATGTAAACACACACTTGTCAGTGCTAATAAAAATTATATACTTTGATCAAATTTAACAATTTTTTATAATATATTCTAATAAACAAAAACATTTATGCAAACATAAAAATACAGATTTTTTTTATAAAAATGTATAATGAAATATTAATATTATTAATTGATATAATAACAAATGTAATCTGTTAATATTATAAATAAATACTATATGTAAGCTCTTTCACATTCATGATTTTAAACTAAACCCTTCTCTCTAGATATCAGCATTAAAGGGATAGTTCACCCAAAAATGTTGACGGCAGCCATTGACTTCCATAGTTATTTTTCATCCTGTGGAAGTCAATGGCTACCGTCAGCTGTTTGGTTACCAACATTCTTCAAAATATCTTCTTTTGTGCTCAAGAGAAGAAAGAAACTCAAGCAGTTTTGGAACAATGTGAGGGTGAGTAAATGATGAAAAAAAATATTTTCTGGGTGAACTATCCCTTCAAGTTTGGTGATTGAAAAAACCTAAACAATGTTTTCTAGATAGTTTATATATCTTAGATCTGATCAGTGATTAGCGAGGTTCAAAATAACATTCTTACAACAGTCAATAATTTGCCTTTAGCCAAATAATACAGCAGTAACCGGCCAAACCGGCCAGTTTTTACAAGCACATGCTGCTAATCTTGAACATTGTTCCCTCTCCAAAAAACAAACCTTCCTCCGAACCTCGTCCTCGTCGTCTGTGCGGACGAAGCCGGCGTCCGTCAGTAAGGGGCTGGTGAGAGGCGAAGGCTGCCGTCCGTCTGGACTTTGACCCAGGCTGAGACTCTGTTTCTGGCCATTCACCATCACCTGGCCTGCAGACAGAGACTCGCTGTGCTGAGGGCTCCTGGAAACTGGACCTATAGGAGAACAGGCAGGTCATGCTAAAGCTTTGAAGTAATGCAGATTGGGTTATCAAATATCAATGGACTAGTGAGACCTACTGTAGTAAATACAATCAAGTACGAGGGTTCAAAATGTACATTCAGTCAAACTACCCTACTGAAAAAAGCAGCTAGTGACCAGCAAGCATTTTAGATGCTGGTATCATGACCAGAAAGCTTCACTAGCAAGACTTTTTAGTCAACAGCAAAACCAAACTGCATGGTTTACAAGTACGACCAGCACCAACCAGCTTGGGCTAGCATGCAAATCCATGCCAGTCTCAGCAGGGCTTTTCTGCAGGGTAGTTTTGACATTTGTATCCTTAATACTACTAGTAAAGACACAAAATTGCCAAGGGGTAAAGCTGCATGACACACATTGTGTTAGGAAATGGACTACGGATGACAGCACCACATCGGGATCCAGACATGAGTGAGTCACACCATCCCAGTCTGGGATTTCTGCCTGAGGACACTGCTGGGATATATAACACATTCCCTGGATGATGGGGAAATCTTCAAACCACTACATTCACTACACAAGTACATTCACATACTTGCCCGACAGCGTTTCGTGTCCCATGCCTTGGCACGAATGGGATGCGACATGCGAACCGGGACATTTCAAATGCATCGAATGTCCACAGTGCAGCCATTATTGAGGATGTTGGACGAGCCGCAAATCTGGTGACAAAGGCCTCATCACGCACACATGCAAACATGTAAGACAAACAACTAAACGACTATGGCTACTCTACCACCAAACAAGGCGCTAACATCTACGGGCATCGGAGAAAACGTCTGGAGTCCCACTTCACAAGTACCATGTTTTATTGCTTCTAATTCACATTCATTTACAATGTTAAAGTGTTCCAGAATGAAAAAAAGAGTACTGAAAAGGGCTTGGAGTAGTAAAAAAAAAAACAAGACATCCATACATAACCTGTGAACAGGCATAGAGAAAGTTAACAACCTTGAGACTTTAGAAAGTCCATTTATAAGTGCTACAGGGTTGCAACAAGGAGGAAGAGTTAAGAAAAATTATACTAAAGGCTCACATGTGTGACCTTTCCATTGCTTATCTGGTTATTTAGTCTAGTGCAGTCTACGTCAGATGGTTTGTAAACACATACACTTATGGTTAATCATTTTGCATATGTGCCACAGTGATTTCACTGCTAATTATGAGTATTTTAAGAAAGTACAGTTACAATATATTACACAAATATATCTGGAACATTTCGTATACCTCAGCAACGTACATTTCATACTGAAAAAAAAAAAAAAATCACAGGTTGAAAAAGAGTGAATCATTCAATATTGCTACAGTATCTTGTGATAAAACCTACAAGTAAAATCACATTGTAGTGTAATTTACAAAAAGCTAGGAACTACTTTGGTCACTGGCAATGATAAATTACAGATCAATGGGTGGATGAGGATTGTATACATTCATATCAACAGTGGCATAAACTGACGCTTTCCAATAAATATTGCCAAATTTTGAGTAACGGACCCAAAAACTACAGTGGTCTTGCGAAGGGCTTTGCCAACACTTTCCAAAACCTTTCACTGACATAAGATTGCCATACAAAAATAAAGAATATTTCTCAAAAGAACTGAAAAGTTGGCTTTTGGAAAATAAACTAAGTTTTTTTTTTTTTTTTTTTTAAGATTATATTGCAAATGCATTCCCTAATGCATCAAAACCCAATAAAATATATGCAGAAAAAACAAGAGCGCAAAAAAAGTGCAAGAACTTCTGGATAAAAGGTCAGACTGAACATAAGTACATTTCAGGACAGCTCTTGAAAACCTTCCTAATCTTTTAGACTTCACATTCTGAGCCTCAAAAGTTTCTTACTCACAGTCTGTCCAATTCTCACCTACATCCATCTCCACTTCAAAAGACCACTGCATTTTAATGGTCCACAGTCAATGCAAAGTCTTTTACACGTATGAAAAGGACAGGGCAGCAAAATGCTGAGACAAGGACAAGTTGACATGCTTCCAAGAGAAAGGGAAAAAGACAAGGTGAGGCATTCCAGAGATACATGCTGCTAGAACAGTGCTGAAATTGGGCAGGAGAGGTCTTAAAAGCAATGCAACCTGAGCACAGATTAATATACTTACAAATCAAGTGCACATCAAGCATTGCAAACGCACCACAAACAGATGACATTGATGAGGCGTGCCAGAGATACAGCAGTTTGTTTAGGAAAAAAGAAATTAAGCAGCGAAGCAAAACAAAACAAAATGAAATCTTTATAATGTTGTATTTTTACACGAGTGATGCATGCTGAGAAATGGGCAAGCAAACATGACTATGCCACCAGATCGTGCCGCACCCCAAGTAGAAACATCAAAGATAAAGAACTTGGAACTTCAACCAGTTCAGAAAAAAACAAAAAAACAAAGCTAGCATGAAACCATCATGGTTGGGTGAAAATCTTTGATGCGCATGATAAAAAGTTAAACCATTTACTGTTGCTTATCTCAAGTTATGTCTACACAATATCTTAATTTATCTAATTTACCACACATCCAACCAGTCTGATCTGCTTTTACGACAATACAAGCATAACTCAAGTTTATACAAAAGCTACCCATCAGAATCTTGAAGAATTAGCTAGCCTAGCTGTGACAAATCGTCAATGCCATAACAGCAGTGACACTCTCAAAACTTTCATATCTTGGACATTTGTTGTCATATCGCCACTATTTTAGCAATAGCATATTGCTAGTGCATAAAGACATTAGCTGACATTAGCTTCTGTAAGGAATGACTAACAGAAAGGTATTTGTGGTTGAGTAAAGGCATGGTACCTTTCTGTATTTTTGTAATCCTTTGTTTCTACACGAATGACAAAGACATCTTTCACACTTTTGGCAATATGAGTAGTCAATTGGTTAGCAGTAATATGGGTAACCTTATTTAGCAATTGTAAATAGATTTCATTCTCTACATTTATAGACATGGCACTTTGCAGAAGGACCTTCAATTCCTCATGAATCTGAAGTTAATCTTCTAAGAGTAATAGATATTAATTGTACCTATATTTGAAGTATTTAAGTATTTCTTTCAGGCAGAACAGTCTTCCTAAACCTTCCAAATATTGTAAAAATACCATCATGGCTAATCTTGTAAATCTTGTAATCCTTGCTCAACTATAGTGCCACCAAATGTAATTCCCAAACACTACCCATATCAGCAGATAATCGTGCCCCAAAGCACAATTGGTTAATGCTATGCCAGGCCATGCCACGTCCATTTGGTGTCACTAACGGCACAGAAACTACACAACGCACCTTTAAGTACCTTGACTGGGCCTCCAAGTTGCAAAATGGATCTACAGTCAACAAATAACCAGGCGCACTTCACCTTCTCTAGCAGTTGAAAAATTGCGCCCCATCCTCTTCATTGATGGGATAACTGTAGCCATTGTCTCCCCCTTGACCCTCGTCCTCCAGTTGGAGACTGCCAAATGAGAACTTGCTTTGGGGCATAGGGAAGGAATTGGCCGCCCCAGGGTTTCCAAAGACTAGGGGCTGACTGTAAGAGTTGCTGCCTGCATCTGACTCGGTATCACTAGACTCTGTTCCACTACTAGTGGAACCATCAATCATATGGACTGGGCTACTGTGGTCATTAGCACTCAGTCGGCTTCCATAGAGTCTCTGGACACTGCTGGATCGAGATTGGCTAGATGCTCCAAGCCCATTAGCAGCCACACGGCGCTCAAGGGCAGCAATACGTTCAGCCCTTGAGACCACTGATCGAGGTTCATTGGACGGGGTTGAACTAAACTGGCTCAAAATCATGGGATCGGTGTCGGAACGGTTGCGCATGCCGTTTTGGAGTTTCTGCAAGTGTGGGGATCGATTAACAATTGGGGAGTAGCTCCCATAATGCTGAGGCTCACTCCCAGATCGGCCATTGGTAAGGTAATGACTACCGCCATCCCAACAGCGACGACCGCTATAGCCGATCTGCTCTGGATGGTTCAGGGAGTTGGTTTTGTGAAAACTGCTCATCACTGGGCTGCAGTTTGCACTCTGGGAACCAACTAGATGACCTGAAGGTGACACCAGACCACGTCTGTCCATACCTTGAAACAATTCATCCACCAAGGTACTACTCAGGGGTAGAGCACGTGGTGATCCGTTACCACAAAACGACCCATTAGGCAATTGACTACCGTTGAAGGTATCTGAACTCTGACCCAACTGATGGCTGGTCAAAGGAGACTCCCGGAATCTAGACTTGCTTGCTCCTTGTCCATTGTGCTGACCATTTCCATAACCATTACTCTTGCCCGCTCTACGGCCGTTTGGCTCAACCTCATCATTGTCATGTGTGTGGGAGTGAAACCTAGTGATGCGGCCTTTGACCACATCATATTCGCTATCTATGTCACTGCAGTCGATGTAAGGTATCGAGGAGATGCTACCCTTGGCAGCATGCGATGCTAGACCTGTGCTCAGATGCTCGGCCTGCTGCTTGGATGGGGATGGCTTTAATCGAGCATCCGCCTCGTCGTGGGTCCCGTTTCGGCATCCGTTGGTCTGTGAGGTTAGGCTCCCAGTGTAACGCTGGAGAGCTGGGTTTTCAACAGTCACTTGGGTGCGCCCAACAGGTGAGTCCTCCTGGTGTCCTGAAACACTGGCATTCCTCTGCAACATGTAGAATGCAAGAGATTGGGGAAGGAAGAGGGTGAGAGGCATAAATTGACCACTCTTAACACTGGCACTTTAAAGTCAACAAGAAAATGCAGTTGCAAGCCACTTGGGAGTTCTATTCCAGAACAGAAACGGACCCATGAATGGAAGTTACCAGAGGTGGAGCAAGTTATGATATTATGGTGGAAAATTTGTTAAGGCTTTTTACTTCAGAAAAAGGTGCACTGATAATTAATTCAAGATAAGACCAGGAATGTGTATTTAGAAAGTAATTGGGGTCGATTCTGCGGTTGACTTTAAGCTTGCATAATATGGGAAAGTTTAATGCATTCCTGCTGTGTTTGTACAGTACGCTAAAATAGATTACACTCACCTCTCCTTGACCCTCGGCACACAGCTTGGGTGGGAATGGAGAAAGACTGCTGTTGGACTGGATTTTACTGTGTTTTCTGAGGATGGAAGATTGGAAATGATTAGCAAGGAGTTTTTCCAAGGGGATCTCTTCCCTAGGTTCAACATTGGACAGATTTCCACTCAGCTGCTTTATGGATGTTGGCTGATTGGGTTACTGTATGATAATGAAAAGGCCTTGACTGCTGCTAGTTGACTAGAATGATACCACTAGACAAGAAGATTTTTTTTCAACTAGTGCTTAAAAACCTTGATGCTGTGTGATGTTAGCGTGAAGTGGGTGGTTGCTAGGGCATTGCTAGGTGGTTTCAAGGGCATCGCTAGATTGTTTTTGGGTGCTTGGGGCTTCTAGAACATTTTGGGTGATTTCTAAGACATTTCTAGGTGGTTTCTATTGTATTTTGGGTAATTTCTAGGCCATTGTTTGGTGGTTTCTATGGTGTTTTGGGTGGTTCTAGGGCATTGCTAGGTGGTTTCTATGATGTTATGAGTGGTTTCCAGGGCATTGGAAGTTCCTTTCTAGGATGCTTTGGCTGATTCCTGCTACGTGCTTTCTAGGATGAGATGATTTCTGCTAGATGGTTTCTGCGATGTTTTTGGGTGATTTCTAAGGCATTCATAAGTGGTTTCTATGGTGTTTTGGGTGGTTTCTAGGGCGTTGCTAGGTAGTTTCTAGAATGTTTTCGGTGGTTTCCACGGCATTGCTATGTGCTTTCTAGTATGTTTTGGGTGATATTTAGGATATTTTGGATTTCTGGGTAGTTTCGAGCCATTGCTAGGTGGTTTTTGGCTGTTTTTGGGTGGTTTTTAGTGTGTTGCTAGGTGGTTTCTAGGATACTTTAACTGATCTCTGCTGGGTGTTTTCTAGGATGCTTTTGGTGATTTCTAAGGCATTCATAGATGGTTTCTAGGGTATTTTAGGTCATTTCTGAAACAATTGGTAGGTGTTTTCTATGGTGATTTGAGTGGTATCTAGGGCGTTGCTAGGTGGTTTCTAGAATGTTTTGGGTGATTTCTGCTAAAAGTTTTCTAAGATATTTTGAGTGATCTGCTATAGTGTTGTCAAAAGTTCCGACCGTGATATCATTCGGTACTGAAATTTTAAAAATGTCCCACTAAGATTTGAGCACTTTTGAGCAGATTCTTACACAGCGCTGACTGGTCATTGTGTTCATGAGCTCAACAGATACGTCTATGATTGGCTTCAATGATCATCGCTTCACGCTCTTCATCGAGCTCTTACACAGAAACACAAAAGACAACACTGTTCTGCTAGGTGGTTTCTAGGGACTTCTGGTTAGTTTCTAGGTCATTGCTAGGTGATTTTTAGGGTGTAGCATATGACATATTTCAGCACAGACCTGGTGAAAATGCTCAACGGAGATTAGAATGCAATATGGATAAGTCATATCTGAATGTCATTTGGATAAAAGAGCCATGAAGTGGCATGTACATGAGACGTGGTGTTTCTGAATGCAAAATTTGACTTCTCAATAAAGGTTCTTGGGAAATAGATAACTGGTGTGTTGACTGTTTGGAGGGAAATTAAATGCAGCAGAAAGGTAGTGACATTTAGACAAAGGTCAACAGAGAAAACTCACCTTTCAAAAGGAACCTTTTTGAATTCAGTATCCTTTACATAATCAATCACCTGCCTTTGTGTGCGGCCACTAATGAGGCAAAACATGAAAGATGACAGAGCGATTCAGAAACAAAGAGAGAAACAGAAAATGTGTACATCAAAACATTAACCATCTGGCAATAACTGAGACCTACTCGCACTGTGATTATTTAGCAAATAAATGCATGCAGAATACATGCTGAGCTATAGAGAAAGAAGTTTCTGAGGTAAAATGTCTCACTTAGTGGTAAATTTAATTTCTGGTGATGGTGAAGACACCATTTAAGTTCATTTAAGACAACTTTAAGTGCACATGTTATTACCTGAACCTGAAAGAAGAACCCCTGGTGAACAAAACTGGTTTGGGCTTGGGTTTGGGTTCTTCAAACAGGCGGAAAAAGGCATGATACTCCACACAAATCTTCCAAAACACCTTGCAGCAGTCCCTGCTTCCCATCATAAACTCCAGAGTATCCTGACAGTTACTCTGCTACGAGAGCAGAAACAGAAAATGTTGTCTTTTTAATGTTCCCTAAACTACAGGGCAAATAGAGACATTCAGATATTGTTATAAAACAATCAAGGGAGCACTTACATTTAAGTCAGGTCGTAGTTTTATGAGAAAGCGCTTCCTTTTGAAGCTCAGCTTGCGGACTTTAGACCAGTTGAAAGCATTTATTTTGGTGTGTCCCTTTAGAAGTCAAGCATAAAAGTGCATTTAGGGACAATTTAAGACAATAAAAACCACAACATATTCCATTTAAGAACAAGAAAGCTTTGCTCTAGGATAAACCTCATATAGCCACAATAATACCCTTCTTCATTTAGAAAAACACTTGTAAATTACCTGAAAGACTAGCACACCAGAATGAGCCACGGCAAGGCTGAGCTTCGTACCCTCGCGATCTTTTGCGGGGTAAAGACGCACTCCATACATCTCAAGTCTTCGTGCAATCTCCAAAAGCTGGTAATCCGATTCAGCTGGTGTTTGCCCGCTGTGGAAGGGTTAAATTATACAAAATTAAGCCACATCTGTTTGTGTAAAGAATAGGGCTGGGCGATATATCTCATGCGATTCTCATGCGCATCTCGTCAGTAAAGCCGGTTCTTTGATTAGCGGTAAATCTCCATCACCTGTTTTCAGATGGAGCGGCATTTAATACACGGAGCCGTAGTTCGCTGACAAGCCACGCAAAATCGCGTTCATAATCGCTGATAAATCGCATTCGATTATGAATGTGATTTTGCATGGCTTGTCAGCGAACTACGGCTCCGAATCTCTACAAGTTTGTAAGATTAAGATTGTAAGTAATAAGCTTAATAACCACGACCTTAAAAGACATGTCAGAATCAGCATAGAGTATCTGAACTTTTATAATTGTTCATAATTGCTGATGAAATCCGTTCACTGATAAATATCACACAGTTTACTGGCACTTTCTAAATTAAAAATGGTCTGAACTTTAAATGTCAAAGCAATCTACAAATTGTACACGGCGACCAATTCCCTGAACAGTATGTTTAATTAGCAAAGCTTTAAAGAGAGGAAATTTTGCTAAATAAGAAGCTCCTTCATAAGTGGCAATAAACAGCATACTGATCATTTAACGCTTAGAAACATCTGATATTATGTTTGCTTTCAGCTGGACTATATTGCATATTCCAAGCATCCTTTAAACCAAATAACGGGTTTGATTTTACTTTGAGTCATGACGTTACACTCACATGTGTTTCCGATGGTATTCAATGATCTTGTCCATCAGTGCGTCCTGCTCAGGACTGTACTTGTTGTTGAGTAGATGTTGTTTGCACTGCACCTCGTCAAAGTCTCCAATCTCAGCTGCAACCATAGAAACAGAGACATTTTTATGCATCTATTATATCAATGTAATAGTATGCAATAGTAACTTATTTTACGTACATATGATTTTGTGTGTGTGTGCAAGACATATCTAAAATGTTTGCAGATTAAGTCATTTGATTTTGCATAATGTTTTCTACTTTTACCATGCTGTTCACAATACAAATATATATTTGGTCAGAAAAAAAGCTTTTTGTATATTTTATTTCATTTCATATCTTATTTTATTCGGTTTTATATTTACTGATGGATTTGATATTATATTCTGGTTTGCATCCATTGAGTTCCATAAAAAATAATAACAATAATAATAACTAGCTTTAATTAGTAAAGTAATTAATTCACTGGATTACCCTAAAAAAAGATATCACAACATGGTTATTTAATATATATTATTTAAAAATATGTATATTTATTATTTATTTTGGCCTGAAAAAAATATATTATATTAATATTAATATTTAAGTTTTATAGATGTGGTGTTATTAGAAGAGCTTTATATATATTTGGTCTGTACCACTGGTCAGTCTCTTGATTCTATTACTGATGCTACACTAGTCCTCAGCATCCTCAGCAGCGGTATCCATAGCAACTAACCAGTCCGTGATGTAGTGATGTGGAAGCAAAGCGTGTTTGACATGATCTGAACATGGTTTTGCATGAGCGATAACATGAAATATAATCCGATCCGTCCACTTGATGACAGCGCTGTCATTCAAATAATCCTTCAGGAATTCTGTTGAAGTGTCAGCTTGACAAAAACACGTCTACAAGATTAATATACATAAAAATAATGTTTTTGTGATGGAGATTTAACATAGATCATAATTCTGTTTGTTCAATGCCTTTATTGTCCTAAATACAATTCTTGACCTATTTTCAGCTCCCTAATGTGTGAATGTTTTTGACTGTTTGACTGTATGAATTGTGCCAATATCATCAAACCGATGAAAGTGCAATGAAATTAACAATGAAACTTCAATGCATCTATTACAGCATTTAATAAATGATTATGCAATTCATTATGCATGATTTATTTATTTATTACCCAAAATACAATTCCTGATCTATTTTCAGTTAAATATCACCCAAATCCAGCTTTCTAATTTACTTGCACAATTTGAAGCATGCATCTTTCATTAAGGATCATAATCAAATCTAATCCATGTCAGAGTGAATATTGACACTTCTAGTGCTGGTCTTGAATGTCTTACATTGCACTATATGAGACACCAGCAGGGCGGCGCTGCTTTCATTGCAGGTCAAACGTCCACAGGCCAGGTCGTGCTTGATCTGCAAAGCGAAAAGATACCTGTCGGGAAATAATTAGAGCAGTTTAGAGATACTGAATCAGAATGACAGACAGTAAATCAATAGAAAGGTTTCAGTACAGTGACAGACGCTTATTGACTGAACTACAGGCAGTTTAATGTGTGCAACAATTACACAACTGATTTCAATAGTCTGACGCTAATGACACATTAGACAAAATATTAAGTGCGTTTATTAGTTAAAAGTCCATTTTAACCATTTTTGATGAATATGTTCTGGTATTTTCATGCAACAGAGCAGAGGGCAGATCAGAAGTGCTTGTGTTTGAAGGTTAGTCTGGCTTTAACAGCATCTTCTCATGATGCTAAGTGCAGTCGTGAACTATAAAGAGACGCTCTGATTGAGTTTGGCAGTTTCTCTCTCAGTACGTCCATCTGTTATTGTGCTGCTGCCAAGCACAATAAAATCATTATTCAGTTGATTATGCGATCAAACAGGACTCTCAGCTTAACAATAGGGATTTTTCTGCTGGTCCAGTCGGACTATAGTCTGAATTTGTACTTGCACATCTTCAAAATATCTTTAGTGAAACAATCGCAAAACATAATAATAGTAATAAAATTAATAAATTAAATATAAAAGTATATATACTTTGCAATTACATTTTTGTTAGATTTTATTTACAAAATAAGCAACAAAAAAAAAATAATTCTATAGCTTTTGAATTGAATGAAACCAGAATCTGTGTCTTAGATTCTGTATTTATATATAAAATATTACATACATTGCATAATGCTAGTAGTTTTGAATAATCTTTTGGTTTGTCACCTTTAAGTTCCAGATACAAAACCAAACTCAAATGAGATGAATCACCATCAAATGTGAAGAATTGAATTCACTTGATTATTGAAAAAAGGCTTTTCCATGTGGTTATGCAATACAAGTATGTTGGGTATCGTTTGGGTTTTTTTCGATACCGGTGCCAAATCGATACTTTTAAAACGGTGCCGGTGCCTAAACGGTGCCTGAACCGATACTTGTTATATATTATATATATATATATAACATACATACATACATACATACATGTACATATATGTATACACACACACACACACACACACACATACTGTATATGGAACTAATGAAGCTCCAGGAAATCCCCAATATGGACAAAGGCATTGCTATTCCTGTAACTGAGTAAACAGAAGATATAAACGTTTTGAATGATAAAACAAATACATTAAACACTCGGCTACGACAATATATAGTTTTGTCTGTGTTATTCAAGCCATCTCTGGTATTTTCATAATTAAGTATATTTAAAATCCATTGCTAATCAATGCATTAGTAGCCTATGGAACATATTTTCTGCCTCATTCTGTGACAAGAAGCTATCAGATCACAAAAGGAAACATTTAACTGTTTTTGTGGACTAAAAAGGTTATAATGTTCTATTTTGTTGGTTTAAACAGGTTTAAAAACGCGAATACAAGAGAATTTTAGCTTTAGGCATTTTAATTAAAGCTAGGGCTGGGCGTATATAGAGTTTGTTCGATATATCGATATATTCTTTATAATCGATACGTTATTATGAAGCAATACAGTTAATATTGATATGCAGTAGTTTGATACGAGCGCATCTGATAAAATATCTAGTGAGGACACAGACTGAACTGCTGCGGAGAAAGTGCATAATACAATTTGTTCTAAACATGTGACAAGCTTTATATGAAGGGCTATAAAAAACTCGTAAGATACAGTAGCCTATAGTTTATAGTTTCAGTTTAAAGCGGCTCTCGCTCGCCCCGTCAGATGCTCTGACAGAAAGGCTGTGTGTGCCGCTGGCAGAATGCTTCTCGCGCTGTTTAATGTGTTTGCTGTTTTCCGTAATGCATAACTTACAATTCACAGGTATATTCTCCATCTGTAAATGTTAGAAAGCCATGGAAATATTTCCATTTTGCTGTCAGAAGTGCTGAGCTTTTGCTTTGCGATTCTCTGCTAAACTTCACAGACTTCATTTAGAATGAGCGCCGCCGTGCGCGTGCCAAACAGACGGCGCGCAATGAAATAGGAGCGCAATAACTCTGACTAAAATATACATTTTGCTGAAATATTTGTAGTTGTAGCCTGTGATGCTTCTTACGTGCGTTTCGGAGAAACAAAGGACAAATATTTTAATCGATCGCTCAGGCATGGCACCGAAATGAGGCACCGAAATCTGCGTTCTGATTCGGTTCTAGTACATACCGGTTACATAGGTACCGGTGCCATATTGGTACCGGTTCTCGCTACCCAACCCTAAATACAAGCTATTTTTAATGGCATTTCCAGCCAAAATAACTATATTATGATTTGCACCGTGACTGCTGCATAAAATTACTCATACCATGAAATATGATTTTAGTCAGACCGGCTACTCCTTTGCCTGCATAAACAGTGTTATTGCTAAGCTAAACTATTAAAAATGTTTTCTATAAATGAAATTAAGGTTAAAAAAAATATGAATATTAGGCTTAAAAAAAATGTTTAATTTGAAGTACTAAAAATACTAACACTAAACTAAAATACAAATAAATGAAAGCTAAACAACTAATAATAATAACAAAATTAATAAAACTAAAACTAAAAAAATATACAAAAGCCAATTCAAAATCTAAATAAATACTATAATAATATATAAATAATACCAGTGTTACTTTAGTATCATTGAGATGCAATTAGAAATTGTTACTATTTTGAGTTTTATTTTTATATTCTCTGTAGTAAATTGTTTTGTCATTTTGTTCTGTTTTTCTCATTTCTAGTAGTTTTTGTTGATATAGTTCTTATTAATTTTTATTTCAGTTTTAGTTATTTTAGGACATCAAGTTACACAAAATAAAAATGTTGCCTTGACAATTAGCTAAAATAAAAAAAGTTTAAAATTGTATTTTATTTCAGTGAACATTTATTTTATTTCAAGTACAAAAAAATATGTTTTATGGTTTTAGTTTTAGTTTCAGTTTTAGCATTTGTTAACTATAATAACGCTGGATAATCCTAACATAACACTTTAAAAACACTCTAAAAAACATAAAAAAAACAATTAAACTCACGCATATTCTTCAGTTTTCAAATCAAGTGCAAGCTTTTAATTCTTTTTTCATTCTCTTCAGTTCATGCAGTGGGTTTTCTAACCGATTTACAAAATGTTCTATTAGGCTATCAGCTATGTTTACACAATCCATCAAAAAGATTTTTACAGCTTGAAGTGTTTTGCAAAGGCAAAATGTCCTTGGCCGAACGTTTCAGGTTTGGCAGTAATATAATACACAGCCATCACAGGAAAATCAGAAGCTCTTTCTCTCCGGCCAGAACAGAACAGCATGTCGCTCTGAGAAAACACTGAGACTCCTGGGAGACCCAGCACAGTCTTATTCTGCCTCAGATTTCCTCTCCTGAATGATGCCTGACAGGGAAATGTGCCACGAGTCATTCTGTCGGTGGACGTGTTGTTAAATTCATTACGCTTGTCAGGCAACGGCGTGTCGCACAATCAGCCGCAGGATATTAACATGCAGTTCGGCCATAAATAAGTCATTTGTTAGGAACATTACAGCAACTGAAAGCTCTTGCATGATTTACAGGCCCCTTCATCCACTTTCTACTTTCAGTGACTGAGGCCACATTACAACATCACCAACATTCATGTTCTGAACGTTTATTTATTGAAATGCAAACTGAGAATGACCTGTAATATTGATATTTTTAATAAAAGGACATGGACAAGAACAACAAAATAGGAAGTCTGACAAAATATTACATAGTTTTTTTTTTTTATTATTAATAATATATGCATAATTTATACATTTTTAAATTAAGTAAAATATTTCACAAATAAAAGATACTTAATCTCCTCTGATTATTTTCTTTGTTATTTGCACATTGAAGATTATTCATAACAAATAAATGATAATACAAATTATATCAGTACTGTATGTTTCAGTTAAGACTGAAATATTACAATAAAACTAAACAAGATAGTTCTAACAATAAATTCTGAGCAGAATGAGTCACGTTTGAATTATATATTTGCAAGTCTCATACTAGCAGTTTCTTTTCATTATTTAAAGTTAATTTTATTTATTATTTTTAATTATTTTTGCTGAAAATTCAATGAGAAAATGTATTTAGAATTGTGTTAATAGCTTTAATTTATGCAGAATTTATGATTAATTTATGCATTTTTAAATTCAGTAAAATACTTCACAAATAAATGGTACTTCATCTCTTTTGACTATTTACTATGTTATTTGCAACTTGAATATCTATCGATAGATCGATCTATTAGATGGATAGATCGATAGATATTTGAATGTCCAAAGATTATAGGCAGTAAAGAAAAGGCTGTAAATGAACAGGACAAACGTCACCTGGTCAGCTCCTCTAGCAGCTGCGTGTGATCGGGAGGAAAGAACTTCACCACGAAGTGCAGGATGGTGTTCTTGGGTCCTGCAGACACACAAACATGATGCATGATGATATGCTGTCAGATCACGTCGTCTAGTGTTCATGTTCACCAGATCAACTCATGAGAGATACTCGGATACGTACGTCTGATTTGCTTTAGAATCGGCTTCAGCAGATCCAGCCAGACCTGAGAGGAGAGTTAAACCAAACACACAACACACGTCAGATGGTGTTTTGCTACAGCACATATGAGAACACACACACACGTCAGCAGCAGTGCTACAGCACATATGAGAACACACACACACGTCAGCAGCAGTGCTACAGCACATATGAGAACACACACACACACACGTCAGCAGCAGTGCTACAGCACATATGAGAACACACACACACGTCAGCAGCAGTGCTACAGCACATATGAGAACACACACACGTCAGCAGCAGTGCTACAGCACATATGAGAACACACACACACACACACACACACGTCAGCAGCAGTGCTACAGCACATATGAGAACACACACACACACACACACACACACGTCAGCAGCAGTGCTACAGCACATATGAGAACACACACACACACACACACACGTCAGCAGCAGTGCTACAGCACATATGAGAACACACACACACACACACGTCAGCAGCAGTGCTACAGCACATATGAGAACACACACACACACACACACACACGTCAGCAGCAGTGCTACAGCACATATGAGAACACACACACACACACACACGTCAGCAGCAGTGCTACAGCACATATGAGAACACACACACACACACACACACGTCAGCAGCAGTGCTACAGCACATATGAGAACACACACACACACACGTCAGCAGCAGTGCTACAGCACATATGAGAACACACACACACACACACACACACACGTCAGCAGCAGTGCTACAGCACATATGAGAACACACACACGTCAGCAGCAGTGCTACAACACATATGAGAACACACACACACACGTCAGCAGCAGTGCTACAGCACATATGAGAACACACACACACACACACACACACACACGTCAGCAGCAGTGCTACAGCACATATGAGAACACACACACACACACACGTCAGCAGCAGTGCTACAGCACATATGAGAACACACACACACACACACACGTCAGCAGCAGTGCTACAGCACATATGAGAACACACACACACACACACACACACACGTCAGCAGCAGTGCTACAGCACATATGAGAACACACACACACACACACGTCAGCAGCAGTGCTACAGCACATATGAGAACACACACACACACACACACGTCAGCAGCAGTGCTACAGCACATATGAGAACACACACACACACACACACACACAGACACACACGTCAGCAGCAGTGCTACAGCACATATGAGAACACACACACACACGTCAGCAGCAGTGCTACAGCACATATGAGAACACACACACACACGTCAGCAGCAGTGCTACAGCACATATGAGAACACACACACACACACAGCTTTATTACAGTTACATTTACATTTTACATTTCTCTTAAAAAATGTTCACTGAGCTTGTTGCAATGCATTGTGGGATTGCCTTATCCATGATATATAAAAGCCTTTTATATATCAAGGAATAAAACAAGGAATATATTATATGACAGCATCATTTTGGAACATCCTGTGTTTACAGGTTAATAACTTAATATTTTAATGTGTTTGCATAAATTATTACAGTATTATAACAGTATGTCAAGAATTTCTGTAACACGTCACTTCACTTAACCACGAATGGTTATGTAAAAAGCTAAACCGTTTACACAAACAATTGATGTTATTATTATTATTAATTATATAATAAAATAGCCTAAAATACCACGTCAAGCATTTACTGTAATATATCACTTAAAAACGCTCATGTAAAATCATGTAAAAAAAACATGCATTAAATAATTTCTGCAAACAATTTATGCTGTTATTATTATTATTATTATTAAAACAACAACAACAATAATAATAATAATAATAATTTAACCTAATACACTACATGTCAAGCATTTCTATAACACATCATGGTTATGTAAAAAGTAAATAAATAAAAAAAATAAGCAAGTAAATAATAAAATTAAAATAAATTATTAATAATTTATATATATATATAAAATATATATATATAAAAAAAGAATAAAAAGGTAACGTAAAGTACAGTAAAGTAAAATAATAATAATAATAATAATAATATATATATATATATATATATATATATATATATATATATAAAAAAATCAAATGCTGCTGAAGTCAACACGTCAGGATTGGTCTATCAGTTAAGAAAACAAACAAACATCTGTTTGATCTCTAGTGCAGCATGTTTATCATGCCTTGAATGCTGTCTAGGTAGGCAGCTCACTAGGGTTTGGTACGGAGCCACTGTGTCTTACATTTCTGGAAACAAAGAACATTAGCAATAGCACCTGAATTCTGTTTATAAAGTTAGCTTATGTTTCACATATTGACATCAGAATTAAAAATGTTGCTCACGGTCATTTTACGCTGGTCCTGAAACTCCAAACTGAAGTAATCTCCCTCGATGAGGTTCAGGTGAGCACAAACCAGGTCAAACAGCACCTTCCCTGGAGCCCGTTGCTGTCCAAACAGAAGAAAATCACTCTTTACACATGAAACACATACAGCAGTTCATCTGATGGTAAAGACAGCTGTGTAAGCTGAGGAATCATGTTCAAAGAAAGTCCAAATGAATATCTTGTTTCACTTATAAAACAGGTCGCAAACGTCACTTCATTCTCACTTCAACACCAAGCATCTCAGTCTCTATTGATGCTGCGGCAGGATCAAAGACTTCTGTGAAATGTATAATTACAGTAAACGTGTCGGCAAACACTGAAGACAACAGCATCCAGAGAGTTTGTCAAACAAATCCACCGGGAAACTAACACACTCCTGATTGGCCATCGATTTCACAACTGTTTAAACGAGACGCTTGCTGCCGTGACCCATGAGCTCGCTGTTAAAACCAAGCCACATAACACACAGTCTGTGAAGTCACAGTCACCCCACACACACACACACACACACACGTCCAGCACAGCTGACTTCACAGTCACCACACACACACACACACACACACACACACACACACACACAGACGGCCACGTCCAGCACAGCTGACTTCACAGTCACCACACACACACACACACACGTCCAGCACAGCTGACTTCACAGTCACCACACACACACACACACACACACACACACACACATACACATACACACACACGTCCAGCACAGCTGACTTCACAGTCACCACACACACACACAAACACACACCAGACAAAACCAATAATAAAGAAATGAGCATGGCATTTCTACTGGTATTTCTGCTTTCATTCGCAAAAAGACCTTGATGTGAATTTTCATATAGGATTCACGAGGGGGATTCATAAAGTACTGATGCAACCAAAAATCTATGTGTTTCAACAGTGACAATTAATCTATAAAACATCTTGTAAACAATAACGTCACATGTCCCTCAAGGAAAGACCACAAACTCGATAACAAGATAATAAAAAATAACTTTAGAGAGGAAAATTTTGATAAATATATGCACTATTTTACATATTCACTATATTCTTACTTAACCTGTTGCATTCATCATTAATGCATGATTGAATAAATCTGTCATGAAAACAAGTTTATTACAGCCACCATTTAAATGTTCATATTTCAAAAGTGAATTGGAGTAGAAACAATTATATAATTGAAAAGATGATCATTCATATTTATATTTAAAATCATACATCTATTTTAAAAATGATACAAAATGAAAAAATAGTTTTTTTACATAAAAGAAATAAAACAAAAATAAAACTACTATTTTATAAATATATATATTTATATATAAATAATAGTATAAAAAAAATATATTTATATATTTAATATTAATATATTATTAAAATAGTAATAATATAATAATAATAATAATAATTATTATTATTATTATTAACAACTATAATAATTATAAAAAATGTTTAACCTAAAACACTATATCATGCATTTAAATGTATTATTTTAAAGCTATTTTAAAATGTATGCTATTAATAATAATAACAATAAATGTTATAATTATTATTAATATAATAATAATAATAATTATAAAAAATAAATAATTTAACCTAAAACACTACATCATGCATTTAAATTTGTTATTTTAAAGCAATTTGAAAATGTATGCTATTAATAATAACAATAAGAATAACAATATTATTATTATTTTTATATTAAATATATTTATAATATATAAATAAAAATAGCTTTCAGTGTATCACAATAATAATAATAAAAACCTACAGGGACCCGTGACTACATTTGGTGGGTCCCGTGAATGATTTCAGATGTTCAGGAACGCTGTAGGTCTGATTCCTCACCAGTGAGCACACAGCAGGAAGAGGTTAAACCTGAGCAAACACACCGCAGCTCTTTAATACATCTCTGGATTTCTTCACCTCACGCGTCTGCCAGCTCACGTCCTGTGAAACGAGCCGAGGTTAATGCTCCGGTTGAGTTTGGGAGGCGGCGCTCGTTTAATATATGGAGAAGCTCCATCAGGGCTGATAAATGAGTGTGTGTTTACAGTAACGGCAGGATAACCCCTCCCTGAGTCTCTCAGGACCACATGAAAGACTGTTTAGACGTCAGATTTACTGCGTTACGCTGCAGTTTGCATGTGTGATAAGAGATGATCACAGAGCTCAAAAACAGAGCAGATCGTATCAGTGAGAAACCACTACAAACATCAATTAAAGAATCAACCGGTGGAAGCCAACTGGTATTGCTCATAATCACCACTTAATTCTGAATGTTAAGCATTGTTTATACTGTTTATATATACTTATAGCAATATTACATATTTAAATATTTTAAGGGCTCAAAACTACATTTCCCATCATTCCTGGTGGCAGACAAATGACAGAATCAATCCAGACAAAGTAGAACAACCAGTGTTGTTATCATTAACTAAAACTAATAAAAAATCATTTCCATTGTTGAAGCTGAAATATTAAGACAAAAACTAGCTGAAATAAAAAAAGTTGAAGCGTTGTTCAAAAAGTATAAAGCCAAATAGAAATATTTTTAAAAAGAAATTAAAATGACAAAAGCATGTAACAAACTCACTAAATTAATAATAATGAAATTAATCATGGACAATGAAACCAAAAGTGTATAATAAAAAAATCAAAATACACAAATAAAAGCTACTTCACATTATTAATATAAATACATAAAGCTGACTGTACATAAATAAAATAAGTTGAAGTTAAAACTAAATAGAAAGATTTGTGTAAAGTATTACAATGACAAAACTGAAACAAACTAAAATAAAGTTGTGAAATTAATTATGAAAACTAAATACATTAAATGAAAAATTATGAAAATACAACAAAAATAGAAACTACAAAATATTAATAAGTATATATGAATATAAATATATAATAAAATATATAATTCTATATAACAAAAAAAGGTTTAGGTTCAAATTCAAGCTAAAACAATAATAATAAATATGACAAAAGAACAAAAATCATTCATAAAAAATAACATTAAAATTCATATTTAATAAAATTAATAATGAAAACTAAGCGAGACAAAAAATAAATAAATAATTATATATATATATATATATTCAGGATATATATATACATAAAAATGTACTAGATAGGTAGAAGGCACTACAAATTATTAATAAATATATGAATATAAATATATAATAGATTTTGCGCTAATAGTCAAAAGTTTGGTCATGTGAGATTACACTGAGGCTAAAAAGAGAGCAGGAAGTACAAAACATTCCCAATGGATCCATTTTATACACTGTAATCAAACTCACGGGTACCGTTTTCCCAATAGGACATGAAGGCGGCATTAAAACAGTGCTGCAAAGCTGAATCTGCTTCACGACAAAAAACACATAAAAGGATAAATAGCACATCAAATAAAAATAGAAATTGCAATTCATGCAAGAGAGGTTCAGCATCTTGTTTTACTTTTCCTGCAGCAGCTGAGCTCCACAAACCCACCGGCGACCAGCTGTTTACCACGGTACAAACACACGGCCCCGGAGCCGCCAAACCCAGCACCCTCCACCTGCATGAGCTCAGGGGCCGAGACGGGTCACACAGGGGCCGATGGGAATCTGACCTCCAGTGTAAACAGCTGATGTCATCTGAGCTTTGACACACGAGCTCAGATAAGGATGAAGAGCAGAGCAGAAATACATCACCCTTAAACACAAACGCCATCGTGATAAACACAGAGAGCCAGTATGAAACTAAACTACTTTCTTAAAGTGACAGTTCAGAGTGAGTAAATAACAGAATTGTAATGTTTGGGTGAACTATGACTTTAATACACATTCCTGGTTGAATTGTGAATGATTACAATGTTATTCTAATTTTCATAATTTTTCTTTCTCTAAAGTGACTTTTCCATTCTGCAATTTTATAATTTTAATAAATATCACTTTGAGCATCATTTTAGCAAACTCATTTTTAGATCTGAAATATAGTGATTCATGTATGATAGTGATAATGTGGCTGATAATCATTAAATGTCAGATTTTTAAAAGTCTATCATATTTTGTCTAAATACATTTAAAATAAAACACAAATTTAGACATCATAACAGTATAGTCCAATGTTCAGTATGAAAAATGGACAGGCAAGATTTGATACGTTCGAAAGGTGGAAGTCAGTAAGATTAATACTTTTATCCATCAAGAATGCATTAAATTGATCAAAAGTGACAAAAGACATTTATAGCGTTACAAAAGATTTCTATTTCAAATCAATGCTGTTCTTTTGTTCATCTGTGTATCTTGAAAAATAAAATGTTTCAGTTTCCACAAAAATATTAGTCAGCACAACTGTTTTCAACATTGATAATAATCAGAAATGTTTCTTGAGCAGCAAATCAGTATTATTATGATTTCTGAAGATCATGTGACACTGAAGACTGGAGTAATGATGCTGAAAATACAGCTTTCATCGCAGCAATAAATTACATTTTACAATACATTCACATAGAAAGCAGCCATTTTAAATTGTAATAATATTTCACAATATTACTCATTTTACTGTATTTTTTATCAAATAAATGCAGCCTTAGTGAGAAGAAGAGACTTCTTCCATTTAAAAAAATCAAAGTTTTTTAATAACACTATTAAATATACACTAGTGTTTTTAAAAAAGTTAGCTTGAGTGGCTAAAAATAAATAAGTAAATAAATTGGCCAATGACCAAAATGGCACTGTTTTACTATGCATCCCGACACAAGCTGTGAACCCGACTTCACACTGACTTCAAACACAAACCTAAAGAAAAGCAGTGAATGCTGACGCTGTAGGTGATCGATCCTGATTTAGCCTCAGACAGCTGTACAGTCAGGATGTGTCCTAGTTCCTCTCTATTGTAAGATGTGGGAAGAAGCAGCCAGCCGTGAATAAATCCAGACATGCCTGCGACGTGACACATTTGCCTGTGGTTAGCACAAGTATCCTTCAAGACGGTGAAGTTAACAACTAAATTACATTAAAGATCTAAAGCAGAATGAAAACCTTTGTTCAAATCACTAACACTGAGTATAAGTGATGCTAAAAGAGAGTCTCGTCTCAGTAAACAGCACTAAAGCAGAGCAGGACTGGCTCCGGTCCAGAGTTTATCAGTGCAGGCGGAGGACAGAGTAAAACAGAGGCATTATGGGAGAGGAGAATAATCGTATCATCTGAGACTCGGAGGGCCCCAGCGGTGGATGTGGTACAGTAGCTGCGTCCCTCCCTTTCTGGGCTCCACGTGTTGCTCTCATTGGATCCAGATGTTTGCATCCCACAGTCCAGCCTCGCTGTTCTTCTGCTGCAACGCAATTAAACCTCAACATGTTATCAGACTAAACGAGAGATTCCTCCTCCATTTCAACAGCTGCTCATTACTGCTGACCTTCATCCCGACACATCTGGCTCGAGCAAACACTCTATTTATAGCACAACACAACTGGATGCTTTGAGCTGCTCTGTTGTTTGGAAGATGCATTTTTACAAAGTGTTTGCATGAATCAGAACGACTTCTGCATCAGAGAAGAATTCAAATCCTCCTTTTCATTCTCTACTTGTACCAAAATCAATCCATACTTACTACACAATGCACAGGCCATTTTGTAGTGTTTTAGTCAACAATTTCATTCCCTATATAGTGCCCATATATTTACATTGGACTCTGACTTACAGTGTACAATAAATGTAAACACTATTACCCACAATGCAACGCAAAGAGTCCCAAAACAGAAACAGTTTTCATCCTACTTAGGAGTAACTTTCACATTTTTAACAAGTCATTAAATTATTTAAAAGGTGAAAATATTGTGAATTATTTCAGATACAACCCACTGTTATTATTTCAGCATGATGTATATACTATTATAAATGTGTTAATAATTCGATTTTTATGTTTATACTCTTTTCACTTTAATTTTAGTTAAGTTTCAGTTTAGTTAGTTAAGTTTCAGTAATTTTTATTAGTGTTTGTTTTTTGTGTTTATGTAGTTTTTATTCATTTGTATTCATTAGATTTTATTTAATATTTTCTGGTCTCATTTTAATTGTAGTAAAAGTTTTGTCAATTTTTCTGTCAATTTTATTAGTTTGTTTTTAAATATCAACAGTTTATTACAGTTATTAATTTTTACTTATTCGTTTTAGTTTATTTTAGCATTTCAAGTTAACAAAACAAAAATGTTTTAAATTTTTTTTAAATTAGCTTTTACTTTTAATATTTAGTTTTCACTTTAATTTTAGGTAAAGTTTTAGTAATTTTGTTGTGTTTTGACATTTTTATAATTTTTTTAATTAATTAAAAAACATTTTTTAGAATAGTTTTTATTCAATTTCATGTATTAGATTTACAGTACTTTATTTAGTTTTATTTATTTTAGTATTCCAAGTTAAATAATTTCATAGGTTATACATTTTAAAGATTTTTAAATATTTTATTTCAGTTAACATTTATTTCAGGTAAAATACTTTTTTATGGTTTTAGTTAACTATAATAACCCTGATGCAGTCTAGGTATCAAAACAGCAAAAAGGCCAAAACAAGACCAAATGTGTGAAAGAAAAAAGCACATTGGAAACTCGCAGAAAATGTAAACTATGTCTTCCTCGAGAAACAAAATAAGACTCCAGATGAACATAAAATGTAATCCAGCCATTAATCTTGGCAGCACAGAATTCCAGTCAGCGGGAGTCAGACACGCTCTCATTGAGATTCTGCTCAGCTTGAGCAGGAAAGATCCGACTACAGTAACAGATCCAGATTCATGATGAGAACTTGCAGAGAGAGCACGCAGATCCACACAGATTCACTCACAGACAGAACAACTGACCACATTTAATTCATGTTTATGATTTTAAAGATCCATCACACTGATGTCCAGAGGTCAACAAATACAAAGGTCAAGAGCAACAAACTGCATCCCTAAAATAAATCAATCTTATTCACTACAAAATTAACCCCTTTGGCTGGATATGCATAAAATGCTTAAAAGTCAAAGCAGTGGATACTGAATTGCACACACACAGATATAAATATATATATATATATATATATATATATATATATATATATATATATATATATATATATATATATGATAGATAGATAGATAGATAGATAGATAGATAGATCATTTAAATAGAACAGATCATGGTGTGAAATTTTAAATCCATGTTTGCAATTTGTTTTGTTTTTACCTACCCACTTGTAACTACCACTCACTCACCCACCCATCTACCATCACTTTACCCAATTTAAACCTTAAATTAACAAAAAACACTAAAATAAATAATTTCAAATGCTAAGAAAAAGTTTTAAATATGAACTCAATGTGCAAAAAAAAAATTAAATGTACTAAAACAATAACATTTTAAATTTAAATTAAATATTTAATATTATTTGAATGAAATTGAAATCCATCAATCAATCTTTAGCACAGAGTCATTACCCATAATGCAGTTCAAACAGGACTGTTTAGCAAACACAGACAAAAAAAAAGACTCAGCTTGCAACCTGGTTGGGAGTCATTTCACGTCTTTCATATTTTTGTGAATCATCAGAGGTGAAAATATTCTATTTTCTATTTCAGATAGTATATGAATGCACAATTAAATATGTAATATCAATTGGATTAAATTTAAACCCATCTGTCAGTTTTTATTACTCAGCGAAAAGTGACATTTGCAAGTATAATTGCACTAAAAAATTAAATTAAAAAATTAAAACTGGCACAGATGATAAAGACTTGAAAACGAAGAATGCGCTGCTCTGCAGGTAAAATAAAGTGTTTTGCATTGATTCATGAGCTGCTGACATCATGACAGAGCTGCATTCATCAGCTTTCAGAGATCACCCAAATATCTGGCAGCTCTTGAAGAGCAGTGTCACACAAACACCGGCCCTCACTGAAGGATCTGGTTAGCAGACTCTAGGTGTCTGGCAGCATACGGCAGCAGCACAACAATCCTCCATTCATCCGTCGCTGTGAAAGAGCTCTTCTCCCGCGGCGCTCGTATCTAACGGGACACACAAGATCTGACAACCACTGATCGCTCACAAAGAGAAAAACTCTCAATCTTGTGATCGGTGCTGCCAAAACTTTACTGAAAGAGAGAGCTTGTGTCCAAACTGAAAAACAGGCCTAGAATTTAACACACGAGAACATCACCATACATCAAAATAAGGGTTCATTTACACAACAAGAATGTACTAAAAACAGACGACAACTTCAAAACAATTCACCCGGATCCGTGAAAATGACTAAAAACACTGTATTATCATAATAGGCCAGTAGTTGGCGATGTCACTGTTTTCGTAGTTTACACAGAGGCGATAATGGTATCATTTACAAAATGTTTACTTTGAAACCCGTTTACAAAAGTTTGCATTTTCAGGCCCCCAAAACGTTGTTGTCGTGTAAACGAATTGCCAAAATGCATTAAAAGTTTGCAGTTTAGTTGAAAATAGTGTTGTGTTTAGGGGTGACAACTTTAAACAGCACGTTTAAAACACGTTTTTTAACGCGTTAATATTTTTTTAATGCAAACTAATCGTTTGATAAGGTTTGACCCCAACTTCTTCCCGTCATCGCAGCGCGGAAGGTTATCTATCATTGTGTGATGAGGGTACAGTGAACAGTGTTGTCAGGGTAGCGGCTGTGGCACAAGTTGTTCGTGGGCTATTTTGAAAATACAGTCGCGGGAAAAATTACAGAGCCGAGGGTTGCGGTTTTTTAGGCTAACATACTTTTATAATCTACCGCGGCCGCCCAAAGTGTATAAAGACAAATAAAAAACTAAAATAGATCCTTTTACTAATGTGTATCATACTTGGAATGTACACCTGGCAACTTCAGAACGGAGAGGCGCTTGTAACATCACAAACAACGTGAGTTTCAGCCACAGCATACAACACAGCAGAAATAAACATGACAACAGCCACTATACATTATATAAAATAATAAACACACGATTACGATAGGATATGGTTTCTATGTGATTTTCTTGAGATGAATATGTAACTTACATCTGAAATGCTCATTTTTGCAGCGATATAAAAGGCTACAAAATGCATATTTTAACAACAGTAAACGACCAAATTCCACATGTGATCGCAAAAGGAAGTTATTACAAACACTCGATGGTGGTTTGAAGTGAGTTCTGAGTAAAAGTGTACTATTAATCTCATAAATTGTCTTATGAAGCATGATGCTAATGTAAGCTCTTATGCACCTGCAGAGCAGGTCCAGTTCTTCTTCATAATGCATTTTGTCATAATACTTCACGTAAGGTCGCAAGAAAATGTTTTGTTGTATTTATTTAGAAATACTTTTGATAATAGTTGGGTAAATGTATCCTGGGATTGAAGCGATGTGGCTTGGTAAACGTTTTATTGCCAGTATAAAGACTGATAATGGCTGAATAAAAACAAAAGAATAATAAGGATTATGTCTCATACCTGGCGGAGGTGTGAAAGGTTGTTTCCTTAAAGTAGTTTGTCATGCATTTCTTTATTTCAACACATTTACAGGTAAATCCTAGTATTTCAAATTTGTGATTAATCATGATTAAATCACAGTCCATGACTGTGATTAACGCGATTACATTTTTTAATCGATTGACAGCACTAGTTGTGTTTTTTATGACCCTAAATGCAATAACGGCGTTTTTTTTTCCAAAAGAAAATGTGAGTGTTTGGCAACAATATGTTGTTAATCAACTATGTGGTTGCTAGGGTGTTCTGGATGGTTGCTAAAGTGTCCAGAGCAGTTGTTAATCTGCTATGCGGTTGCTAGGGTGTTCTTAGTCATTGCCAGGTGTTGCTATGCAGTTGCAAGGGGTTGCCAAAGCATTGCTATGTGGCTGCTGAGGTTTTCAAAATGGTTGTTAGTCTGTTGCTAAGTGGTTGTTAGGGTGTTGTTTGGTTGCCAGGGTGCTGCTATTCAACTGCTAAATCTGAGTGGTTGCTATGTATTTTAGTGGCTGCTAGGGTATTGTTTGGTTGCCAGGGTGTTGCTATGCGACTGTTACTGCCGTCTGAGTGGTCGTTAGCCCATTGCCAGTGGTTGCTGTGTTTTAGTGGTTACTAGGGTATTGTTTGGTTGCCAGTGTTGCTATGCAACTGTTTTTTTTTTAATCCCTTTATTTTCATTTTCTTAAAGACAACAAACATGTACAATGACACCAAAAAAAAAAGATATATATACATGAGGATATCTAAATATACTTTCTAAGCAGTACATGTACATGCTACAATGAGCTAAGTACTTGAATTAGAATTAGAACACCCCCCTCCCCATATTGCAATGATAGAAGGTTTCTACACATGCTCTACAACAAAAATCTTTTGTACATGAGCAAAGAGTGAATATATACAATCTTTTATCTAGGTGAGCGACAATAACAACAATTAAAATAAAGTAGCCTATAATCAGACATCTTTTTTTAATTAAAGTATTGTAAAACAAAAATAATAAAAACAAAATAATAATAACAATACACAAAGTTTGTTCAGTCCACCTTTAAGAATTTTCTTATTGGTTTCCAAATCTTAATGAAAATGGATAGTTTGTCTTTTAATATAAATCTCAGTTCTTCCAAGTGCAACATATTTCCCAACTCCCTAGCCCACATCTCAAAAGTGGGTACAGAATCTGCTTTCCACAACTGCAAAATAAGTTTTTTTGCAAGTATCATACACAGCGAAATGGCCTGTGTCTGATATTTATTGCAAGAAGCATTCTCTGCTCCTAAAAGTCCAGTGCAAGGCTCAGGCTCCAAATCAATAGAGTTTGCTTCGGAAAGAAATTTAAATATACATTTCCAAAATGGCTGAATTTTACTACATGACCATAAAGAATGAAACAGTGTGCCTTCTGACATTTTACACTTATTACAGAGTGGAGAAATCGTGGGATAAATTTTATGAAGTTTTGACTTTGAATAATGAAGCCTATGAATTATCTTGAACTGAATCAGATTGTGTCTAGCATTCAAAGAACATGCATGTATGCTTCTCAAGCACGCATCCCACATGTTTTCATGAATGTTTAGACCAATTTCCTCCTCCCATTCATGTTTTATTTTCTCTGTGCTTTTGTCCACATTTTCTAGCAATAATTTGTAAAAGTTTGACACACTACCACTCATACCAGGGTTGACATTAACAATTCTCTCTAAAGTGGGATTCAAATTCACAGTTTCAAAGTTTGGAATGTGTTTTCTAACAAAATCTCTTACTTGCAAATAACGGAAAAAATGTGCAGAAACAATAGCATAGTTTTGTTTTAACTGTTCAAAAGAGCTAAATGTATCTTCCCTATAAAGATCTTGAATTGTTACTATGCCCATGTGTTTCCATTGATAAAACAGCTTATCTTGTAATCCCGGAGGAAAAGCATGATTATTACAAATTGGAGTGTCCAGATATAAATCAGGAATTTTCAAATATACTTTAATTTGTTTCCACACCTTGATTTGATTAGAAATAACTATGTTTCCGTTGATACTCTTGACATCAATTTTAATGGGACTATTAAGAAGAGCCGGTAATGAAGTCTTATTACAACAGGCTTCTTCAATTGCTAACCATTCTGGCTTGTCACCTGACTCCGCCAACCCTGATTTCCTCCACCATGCTAAAGTATTTAAATTAGCTGCCCAATAATAATTTTTAAAATTGGGAAGCCCGAACCCTCCTTGATCCTTAAGTTTGTTTAGATGTTTCTTGTTGATCCTGGCTGTCTTATTGGCCCAAATGAAGCTGGTTATAATGGATTCTAGCTGTTTAAAATGATAAAGGGGGATAAAGAAAGGAATACATTGAAATACATACAAAAATCTTGGAAGTACAACCATTTTTATAGCATTTATCCTACCTACCATGGACATGGGGAGAGTCTTCCAAAAAATTATATTATCTTTAAGCTGATCAATTTTCTTTTTCCAATTCAATTTCAATAACATTTCAGGCTTTTTAGTGATCATCAGACCCAAATATTTAAAGGAGTTGTTTGCAATTTTAAATTTGGTGCTGGCTAAAAAATTTGTATCTAGATCATCAGAGACTGGCATTAATTCGCTTTTTTCCCAATTTATCATGAATCCAGAGAAATGGCCGAATTTTTCAATAAGCTCAAGTAATGGTGGGATAGACGTTTCCGGTTTAGAAATGAACAGTAGAACATCGTCCGCATACAGTGAAAGATGTTGGGGTCTGCCCTCGATCATTATAGGCGCTATGTTAAGATGTTGCCTGATCCTTGCTGCTAAAGGTTCCATCGATATGGCAAACAAAAAAGGAGATAGGGGGCATCCCTGTCGTGTGCCACGAGATAACTGAAATGAGTTTGAAATGTCTTGGTTAGTAATAACAGAAGCTACTGGATGCGCATAAATAGTTTCAATCCATTTAACAAATTCTGGACCGAATCCAAATTGTTTTAAAACAGCAATCATGTATTTCCACTCTAATTGGTCAAATGCTCGTTGAGCGTCAAGTGAAATTACACATGTTTTTAAGTTTTTCTTGTTATAAATTATGCTAAACAGCCGTCTCAGATTGAAATATATATGCCTATTGGGCATAAAACCAGTCTGGTCTTGATGAATTATTGAACAAATGTACTTCTTCAACCTATTCGCAAGAATTTTGCTTATAATCTTAGATTCAATGGGAATAAGGGAAATCGGTCGATAGGAAGACATCTTCAATTTATCCCGTCCTGGTTTTGGAATTAATACTATGCTCGCTCTGTACATTGATGGTGGAAATTTACAATCTGTTGTTGCATTTTTAATCAATCTTTGTATTAAAGGTACAAGATTATTCCTGAATTTTTTAAAAAAGTCAGCACTAAAGCCATCAGGTCCTGCAGCTTTATTATTAGGTAACTGAGATATTACTTCATTTATTTCTTCCAGCGTGATTTCTTTGTCTAAAAATTGTTTTGCTTCAGTGCTAAGAATGGGAAGGTCCAAATCAGAAAAAAATTCTTCTATTGCCTCCATGCTCGTATCACATTTTGATTCATAAACTTCTCTATAGAAATCAGCGAAGCAACGATTAATTTCCAAAGGATCAACAATTATCTTCCCATTTTCAGATTTTATTTTATGTATTGAACGAGTTGCCTGAGAATGCTTTAATTGTCGTGCAAGTAGTTTTTGGGGTTTATCACCTATTTCAAACTGTCTTTGTCTGATATGCATGAGTTGTCTTGAAACATTCTTAGAAAGAAAAGAATTATATTCACTTCGCAGTGCAACTATTTTCTTAAGAATAGTCTCGCAACTAGTTGATCTATATTCCATCTCTAAATGTGTTATTTGTGTGTCAATATCATTCAATTTGGCCCTATTCTCTCTATTTTTTGCAGATTGATATGCTATAATATCACCTCTTATAACTGCCTTCATTGCCTCCCATAGGACAGAATCAGATACATCTCCTTTATCGTTGTTTTCTAAAAATAATGTAAACTTGTTCGAAATATATTCACAAAATTTGACATCATTTAATAACATATTATCAAATTTCCAGGCATAATTTCCTCTACTAAATTGTATTTTTAAATTAAGAGAAACAGGGGCATGGTCTGATAGTAATCTGTTATGATATTGTGTTGAAACTACATTCTGCAACAAACTTGAATCTATTAGGAAAAAGTCAATTCTTGAGTATGTTTTATGGACTGAAGAGTAAAATGAAAAGTCATGATCAGTGGGATGCAAAGCTCTCCAGCTATCTATTAAATTTAACCTTTGCATGTAATTTCTTAATACACCAGCCGATTTACTTGTTATGGTTCGACTGGGATGCGTGTCTAACCTAGCATTTAACACGCAATTGTAATCACCTGCTATGATGACTCGTGAATGCGTAAAGTCTGGTATGATCTTAAATACTTTTTCAAAAAATGAAGGGTCGTCGAAGTTAGGACCATAAACATTCACTAAAGTGATGGGTAATGAATTTATTTCCCCACACACAACCAAGTACCTGCCATTCACATCCTTAATTGTTTGTGTATGTATAAAGGGGACCGATTTCTTAATGATAATTGCTACTCCTCTAGTTTTAGTAGAAAAATTTGACTGGTAGACCTGGGACATCCATGGAGCCTTAACACTAAACTTCGCTGTGCTTTTAATATGCGTTTCTTGTAGAAAAACTATCTCTGCACCCTGTTTCTTAAGATGCGCATAAACCTTTCCTCTCTTAACTGGACTATTAATTCCTCGCACATTCCAACTTAATAATTTCAGTGTCTCGCCACCGCGAGTGTTCACCCCATTACTCATTAAATGAAACAAAACATGTTTTGCCTGACCCACTTAAATAAATAAAAAAGTGCATGAAACCTTCCAGTTTAAATTCAAAAAATGTAACCTTCCCATGAAATAGAACTTTACGAACCTTGTAATTTAGAACAAGACCTCCCTCCCAATTTACCCCCCGCCCACTACTGCATCCCACACGAACATTATGGATGCCCCTCCCAGAGAAATTAACATTTGCATCTGTCCACTCACCCTCGATGCCACCTGGCATTCTTCCGTTAATATAGCCCTCCACTCATCTTACAAAATACAACAAAAAAAGAACCTTGTACACTTTCAAATATGACAAATGGAATTATTTAGACACGAGTCTTTCCTGACTTCGCTGTCCAACGCCGTAATTTCACCAGTTTTCCACCGCTCCCCGTAGATATGTTTCGGCCGACTCGGATGAAACAAAAGTTTTGGTTTCTTTATCCCTCACGGTCACGATGAACTTGGAAGGAAAACGAAAACCGCATCTCACTTCATGCTCCTTGCATTTCTTACGTATGTTGTCAAACTTCTGCCTCTGTTTCAAAATATCAGCTGCAAGATCTGGAAAGATATGCATTGCTTTTCCATCATATTGCAGAGGTTTGGATCTTGCCAGGCGCAAAATGCGTTCTTTCACTTGATAATGATGAAGTCGTACAACGAATGCCCGAGAGCGGCCTTCTTTTATGGGTTGTGGCGAGCGGTGTGCCCTGTCAATCTGAATTGGTCGATCAAAGTTCTCCTCGCCCAGCACCTGAGCCAGCAGCTTCGTCACAAACTCCGTAGGTTTGCCATTTTCAGCGCCTTCCTTTATGCCAACAATTCGGATGTTTTGTCGTCGAGATCTTGACTCTAAGTCACAAGTTTTTTCCTTAAGCTTTTCACATTCGGTTTCCAGGTGTGCACACATTTTCTCCAGTGATTCGATGCGCGCTTCGTGAACTTTTGCTGCCTCTTCAGTCACTGCTACTCTGGTGGAAATATTTGCAAGTGATACGTTCACCTCGGATAAAGTAGACGAAAGGACATCAAACTTTCTGTCAAAGGTGCTGCTCAATTTCGCTATTGCTTCCATAATGTCAGTGTTCGTCGGCACTGTTGATTCAACGCTAGCTTGATTAGCATTAGCCGGCGACGACTCCTGAACTTTATCTGTACCTCCTGGCTCCTCAACATTCGATTTTTCAGATTTCTTCTGCTTTGACGGCATTGCTCAGGATGTTCAAAATGAATAAATTGTGAAATTTAGACGGCTACAAGATTTTTTAACAGACAATATTACAGAATTGTGGAGAGCTATAAAAAAAACGCGTTCACTCCATTCGGTGCCGGAAGCGCCGCTATGCAACTGTTAAAGCAGTCTGAGTGGTTGTTAGTCCATTGCTAGTGTAGTTGCTATGTGTTTTATTCGTTGCTAGGGTATTTTTGGTTGCCATGGTGTTGCTATGGAACTGTTAATGCAGTCTTTGAGTAGTTGTTAGCCCATTGCCAGTGGTTGCAATGTATTTCAATAGTCGCTATGGTATTGTTTAGTTGCCAGGGTGTTGCTATGAGGTGTTCTAAATGGTTGCAAAGGAGTTTCTATGCGGCTGTGAAGGTTTTCTGTGTGGAATCACCCAGAAAATGCACATCAAACTGTTTGTGTGGAAACTACATTAATATTATCGTACACGACTGAACAAATGACCAGACAAACACCATTACTGAAATCCAACATAAACATCTGAGCTCTACCCCCTTGGAGTAAATTGGGGTAAATGAGGCAGAATGATGGAGCAGAAACATTTCAAACAGCTGAGAGAATATAATGACGCTGAAACTCCAATGATGAAGCCAAACTAAAAAACTAAAAATATCAAGATATATTTTCTCAGCTGTCGTCCACAAACAGCCGTATCGAGGTAATGAGGAAAGTCCTAATAGGATCTGACAAAGCCTTCAGTCTATGACGGATGTGGATGAGTGGCGTGTGATTAGATTTGAAGCCCAGGCGTTATTAAAAGCCACGGTCCGATCATTAAAATGCAGCGCACATCAGCGAGTCTCGGAGGTTATGTTAATCATGTCGGGCACAAATGAAAACTAATGAAAACACAGTAAGTCACGCTCTCAACTAAAGTGGAGATAGTGGATTTGACATGGAAAAGCCCATGGGTAATCGCACATTATGGATTCATCATTACCAAAGAAGGACGTATGAGGAACCAGCGAAGGAGCACAGCTTCTGAATCTCAAAATGTGATGTCTTTCGATGGCAATTTTAGTCATATTTCAGTGTTATTTTAGTCTAGTTTCAGGTGAAGGGTTCATCATTGCATTCTAATGATTAAATATGACCTTCAGCCAAAATATATATGCGGTGCAAAAAAAAAGAAGTTTCTGCTTAACTATGCATTGATTTATTTATTTATTTACGATTTATAATTTAAGAAATAATTTTTATTTTTTTTAAAGAAATTCTGCCTGAAAGATTTTTGTAGAACAAATTTTTTGATGAAATAAATTCTTGAATAAAATAAATGAGCATACATACACAACAATACAAAGGAAAAAAATCTGAAAATGATTATATAAGCTTATTATAAAATCTTGAGAACACAAGAAATGGGCTTTAAATAATCTAGTTTTCACCCGCTGCGAGAACACTGGTTAAAATGTTGACATGGACAGAGAAAATGGTGATAAGGATCAAATATCAAGACTTTTTGACAGTTTTTATGACTTTCAACGATAAAGTAAAACCAATGAAATAATTTCAATAACCTTACATATTGACTTTGTTGTTGATGTTGTGTGATTTTCTGACTCCTCAGATTCTGCAGAAGCGTGTAATCTGAGGGATGGTGACAGGACATGATCTCTCTGCACCTGCTGCACTCGAGGTCATTCCACGCTAAACACTGCAGATTAACAATGACCACAACGCCTCTCTCTAGCCTCCTCCTCCCTGTGTGTAAATCAAACACAACCTACTGCTTAATCTGCTTAGAGCTGAGAGCATCTGTGACTACAGTCTCACTCATATCAGAGATTCCTTCACAATCTTCATTTCTTATTTACAGTTTAGTTTCATTTTTTTGTTATTTTGTGAAATGTAAAATAAAATAAAATAATGAAATGGATTGGATTTTAAAATGATCTAAACGTTTAAAAAAATGTTTGTTTAATTACTTAAAACTGTTACAAACTTAATAAAATGTAATACAATATAGTTGGATATAAAGCAAATTTATTTTCGGCCCACAGCCCTCAGTCAAGTTTGATTTTTGGCCCTTCATATTAAAAAGTTTGGACACCTCTGATATAGAATTCTGATTTCTTTCTTTCTTGTCTATGTAAAAATTATATATATATATATATATATATATATATATATATATATATATATATATATATATAGTTTTACCATTTCTAATTAATATATATTTAATTAGCTTATGGTTATGGATACTACTCCTCTAAGGCATTAAGCCTTGTTCAATGAGCAGTAGCTTTGCTAGTGCAGTATTTTCCAGTATTTCTCAAGTATTTTCATATTTGATCTGTTTGGCTGTATACAGTCTTTTAAATGTACAAAATAACTCAAAGTCAAATAAAATACAGGCCTCACTCAAAATGACAGACTTTTGAGAATCAACTTAAAATAAATGAACACATTTCACTAATTATATTAAATTCATCGTGTCATAGATTAATTAATTTAGGAGATTTTACATGATTTATTCAGGTAGATTCCATTAAAAAACCAAGCCTTAAAAACTACTAAAAAATATTGAGTGTACTATTGTTACCATATTTTTTTTAAGTAAACAGACCGTTGCATTTTTTACAGTGTATTAATCTTTTATTTTATTCAAACGTTTTCTCATAATTAATACTTTACAAAAAATAAATAATAATAACAACAAGAAAGAAAGAAAGAAAGAAAAAATAATAACAATAAATAAAAAATAAGAAAAGAGAAAAAACAACAACAATAATTAAGAAAAAAAGAAAAAGAAAGAAAGACAGAATTACAGGGCAGTGATACAATCAATAGAAATGCACATTATGGCTGCATTCACAGTTTCTGTTTGGGACTGACAGCAGTTGCTTACAGGTGAGAGACTTGAAATGTTTTATTTATTCAGCAGATTAAAACATCTGCTTCAATACATCTGTTATGAATGAACAGCTGAAGTCACAACCACATTCAGGACACTAGAGCGAAAAAATAGAGTTATAAAATGGTTTCATAACACCGGGAAGTTTTATCACAGTTGACAGCCTGTTTTTAAAAAAATGAGCCCAGTCGAGGCTTGTCCTAACCAACACACAGTTAAACTACTAACAAAGACTTTAATGCTTTGTTAGCGAGTGCAGAGAGCGCGTCTCAGAGCTCGCGCGATCACGTCCACGGCACTGACGGCAGCTCCGGTGGATCTTAAGATGAACGAGAATCGTTTCACCTTCTTCGTCTCTGTGGGTGAATTAAACCCATCATGATTATATAGGCAACGCGATGTTCCGTTCATTCACATATATATATATATATACACACACACACATGTGGTTCTGACGGTCGTATAATAATAGAATGCTCTATGAACGCTCTATGAAGTGATGTTGCCATACTAGCCTTTACCTTCTGCTCTAGAGTCTTGTTTGTGTTAAACATGGCAGAAAAACAGTCTTAAGTAGGGATAACTGCAGGCTCACGCAATGGGCGTGGCTAAAAGTGTGACGCTCGACACATGTTAATCGACATATTTTCATAATCGACGTAATCGTTGACGCCGACGAATCGCTGCAGCCCTATTCAGATGTATATTTTATTTTTGTATTTATTTTAAGTTATTTAATTTTGAATTAATTTAATTTGCAGTCTTTTTTTGTACTTTTGTCATTTTATTAATTGTTTTTAATATTTTCAGTTTTACTTTGTTAATTATTAATTATTATATATTTATTATTTTTATTGCTATTATAAATCCCTATGGAGAAAATGAATGGGAATAATACTTCCAGAAGCACTGGTGCTGAAAAAGTGAACACTGATACTCTGTAAAGTGGTATAGAAATGTAAACACACACACACCCTCCACAAACGTTTGCTGATAAAGGCCAGCCTTGAGGTGAATTTCTGTCTCGAGATTCTCTTCCATAAGGAATTCAGTGGGGTTCAGATGCCAGGCGAGCGATCTGTTGAGCGTCAGCGTGTGAAGGGTCTGTCACTCATTACCGGCCGGCCAAACACTTCCCAAAGCAAACACTGGAGCGTGAAAGACACAAACACTCCATTCACTAACAAGAGCCGAACGTCTCGCACCTCAGGAGGAGCCATCAGTTATTAAAGCAAAACTGAATGTGGATATGCTCAAGAGGGTACAAATGGCATACTTCTATTGTTATTTTTGCAGTATGCATACTGTACACTGCACGTTATATTTTACATTTACTCCTTTATTTATTTTCCTATCATTTATATTTATTTTATTATTATTTTTATAGGTTTGGTCCTCTATATACTCTATGTAATTAATACTACTACTACTACTAATAATAATAATAATAATATTTTTTGCACACACAAAATAAACAAATAAAATAAATGATTTAAATATATAGAATTTTATAAATGCAATTAAATAAATTAAATAAATAATTTAATATTCTAATTATTTGAATACATTATACATTTGTGTGTATATATTAGTAGACATTGTGCAGTGATAACATTCAATCCGTGTACTATACTGTTGTCAAATGACAATTATTTTGTATTTATAATTGCTTCCAGTTATCTGGAGAATATCTGTAAATGTAGTGTAAAAATGTCTTGACCCTGATAATGAGATGTTAAAATATGCCATTATCACTTCTGCTTCATTTGGCACACAGGAAATGCAAGGTCAAGTTGAGTGCATTGCATTATGGGACACATTATTCCACACAGAGTGTTCTTGTTGTGTACATTTCAGCAAATGTACTCGATCATATGGGTATTTTAACACATACAGAAATGTGCATATGGCACATATGGCATTATTTTGAACACATGATGCAACCAGAAAACACTGGAGTACTGTACTGTATCCCAGAATGCAATGCACTCAACATTATCATTATGGACCATACGTAATATCAGCTGCAATTTGATCAAGGGTAAAAAATGTAGACATTTTTGCGCTCGCCAAATGAATGCAATAAAAAAATGTTTATATACTGCATACAGTATTCTTTATAAAACGGTATGCAGCATGCAGTACATACGGAGTATATAAAAATGCAGTTTAAAAACTCCCTGAATGATCTGCAGTGTGAAGTGCTCTGGGTTAAAGCGCAGGAAATAGCAGGATTACATAAGATAAATGATTGTGTGAAGCTGTGAAGCAGTCAAACAGAAGAATCTCATTTGGCGTCTTTCTCCAGCGCTCCGGCCAAATCCTCTGTGTTTTCTCAATGAATCGGTTCCTGTCCCCTACATGGACCAAGAGCCGCAGGACTCGCTGATTATGTAAAAGCATCATTAACGGCTCCTGTGCTCCTTACAGACGGACCTCAACCTCATAAATCAGCTCTTGTTTATAGGAATAAATGTCAACAAGGTAAACTAATGATGCTAATGAGGCACAGACAGATAGTCAGGAGTAACACGTGACGGAGACGCTGATGAAGTGAACTGAGTCTACAGAAGAAACGTCCTCTATTATAGATTCATCAATGACCTCAGACAGACATTCATAATTCATGGAGATTCAGGAATCTGGAGGATATTAATGCAGTGACTATGTTCAAGGAAACTGTGCCACATTATATATATATAATAAAAAAAGATTTAAATTTATATATACATATACACAAATGAAAAAAAGTAATAATAATAATAATAATAATAATAAATACTCACATACACAAAATTAAGCATCAAAACTTTGAATATATTTAGCAATCTATTTATAGCTTTTATTTTTATGTTTTCAGTTTTTTTTCATTTTGCTATGTGCTTCTGTAATTTATATCTTTTATCATATATTTTAAGCTTTGCTTTTATTTTTTATTTCATTAACAAAATAATATTCAAATTAAACTAAATAATATTCAAATAACTAAATACAAATGAAAAATAAGATAAAATAAAATAAAAAATATTTTGGTTTGTGTTTTGCAAATGTCATTTCTTTTTTTTTTTTTTTTTTTTTTTGGCCTGTCAGTAGCACAGATAACACATGACAGTACGTATGCGTGGCTATGCTATCATCATTCACAGCCTTGTTTCTTTTTTTTTTTTTTTTTTTTTTTAATTAAATATATTTATTTATTTATTTATTTTTATTTTTTTTTTTTTTATTTTTTTATCTTTTTTTATTTTTTATATTAATTAATTAATTTAATTTTATATACCCTCAACAAATACACGTAGGTTACTTAACTTGATAGACTATTCATGCAATAGAAACCTTCAAAATACAATATTGTCTCTAGATGCAGAAAAAGCTTTTGATAGGGTTAACTGGAATTTTCTATTTGCAACTTTACACAAATTTGGTTTTGGAAACTCTTTCATAAACTGGTTAAAAATATTATATAACTCTCCAACAGCATGTGTCAGGACAAATGCCCAAACGTCCTCTAGCTTCTATCTTAAGAGGGGCACCAGGCAGGGATGCCCCCTCTCCCCCTCACTGTTTGCAATTTTTATTGAACCACTAGCAGCAGCAATTAGACAGGCAACAGTGATTAAAGGCATTAAATGCAAGAATGTAGAGCATAAAGTTAGTCTTTACGCAGATGATGTGTTACTTTTTCTTCAACATTCACAAACCACTCTCTCTGAGGTAATTACATTAATAAACTCTTTCTCAAGAGTCTCAGATTATTCAATAAACTGGTTAAAATCAACAGTTCTTCCAATTAATTGCTCCTTCCAGAATTCTTCCACTCCACTGCAATCTGGAAATATTAAATATTTAGGTATTAATGTTTCTCCTAAACTGGCAGATTTGATTAAATTAAACCACATCCCACTTTTAAAGAAGGTAGAAGATGATCTAACCAGATGGAGGTCTCTACCCATATCACTCATGGGAAGAGTCACCTCAATAAAAATGATGGTTTTGCCAAGAATTAATTATTTATTTGCAATGATCCCGAGCAAACCACCACCTGACTGGTTTAGATCTTTGGACTCCTCTATCTCTAAATTCCTTTGGAAAGGTAAACCCCCGCGTATTAGCTTAAAAACGCTGCAAAAGACCAAGGATAAAGGAGGACTAGATCTACCTAACTTTTACCACTATTTCTTAGCCAATAGGCTTCAACACATTTCAGGGTGGTTAAAACACACCCTCTTAGATGAGCCTTGGCTAGATGTAGAACAGGCATTATGCAATAATATAGAGATTTCGGATCTGCCATTCATTAGCTCGATCAGTAAACGACACGTATGCTTTAAAAGCATCAGTATCAGCTCTTCTCTGACAGCATGGTGGGAGTTTCTAAAAATGACGGAGTCTTCACTAATCCCATGCAAACGTACCCCCATCTGGAACAATCCTGACATATTGCTAAACAACAATATGATAAACTTCACAGATTGGAGTTGTAAAGGTATTAAATACCTGGAACATATATTCGAAGGGACAGACTTTATTCCCTTTGACAAATTAATTAAACAATATGGGATTAATAAGAACAGATTTTTAGAATATCAACAAATTAAATCTATTGTAAAAAGGAAATTTAAGTCTAATCATATCAATTTACAAATACCACCAAGTGTGGCAGATTTTCTTAATCTCAAAACCCCCAAATTAATGTCTAAAATATACAGGGCACTTTCCAAAATAGATGAATCAGTATCACTTCCTATGGCAAAATGGGAAGCAGATCTATCAGTAAGCTGGGACCATAATTTCTGGTCTCAGGTATGTTTAAAAACCTTTGAACTGATTAGAAATCCTGGTTTACAATTAATACAATACAAAATTCTGCATAGAGTGCACTACACATGTCATCGGATGTTCAGGATGGGTTTTACAGCTTCTAACAACTGCTCACACTGTAAAGGCAATACACCTGACAATTACATCCACGCTCTATGGTTCTGTCCACCTGTTCAGAGGTACTGGTACAGGATTTGTGAAGACTTATCAAAGTGTCTTAAATGCTCTATTCCAGCTTCTCCTTTAGTCTGCTTGTTGGGCGACCTAGATGGTGTCACTACAGAAGATAACACAATCCACATGGCTTTCACTGCCCTATGCATTGCTAAGAAGACTGTCCTCATGAACTGGAAAAATAAAAATAATCTTAATATCAACCAATATAGAGATTATTTGTGGGATTATATTAGCCTTGAAACAGCTTCTACTGACACATTAGATCAATCTCTCTGGGCTCCTTTGATCAGCTCCATCACCTAGTGTGGGTGGGGGTCCCGATTCTGTCCGGCTGTGGTTTTTGTTGTTGACGTGGGGTGGCAATATGGGCCTGGGACATCTGGGGGTTCCCTGGGGGTGGGTTTCTTGGGGGGTTCGGCGCTGGGGCTGCGGCCTTGGCCTGGATGGGGTGTTGGTGACTCTTGGATGCTGTTTCTCTGGCGGCGGCATGCGGCGCTGCTGGGGATGCCTGTGCCGGCGGACGTAGGTTGCCAGCCTGGCGGCCGCACTGTTCCGGGGTTGGTCCGGGGGAGGGGTTTGGGGATCTGGGGGCGCTCTGACTCCGGGTTGGGGTTACGGCTGGGCCTGGGGGGCTTGGGTCCTGGTTGGTGTGCTGCCGGGAGCATGGGTTGGTGCATGCGCTTGGGCCCGGCTCTGGTGTGGGGGTCTTCGATGCATCGGTGCCTCCGCAGGGGGGGGGGGGGGGGGGGGTCCAATAGAAGCGGGGTTAACGGGCTTTACCTGGGTGTCTTATTGTCTTATGTAGTTTGGGAACTGACTGGATGATGGGGTGGGGTAGTTTTTCCTCTGCTGTGGGGTCTGGTGGGCCGCCCCGGGCTGCCATGGGCCCTGGTCTGGATGGGCCTGGGCCCCCCGCCCTGGGCAGATTTGGGGTAACGGGGGTGCCTATGGGGGTCAGCGGGGGAGCTGGCTCCAGAGGGGGGGGGTATTTTGCCCCCTCTGATGCTTTCCTCCCCATCCCTAAGGCTTCACTTCTCCCGCTCCATCACACCAACACATAGGTAGGGTTTTGAGGTGCGGGTGCGTCGCTGGGATGCGGGGGAGGTGGTACTCCTCTGTCTCCTCGTGGCCGCCTGCATCTCAATTACACATTACAGCTTAGACATTCTCATTACTTACTGTCACATGACACATACATATAGGGCCTTGGGGGTGGGCACACTGAATGGCATCCGGAGGGCGGTCTGTTCATTCAGCCTTCCCTCTGGTGCCAGTGCCCACTTCTCAATTTTAAGTAGCACATAGACATTGAGGGCTCTAGGGAGGGGACGAGCTGACACAAACTTGTGGAGGGTGCCCCTCCCCTGTTTTAAAGCACCCCTGTTTTAAAGCACCTTAGAACAACATACACCAACACTACATCTGAGCGGGTGGGGTGAAGCATGGGGTCTTTTTTTTATTATTTTTTTTATTTTTTTTCTCACACCCCTGTTCTCTGTTCTCTGTCTGGGGCCGGGGGCTGTGAGGATGAGCTGGCCGCCCGGTCGGGTTCTGGGCTGTTGATTTTCTCTGCTGCTGCGGGGACCGGGGTGGTCTTCCTGTCCCCACGCCGGAGCGAAGGGGGTTCAGCTCCGGGATCGGGCGCTGGCTACCCCTCTGGGGGTGGTGGTGCCTGGACCTAGGAGTATAGAGTGCATATGGGGAGTGTGAGTGTGGGTACCTTGTCCATTTTTGTGTGTCTACATGTGGGGCGAGAGTGTGAATATTCGTTTGCATGCATGAGGGTGGGAACATATGCTTGTGTATATGTGTGCTTGTCGTCTACGTCTATGTGTCAGGTCGGGCCTTAGACTCCACCTCACTCATCATCTTAGTCGACCCCCACCCCACCACCATGCCCTGCCGGTGGAGGATGGCGCCGGTGCGTTGGTGATTTCTCGCGCCGGGGCAGGATGCTCGGGCGAGCGCCGGCCCACTCTCGGCGGTCGATTGGCGGGGCCTGGCCCTACTGGCCTTGCTGGGCCCCGATTGTGGGGTGGGGGGCCTTTGGGTCTCCGGGCCCAGGGCCCGGTCCGCCCTGGTGTGGTCGGCTGCCGGTGGAGCCTGCGGGCTTGCCGCCACAGCACCCTGGGGCGTCTACACTGTGGCTGTCGGAGGTCCCACCTTCGGGCTCTCCTCTGCCCTTTTCTGGGTGGAGGCCGCGGTTGTCCCTGCGGCGGTTCTCCTGGGGGTCCCGTGCCCTGGGGGGCCTCCGGATGTTTGGGGCCCGGGTCTTTTCCGTGCCTGCTTCATGCCTTGCGGGATGGGGCTGTTGTTCCCCACACACACTATTAAACATTTACATGGAGGAACCTTATGAACACAAGCGCGCTCACACACACAGGTGTACACTCAAGCATTCACATTGGTATAAAAACAGGTGCTCACAGACACACATTGTCTTGATCTACTGTTGCTTCAAAACTTATTTTGTAATATTAGTTATGTGTGCTGCTCAATAACATTTAACATTTAGAATTTATTGTGATTCATACAGATGTTGGTTGTTGCTGCAGTCTCTCTGATGTTGTGTCTTCGGTTGTTTTCTCTTTTTGTCAGCAGGTATCGAAGCAAATTGTCTTTTTTTTTTTTTTTCCTCTCTCTCTCTATCCCCCATTCTCCTTTTTTCTCTCTCTCTCTCTCCCCCTTCTCTGTTGACTTTCCCCACAACCTTTTTTTTTTTCTTTCTTCTTTCTTCTTTCTCTCTCTTGTTTTCTCTGTCCCCTGGCAAATGTCATTTCATGCTGACTGTCACTGAGCTTTATTTTTATTTTGTATATATCTAAAAAAATAGATATAATTATTTTAACAAAATTAAATTTGATTAATATAAATATAACTATTTATAATATTAATATAATAACATTGTATTATTTTGTTTTTAACAATAATATTAGTTCAATTATTTATAATATTAATATATTTACTAAATTAATATATTATTTTAAGAGAGCATAAATAACCATAAAATACAATAGGAATATTAAATTAAAAAATAAATATAAATAAATACAATAGTTAAAGTTAAAACTATAATAAAAATAAATACAATGAAATATAAATAAAATATAAATAATAAAATAAAATAAAATAAAATGTCTGTAACAGAAGGCAGTGGCTAATTCATTACAGGTAGCACAGACTCATTCCTGGGTTAAGTGTCAAATCATGATGTGAAGACGGCTGAACACCAAGCAGCTTTCTGATTCCCCTCACCGTCTGACATACGGCAGTGATTTCTGCTCATTAGTGTCCGTCTGAGAGGACGAGAGCCTTCCGGGAGACCAGCGCTCGCTAAACCCACCATATGTGTCTCGCAGACATGTGCCCTACACGTGAATATTAATAACACAGGTAAACTCTCACAGCAGAAATCTGAGCTTCCTCCAGCAGCAGCTCGCTCAACACCACAGGAACATCTCTTCAGTTTCCATAGGAACAGTCAGGACAGAAACACAAACACCACAGCTTATTATTTATTTATTAATATTAAAGTGTGTGTGTTTAATATGAATATATTAATATAATTACACACAAATATTATACATATACATTATATATACGTATATACACAATGTGTGTGTGAGAAATTATATTAATACAAATAGAAAGTATATTAATATAATAATATTAATATGATAACTATTATTATTATAACTTGTTTTTAATATAATATTAAATTATAATAATTATTTTATTAATAATTATATATATATATATATTTATATATATATATATATATATATATTAAACTTCATATGCAATTAATTTTTTTCACAAGATTGAATTGTAACCTCTATGGTGTTTTGAACCGAAGATACATGCATTTAAAAACAAGCATTTTGGGGAATAATGTGCACTTATGAAGCACTCACAGTAAGACCAGGAATATGTTTTAAAGAAAATACAAAAGCCCATTTTAAATTAATATTGACGTCATTTCCAAGTCAGAGTCAGAGTTTCCTCCAAATGTTAAGTCTTTATCCGAAAGCTTCTGCTCTCTTTCTAAGAGGAAAGAATGATAATGACCTGAAGTCAAAGCCCCACCCAAACACATTCATGCACACTAACAGATAACACCAATCCAGCAGGGATGCAATTTCCTGCTCATAAATAACAGCCACTGAATGTATTCAGATGACCTGCCCTGACCACTTAAAGACACGTTTCATTGGGTGGGAACAGATTTTTGTGGCTAGAAATGTTCCTTGAGGTCACATTTTCCAAAAGGAAACGCTCTCCTATGTGGAGGACATTTTCAAGCGTACTTCTAAAGAAGTTTAAGGAATAACTCACCTGAAAATTTAAATTTGCTGCTCACCCTCAGGCCATCCAAGATTCTTCAACAGAACAGAAAAGAAGATTTTCAACTGAATCTTGGTCCTTGGTGATCTACAAAACGCAAGTCAGTGGCTACCGCCACTTTGAGAGTCAAAAAAAGCATATAAAGACAAGATGAAATGAATAGCCATGGCTCTTGATGATATATTGAGGTCTTATGAAGCGAAACAATCAGTCTGTGCAAGAAACTGAACATTATTTAGAACATTACTTGTAATCCAGAGCCTCAGACAAACGGTTCAGTTTATTAATGAATCATTCTTTTGAACCGGTTCTTTTTGGTGAACTGAATGAACCAGTTTACCAAATCTGAAGCGTCTGAATCAGTTCACGGCTCGAGCAGCACAGATCTACAAGTTACTTCATCAACACTAACTTTCAGATGCCTAACAGTCACTCCGACTGGAAATGAGATGAAATAGCGGCGATTCTGATCCTATGATTAATGAACTGTGAGCATGCGTGAACCGAACACTGAACACTGGAAATGAAAGGTTTTATGGTTTCTCATGGTTTATGTAAAAAAGTGAGCTGACGAAGACTAGTTTATTCACTTTATATGTTTTATACATTTAAAACATTCATGTTTCACATCATTATTGAGTGTTTTAATAATATAATTGCTTTTACGTTATGTCACTGCATGATTATGTAAAAGAACTGGTGAATCAGTTATTTGAGCCAGTTCATTGTCGAAAGAATCAGTTTGCAGAAAAGAATCAGATTTACAGGTAATGTTTCTTGCACAGACCAATTGTTTCGCTTCATAAGACCTCAATATATCGTTAAGAGCCACGGGTATTCATTTTGTCTTGCCTGTATTTGCTTTTTTGACTCTGAAAGTGCTGGTAGCCATTGACTTGCATTGTATGAATCACCAAGGATCACCGTTTCAGCTAAATACCTTCTTTACGGTTCAACTCAAGAAAAAAGTCACCTACATCTTGGATGGCCTGAGGGAAAGTAAATTAACAGCACATTTTCACTTTTGGGTGACCTATAAAACCCTTTAAAACAGGTGAAATTATCCTATAGATATCGAGGCAGAAGACTTTTCACCCTAGAAAGCTGCTATCGAGCACACACTCAGAAATAAAGGGCTTGAGGATCTGGGCTGGTCCGGCAGCAGCGTTTAATAGGTGGCTTGATGTTTCCTGTGGCGCTAAATCAAAGATGAAAGCAGTGGAGCCGCTGCGGTCAGCCTGTGATGATTACTGCCAGAAAACACCAATTACCAGCATGTAGTCCAACACCACAGGATCACAAATACTGGTGCTTCAACTGCACTACGTTTACTGTACAGGAATGAAACACTCAGTAAATACTGATATAAGTGAAGCTGCGAGAGGAGAGCTAATTTTAAATATAAACAAAGGGAAATTGTTAATAAAGGTCACTTTGAAACTGATGTATTAAACACAAAAAACATTTGCTTCTACTAAAATATACTGTATGAATGATAATTAAACAATTATACAAATTATATACATGATCTATAAAAATTCAGAATTCTGAATAAAATTTCAAAATTCAATCAAGTATATTGCTTTACGTCAGGTAACTAAAACTTTAAAAAAATTGTTAAACGTTACCTGAAATGAAAAAAACAACAAAAAAAACTTAATATCATTGTATTTCAGCCAGTTGCCAAGGCAACATCTCATTTTAATTTAGCTTAACTTAATGTACTAAAATAACTACAAATAAAATAAAAAATAATAAAAAACTATGCATATTTTAAAAAAAAAAACCTACTAAAATGTCTAAAATCTGCTAAAATTACTAAACATAACTCATTAAAAATTATGAATTAAAAACTATAAAAGTATCTCAATGAAACTCAACTAAACTATACAGATCTGTAAAATAACAGTTTAGTAATGCAGAGCCATGTGATATAAAGGAGAAATTTCCTATACATCACATACAGATATGACAATAGTTTAGTTTGCAATGAAATGAAAAATCAAATAGTTGAGATTTACTATAGTACATATTGCTTCATGTGAGTATACTGCATGTATGCGAATAATGTTGGATATACTTATGTATCCAACTTTATATAGAGAGCTGTGTGATATAAACAATCATGCAGTTGAGATTTAATAGAAATAACCAAAGTGCTATGCTAGTAACAATTCATGAAAGACTGCATGATCTGGAAAGCATCTATATGTAAAAATATCTGGTAATTTGTTGCTTGTTATGCAATCTTGATGTAATGTGCAAATTAAAATGCAATAACACAACACAAGCGCTTGGGGGAAACCATAACGACACAACTATTATCAATAAAATTAGATTTGTTTGTTTATATTTAGCTACCTGAGCAGTAACACACCTGACACAGACATCTGAAGAAAACTCTGAAACAATCCCGACCCTTCATGAGGATTACATGTAATCAGAAATACATGAGCAGGGGGGCACTAGAATAGACGCACTTTTTAAGTCTCCTCGAAGTTGACTCCTGTTTTTGTTTAATATATCCGTCATTATACCAGTTCGCCCAAAGTTTGATGTCACTGCTTCTTCCTTAATTGTTGCCGATTGCAAAGTTCTTACTTGCTCTACATTTTACGTAATAATGACTTCCAAGAAGCTCTCAAAGGCTGCGCAGCTGGGCAAAGATGGCGACGCTGACTCCCTCTCCTCAGCCTCCGCCAGTACCATCCTTTCAGCCATCGAGACGCAAGGCAACGATTTAAAGCGGCTCATTGAGGACACTAAATTGTCAATCAACACTCGCCTCGATGCGGTGGATGCCGTGCTGGCGAATCTACAGTCCGAACAGTCGGGTGTTAAGAAAAAAGTTGAGGAGTTGGAATTAGCCATGACCGGTTGTGATTCGCGCCTGGACGAAGTAGAGAGAATCTGTGAGGAACTGCGTTCGGATTACAGATTTCTTCGTGCTAAAGTAAATGACCTGGAGGGCTGTTCACGTCGGCTTAATTTGAAATTTGTGGGGATAAAAGAAGGCGCGGAGCAAGGTCATCCCACGGAGTTTGTTACCGGGCTGGTTTCTGCGCTATTCGGCCAAGACAAGTTCCCGAAACCCGTCAAAGTGGATCGTGCTCATAGGTTGCTACAACCGAAGCCTACAGATGACGAGAGGCCGCGTCCGATTATTGCGAAGCTGCATCACGACCGCGACAAAGACCTGATCCTCCGTCTGAGCCATGACAACACTCTGCTGTATTACAAGGGGAAACAGGTGCACATCTTTCCGGACTATACGGCGGAGGTGGCCTCCAAACGTCGCGCATTCAGACCAGTGCTGAAAGTTTTGAAGGAAGCGGGGGTGTCTTGTTCTCTTCGCTTTTCTGCAAGATTGCGAGTTAAATACAAGGACTCCACATCGATTTTCGATTCACCAGAAGAAGCACGAAAATATGCGGACTCTCTATCTAACAAATGACTTCTCTTTAGTGATTCTGTTTCATCTTACAGTTGCATTGGCCTGATTAGGGTGGATAGTTAAGTTATTCAAGTTCATCCTCGATTCTATCTGAGTTTGACGGTACTTGTTTCTATGTTTGGTATTTTGTCAGCAGTAGGGGAGAGCGATTGAGACTTTTTTTCTACAGCTTACTGAGTAAGTCCCTTTGTGTTGCTTTGTTTTTTCTCCTTTTGCTCTGCTACCTTCCCAGTGATGGGTGAGTTGTGCCGTTTCAGTTGGGGAAATGGTGGGGGGGGGGGTTATGATGGGGTCTACAGGGCTATTTCTATTACAGTGTTTACTGCCTTCTTTGATTTGTTACTGGTGATATTTAAGTTCAATGACAAAGGTTGATGCTTATAGTTCTGTTGGGGGGACCAATGTCACATTTGTGTCTTGGAATGTTAGAGGTATGGGACACCAGATTAAAAGAAGCAAAGCATTTGCTCATCTTAAGTCTCTCTCTGCCGATATTATTTTTTTGCAAGAGACTCACATTAGACCAACAGAGCAGAGACGCCTTAGATCTAACTGGATCTCACAAGTATATCAGTCTTCTTTTTCCTCAAAGGCCAGGGGTGTTGCCATCCTATTTCGTAAAACTGTCCCATTTCGTTTGTCTACCGTCATCTCTGATCCTTCTGGAAGATATATTTTAGTATCTGGTCATATAAATTCATTCCCAATTACATGTGTTAATTTATATGGTCCAAATTTTGATGATCCTAACTTCTTTAGGAAGATTTTTGACTTGCTTCCTGACCCCAGTTCTAATAATTTAATAATTGGTGGTGATTTTAACTGCTATCTTGATGCTTACTTGGACCGCTCCTCCACACAGGCCCCTCACATTTTACGTTCAGTTAGTACTTTAAATAATTTATGTACAGTGCCCTCCACTAATATTGGCACCCTTGATAAATATGAGCAAAGGCAGCTGTGAAAATAAATCGGCATTGTTTATCCTTTTGATCTTTCCCTCAAAAAATTTACAAAATTCTAACCTATCATTGAAGTAAAACAATTGAAAGTGGGGAGAAAATCTCATGATGAAATAAATGTTTTTCTCCAATGGATGTTGGCCACAATTATTGGCACCCCTAGAAATTCTTGTGAGTAAAATATCTCTGAAGTATATTCCATTCATATTTAATTTTTTTAGCACACCAGGGTGACTAGGAGCATGAAATTGTCCAGCCATGACTTCCTCTTCCACAGGATTATAAATATGAGGAACACAAAGACCAAATTCCCTTAATCATCCATCACAATGAGAAAAACCAAAGAATATATTTCTGATGTGCAGCAAAAGATAATTGAGCTTCACAAATTAGTGAAGTGGCTTTAAGAAAAGAGCTAGAGCAGTGAAAAATCCCATTTCCACCATCAGGGCAATAATTAAGAATTTCCAATCAACAGAAAATGTTACGAAACTGCCTGGAAGAGGACGTGTGTCTATATCGTCCTAATGCACGGTGAGGAGGAGAGTTTGAGTAGCTAAAGACTCTCCAAGGATCACAGCTGTAGAATTGCAGAATATAGTTGAGTCTTGGGGTCAGAAAACATTAGAAAAAAAATGTCAAACAGTCCCTACATCACCACATGTTGTTTGGGAGGGTTTCAAGAAAAATTCTCCTAGCTCATCCAAAAACAAACTCCAGCAAATTCAGTTATCAGACATGACTGTAACTTCAAATGGGACTGGCTTCTATGGTCAGATGAAACGAAAAAATTAGCTTTTTAGCAGCAAACACTCAAGATGGGTTTGGTGCACACAGGGATAAAAAAGTACCCCATGTGTACAATGAAATATACTGCTGTATTTTTTATGTTGTGGGCCTATATTTCTGCTGGAGGTCCTGAACATCTTGTTTAGATACATGGCATCATGGATTATATTAAATACCAACATATAAAAAATCAATAAGTGACTGACTCTGTTAGAAATCTTATAATGGGCCATGTTTGGATCTTCCAACCGGACAATAATCCAAACACAAACCTCAAAAACAACACAAAAATGGGTCACTGAGCACAAAACCAAGCTTCTGCTATGGCCATTCCAGTCCTCTGACCTGAACCCTGTAGAAAATGAGCGAGGTGAACTGAAGAGAAGAAGCACCGTCATGGAGCTGTGAATCTGAAGGATCTGGAGAGATTCTGTATGAAGGAATGGTCTCTGATCTCTTATCAGGTGTTCTCCAAACTCTTCAGGCATTATAGGAGAAAACTCAGAGCTGTTGTGCTGGGAAAAGGACATTGCAATAATTGGGTGCCAATAATTGTGGCCAACATGAACTAGAGAAAGTATTTCTTACACAATGAGATTTCCCCCCATTTTCAATTGTTTTACTTCAATGATAGGTTGGAATTTTGTGAATTTTTGGAATGAAAGATAAAAAGGACAAACAATTCAGATTTATTTTCACAGCCGCCTTTGCTCATATTTATCAAGGGTGCCAATATTAGTGGAGGGCACTGTAAGTCTTTTAATTTAGTTGACATTTGGAGATTGCTACATCCATCCGACAGAGACTACTCCTTTTCTAGTGTGCACAAATCATATTCTAGAATCGATTATTTTCTTATTGATTCTAAACTCATTTCGAACGTAACACAGACCATTATAATAATATTATAATTTCTGATCATAGTCCGCTTACTATGATGTTTAAGCTTTCTGTGTCTCTGTCTAAGTACAATTGGCATCTAAACTCTTGTTTATTCTTGCAGGAGCAATTTCACTCATACATCTCCTCTCACATCAAGCAGTTTCTTGAATTCAACGATAAAGGTGAGGTGTCTGATTCCATTCTCTGGGAGACTTTTAAGGTAGTGTTGCAGGGGAATATAATTGCCTATGAATCGAGCAAGAAGAAGGAGAAACGTAGACGGCTTGCCGAAATTGAAACCTTGCTTCCAACCTTGGAGACTGCCTATAGATTATCTAAATCTCAGTCAGATCTTAATGTTATGCTAAAACTTAAGTATGAGTATAATAATATTTTGAGTGAACAAGTCAGTAATATGATGCTTAAAATAAAACGTAAGCAGTTTGAGATGGGTGACAAACCGGAAAGACTACTTTCTCGGCAGTTAAAAGGCATACAGGCCAATAGAGCTATTTTCCAAATTAAATCAGACTCAGGTGTGTTATTAACCAATCCAAAGGAAATTAATGCTCGTTTTTTGGAATTTTATAAACATCTTTTTCACTTCAAAATGTAACGTGCCCACCTCAGAAATTACTGATTTTCTTGATACAATTGACACTCCGAAGCTTAGTGGGGATGCCAGAAGCGATCTGGATAAAGAGTTCACTTTGGATGAAATTGTGAAGGCTATCAAGTCTTTTCCAAATGGTAAGGCCTCAGGGCCTGATGGGTTTTGTATTGAACTCTATAAAGCTCATGCAGATATTATTGCTCCACTGTTGCTGAGAATGATAAATCATTCTTTTGAAAATAAACAACTTCCCCGTTCTCTCTATGAAGCGAACATTTGCTTATTATTGAAAAAAGACAGGGATGACACTGATCCTTCTAGTTATAGACCATTAAGCTTGCTTAACTGTGATCAGAAGATTGTTGCTAAAATGTTGGCCATTCGTTTGAGCAAACACATGGCTTCATTAATTCATCATGATCAGACTGGTTTTATTTTGAGTAGATCTTCTTTTTCAAATGTTCGTCGCTTGTTAAATGTTATGTATCATGTAGATTCTAAGTTGTCTAAGGCAGCTGTTATTTCTCTAGATGCTGAGAAGGCCTTCGATCAGATCGAGTGGCAATATCTATACTCAGTGTTAAATAAGTTTGGGTTTGGAAAAAAAATTCGTACATACATTGAGATGCTTTATGCAAACCCCAAATCTGCAGTACTCACTAATTTGGACAAATCTGATTATGTTCCACTTTATCGTGGGACTAGGCAGGGATGTTGCCTTAGTCCCTTGTTATTTAATTTGGCTCTGGAGCCACTGGCTATAAGTATTCGGCACCATGCCTCTATTAGTGGCATTACAATTGGGTCGGTAGAGACTAGGCTCTCTCTATATGCAGATGATTTGCTTATATTCTTAAAAGATGCTGTTGATTCTTTATCTCATTTAATGGATTTGATAAAAAAAAATTGGTTCTTTTTCTGGGTATTCAATTAACTGGAATAAAAGTATATTTGTTCCCCTTGGCAATAATTTTTCAACAAATTTTTTAGAGTCCCTCCCTTTTAAAATAGTTTGTGACCATTTCACTTACTTAGGATTGGTTATTCCATTAGATCCAAAAGATATAATTTAAACTTAATTTTAGTTCTGCAATAAAGAGCCTTAAATCCACCATTGAAAAATGGAGGCTTTTGCCTTTATCACTAATCGGCCGTGTTAATGCTATAAAGATGGTGGTCCTTCCAAGGTTTTTATATCTGTTTCAGAATCTACCCATTTATCTTACTAAATCATTTTTTTTAAAATCTAGATTCTATTATTTTCCCTTTTATTTGGAGTTTTAAGACTCATCGTATCTCTAAGGCACATTTAGAAAAATCTAAAGAGATGGGGGGGCTGGCAATGCCAGTTTTTCAACATTATTATTGGGCTGCAAACTTAAGGTCTTTGATGTATTGGAGTATTGATTTGCCCGGTTTTAACGAGAATGCAGACTTTCCTACCTGGATTCACATGGAATCTCATTCTGTAAACAAGAGCTCTCTCCCTGCTTTATTACTTGCCAGTTTAAATGCTCCTTTAAAGAGCATTTCTAAAAATGTTGTAGTACATAGCTCTTTAAGAATATTGAAACAAATTAAGAAATTTCTTGGTATCACACAGCCTTCTCTATATTCTCCCATTTGTAAGAATCACAATTTTACACCTGCTCTGAGCGATAGAATCTTTCAAATGTGGAATAATAAGGGTCTTTCTACATTTAATGAATTATACACTGATGGTCGCATTGCCTCTTTCGATCACCTTCTTAGTAAATATAGTCTTTCTCACTCTCATTTTTATCGCTACTTGCAGACTCGGCATTATGTTCAGCAAGCTTTTTCCGATTACAGGATCCAGCAGGAAGAACACCGGTTCTATAATCTAGTGCAACAAGCACCTGATACTAGGCATATGGTTTCGCAATTTGTTTCCCTCTTCTCTTTGCAGTTAAACATTTCTTCTGATTACCTTAAGGTAGCTTGGGAAAAGGATGCTGGCATTAACTTATCTGATGGCCTCTGGTCTGAAATCCTGCAGAGAATTCATAGCTGCTCTATCAATGCAAGACTTCAATTAATTCAGTTTAAAATTGTACATAGGCTGCACTATTCTAAAGTCAAACTCCACAAGATATACCCAGCAGTGTCTCCAGTGTGTGATCGATGTCAGGGCGCAGAGGGAACATTATCTCATTCTTTTTGGTTCTGCCCTAAACTTCATAGGTATTGGCAGGATATATTTTCTTGGTACTCTGCGGCATATAACCAGGCTTTCTTGCCTGAAGTGGAATTGGCCATCTTTGGTTACTCTGATACAGTTTCATCTTTGCCTTATTATTTGCAGTTGGCATTAATGTTGGGCATGGTGGTGGCCAAGAGAATTATATTGAGGGAGTGGAAATCCACTGCTCCCCCATGTTTTCAGAGATGGCTTGCTGAGATGGCCTCTGTCATACACCTTGAGAAATTACGGTTTAATGAATCAAAGTCTCTTAAGTTTTCTAAGGTCTGGGGTCCTTTCCTCCAACAGCTAAATAACAGTAGTACTTAAATTATTATTTTATTTTTTGGTATATTTGTGATACTGTGGTTTCCTTGCTGATTTAATCTCCCCCCTTTTTTTCCCTTTGTGTTTTATTTTTCTCCTTTGTAACTATTCTAGGCACTTATGTCATTTGTAATGTAGTCTGCCCTTTTTTTTCTTTATGTACTTTGTTTTGTGTTCTTGGTATGTTGTTGTTATAAAACTAATAAAAAAAAGAAATACATGAGCGTGATTTGAGCACATTCCATCCAGTGTCAACATGATCCCGTTAGCTGGAATAGCGACGGATCGGAGGGGCAGGAAGCAGAAGGGATTGTGGGATGTTGAGAGGATTAGCCGGCGGCAGCCGAGGCCTCGGGCTTCCCTTCGCTTCCAGAGATGATTAGCACATTCATGAGAGCACGCTGCTGCATTATTCATCAAAGATCCACCCAAAAAACAGCTTTTCCATCATTAGCTGCATGCATTATGCTAGCTTTGGCGTAATGAGGTGGCAGGGTCTGGCGTTGCTCAGCTTTTGTCAAATATTGTGGTTAAGATGGGAATGTGTGCCAAAATAGCATTACCTAGCTATTACGATGATCCACAACAGGCAAAAACTACTTAAGCGCAAACATTTCATAGCTTTTAAACAAACAGATGGCTTAGCAGTTAGCGCACAACCACTCGTCCCATTCATTACTCATCTCTCCTCTGGATAAAAACCACAAACGTCAAGTCAATAAGACCATTTCTGTACCATATAGGTTATAATATGAACATGTTTTGTATGCATTGCAAAACCAATACTACAAGTGCTAAAATGTGCAGTATGCAATCAAAAAAAGACACTGTAAATGCTATGCACTAAACCACCCATTTCCAGTGTGACATATGAACTAGAAGTAATATCAAATTCTTGACCCAATATCGGACCCAACAAAAATGGATTTAAAAAATGCAAAGTAGCCATATGTCTTTCTGAAATGATAACTGGATGCCAGTTGCTAAATTAAAAATGCATGTGTTGTAATGAGGTCATGTGACAACTACTTTGCATATGATTCTTTGGAACGTTTTCCATTTAATGCCACTAGATACTACAGTATCTTTGCAAAAGAGATGTCAATACACCATCAGTAGTGTGCAGTATGTAGTACACTAGGCCTCATTCATGAAGCATGTGCATGAACAAATGTATGTGCAAATCATAAAAAAAATAACATTATGCAAACTGTTGCATCCATTTTTAAAACATTATTTAGAAAGGTTGTAGTAAATTGCTTGTAAAAACACTTTACAATAAGGTACAATAAAGTTCTAAAGTCACTTTTAACTTCTTTATATTTCACCAAAAAGTTTTATATATTAGATAATCAGTAGTATATTTATATATTTTTATATATATTTTAAATTGATCAAAAGTGAAAGTAAAGACATTTATAATGTTACAAAATATGTTCATTTCAAATAGATGTGGTTCTTTTGAACTTCTATTCATCAAAGAATCCTGAAAAACAAATTGCATCACATTTCCACAAAAATATTCAGCAGCAAAATTTTCAAAATTAATAATAATCAGAAATGTTTCTTGAGCAGCAAATCAACATATTAGAATGATTTCTGAAGGATCATGTGACACTGAAGACTGGAGTAATGATGCTAAAAATTCAGCTTTGATCATAGAAATAAATTAAATTTTAACATATATTCACATAGAAAACAGCTATTGTAAATGGTAATAATATTCCACAATTTTTACTGTATTTTTGATCAAATAAATTCAGCATTGATGAGCAGAATAGACTTGTTTAAAAAAAAAAAAAAATGCACGGCCCCCAAACTTTAGAATGACAGTGTATTATAAATGAACAATACTATATTTATTAAATATCATATTAATAAATTCACTTTAACCTACATTAATAAATGTCTTGTCCATTGTAAGTTCATGATACCTAATGCATTAACTAATATTAACCGATTAAACTTTAGTCATCTACCAAATATTCTATATAAATTGTCACACTGACCTAAAATCGTTTAATAAACGAGCCCCTGTCATTTCTCTCAGTAATTCGGTATGATAAATTTAATATGTGCTTTGATATGCAGATACACATCATCTTGTTTGTCGAGCATCTTCACTAGATGTTGAACTTACATGAAGAGTTTCTAGCATTTGATGAATGAACGACAACTATCCAGCACTCGATCTGTTAGATCCATCCTTCAAAATATCAGCTACGGTCAGGAATGAAGGATGAACGGGTGACAAACAGATGACAGATTATCTGTCCGGCTTAACCGACGCTACGCTTGAGGAGCTATTTCCAGAGATCTTCAGGAGAGGATTTATGAGGAGGAGGAGGTGGTCGAGTCCTGAGGGAGTCACAGCGGGGGGCTCAGCAGGCTAATTCATGCTAGCGGCTAGTCCTCACGCTCAACTCCATTCAGCAGCGTGACGCACTGTACAATATCATCAGGATCAGTCATGCTTCTGGACAATACACTGTAAAAATATAGATTTTTCAAAGTTGTAAATGAAAGATTATTAAAGTAGCTACATTTTACAAGAAAATAATATTTCAGCCTTTGTAGTTCTAATTTTAAAGTTTAGTTTAATATCTTACTAACGGTTTCATTGTAATTATGAATTTAACAAGTAATTGCTGAGTGAAAATATTTTCTTCACCTATTTATGTATTCATTTAGTAGAGTTGGCATGTGGCTAGTCAATAACACAAAATCATAATAGTAGCTCACTACATACAATGCACTTTACAACAAGGTCTAATTGGTTAACATTCGTTATGCATTAACTATCATAAACAAAGTTTTTTATTTTTTCACTTAACTTCATATTTTAAAAAATGGTTTATATACAGTATGAACTAGTAGTATATATATATAATATATATATATATATATATATTATATATAATATATATATATATATTATATATATTATATATATATATAATTTTTAATATTATTTATTTTTTTCAGCAGTATTTTTTTAATTAATACTTTTATTCAGAGAACACATTAAATTGCTCAAAAGTTACAGTAAAGACATTTATAATGTTACAAATAAATGAATTCCATTTCAAATAAATGCTGTTCTTTTGAACTTTCTATTCATTAAAAGAACAAAAGATAAAATGCATAATGTTTCCGCAAAAATATTGGGCAGCACAACTGTTTTCAACATTGATAATAATCAGAAATGTTTCTTAAGCAGCAAATCAGTATATTAGAATGATTTCTGAAGGATCTTTATAGGATGTGACACTGAAGACTGGGGTAATGAAGTAAAAATATTTATTCGTTACTGTTTATTCGTTACTGTATTAGGTCACATTAGCTGCCGAAATGTCTGTTCAATGTGTGCATATTCATCTACAAAATCCATAATTTATGGAAAATAATAATTCATAGTGTTTGCTCGCTTGCTAAAATGTTCCTTCAAATGTTAAAACTTTATTTAGCAGATGTTTTTGTGCAATTTATAATAGTATTGTTAAAAAATAATCACTATTTATGATTGTATCTGCATGGTCCTTGTAGAAACTCCCCGAGTGTGTGAAATGGATTGTTTCTGTATCAGGGCATCTGTTAGTGGTGTTACCCGATCATCTGTGTGTGTGTGTGTTAGAGCTGATGTTGACCTGTGAGACAGACGTCTGAATAATTCACGCGGGCAAAGTACATCTGATGTTACACGCTCACAGCGACGGCCATGTCCTGCTGGACAGAATCATTTACTGGCTACAGCGAATCACACAGGCTTCCAGTGTCAGAACACACACAACCACACAAACAGAGAATCACTCCCAGATGCATCAGCCTTGTGTTCAATAGCACATGAATCGGTTTTACACTAGTGTTTACACAAGTTTAGGGATGTTATGATTTTTTTATATTTTTGAAAGAAGTCTCTTATGCTCACCAAGGCTGGATTTATTTGGTCAAAATACACTAAAATGTGAAATATTATTACATTTTAAAATAGCTGTTTGAATACATAGTAAAATGTAATTTATTTCTGTAATGCGCAGCTGAATTTTCAGCATCATTACTCCAGTCTTCAGTGTCACATGATCCTTCAGAAATCATTCTAATATGCTGATTTGCTGCTCAAGAAACATTTCTGATTATTATCAATGTTGAAAACAGCTGTGCTGCTTCATATTTTTGTGAAAACTGTGATATTTCCTTTTTCAGGATTCTCTGATGAATAGAAAGTTCAAAAGAACAGCATTTATTTGAAATATAATATTTTGTAACATTATAAATGTCTTTGTCACTTTTGATCAAATGAATGTGTCCTTGCTTAATAAAAGTATTAATTTCATTCAAAAAAGCAATGTATACATCAGGGGCGTGACCACCATAGACATTGAGGGGGACAAGTCCCCCCCAATAATTAGAAATGGCCAAATGTCCCCCCCAATATTTGAAATTCTTGCACTGATCTGCTGCCCTCCATTATGCAGCGCTCTTGTTAGGATGACACAAAAAGCTTTAAAAGTAACATTTTCAGTCTGCTCTTCCTCAGCTGGCTAACAGCGCTTGTCAATGTCAAAATAATTGAACTGGCCAATCAAATCAAAGTAGGCGGGGTTTAGCGTTCACAGACGCTGAGCGCGCCGCGAAAGATTGAAAACACTGAAAGAGAGCGAGGTAAGATGGAAGCTGCAAATCAATTAATGTTTAGTCAACTGTTTTAGGAAAGAAATGTTAAATGACCGACAGTTATATTCAGTGAAGCAATTACTTGACTTTTTCAAAAATATGCCCATTTTGAGAGAAAGAGAGAGAGAGAGATGAAATGTGCGTGTGTTAATCATCTGCATCTGTTTGTCTGTCCCTACAAACAATGAAACTGTCAATTTAGTGCTACTTCAAAAACACGTCGTTGCTGAGAAATATAATAGATTCAGTATGGAAACTATTTTATTACAATAAAAATCGCGGGGTAGTGTTGACAAGTCTCTGTGTGCGAGTAATAATGTGTGTGCGTGCGTCAATTAAAGCATATATATATATACATATACAAAAATTGCCCCCCCCCCCCAATGTTCAAGACATGGTTACGGCCTTGGTATACATAAATCTTACTGCCTCCAAGCTTTTGTCATCATCACAGTGGCCCGCTCCAGCACTCAGGATATCCTGTCTGATGGGATCTCAATAAGGAAATCCCAATAGTCTTGGCACAGTTCCTGTTTCCAAGTTCACAGAAATCACATATCATCAGCTTTTAATCATGCAATATTATATTATACTTTTATTAAACTTTTTCACAATCCTATAAAATTGTATAGGATTTTATAGATTTTTTTTTGTAAATAAACACCATGGTTTTTATTCAGTATCTTTGAACATGCTATCTAACATACCAAATCAGCAGAGATTAAACTGCAAAAGTTTTTTGATCATGCATGCCATCATTTGAATTTACCCAGGCTATTTTCCTAGATATTTATTTATAATTATTCTGCATTTATAATATTTTAAGCCATCTGGCTATGGAATAACTCTCATTTAATTCTCTATTTCTGTGCTAGTCGGCAATTACGAGCCCACATTCAGCAGCTGCTCATTGTCTAAATAGTCTTAATTAAAGTGTAAAACAAAACTGCAGCTTTTACAGAGACATAAACATTCAGTCTGCTTGCACAACTGGTTTGAGTTGGTTTAAAACGAACCTAGTTTGTTTTGGTTAGTGTTCATTGCATCTGTCTTTTTACCAGTTTCACATAGATGATGTAGTTTCATCAGGTATGTATATTCTCTGGTTTGATGAAAATGAAAGAAATGCCAAGTATTCGTGTAATGGAGGGTGTGTTGTGATGTTATTGGATGCTTGGAGTCTGTGGTTTCCTTCTCCATGCAAGACTGTCATTTAGAAATGAGAAAAAAGAAGTATGGTGGTCTGTGTTTTTAAACAACGTTGCCATCAGATATTTTTATATGTATGGAAGAATACAACATATTTAACCCCAAAATATACAAGAAAAAAATTAAATTATATCTTGCATAAAAAAGAAGCATTTTATGTTTTTGCATTGTAACTTTACTTTACTGAGGATTAAACACTTTTTATGCCCAAAGTATCATTATTTAAATAAATAAAACATATAACAATTATAAACATAGATTTTTGGCATAGTTTGGTGTAGTGAAATGTGATTTATGTTTGTAATTGTATGATTTTAATGAAAAATAAACAACAGGAAGATCTTATTGATATATATATATATATATATATATATATATATATATATATATATATATATATATATATATAATTCTAAATTTGGTATACATCAATAAGATGTCTATTTTAGGACTATAAATGAATGTGGTTAATTAGCATGAAAATAGGTTGTCCCAAAATAGCAATATATTTTTTTATTTAACAAATTCTAATATAATAATTAGAAATCTACTATAAATTATAAACATAAGAATATATTCTAATTATATTTATAATATAGTTTGCTTCTAAATTGAACGAAGTGCTGGGGGATTTCTGTGTGGTGTTTGTCTGTGAGCAGCAGTTTTCCATGAAGATTCCAGTGCAGACTGACTCTCTGTTCTCACAGATCGAGACGCTCCAACAGGAAGAGCCACGGCCCTTAGAGGAAACACAGCCACTGCACAACACGGACACGGCCTCAGCTCACATTGTGTCCCAAATTAGTTCTTGGCCATTTGCATATACAGATTGTCGTGCTATCTGAACCTGCATTATTTACCTCTAGCGAGCGTATAGCTGATGTTTCACTTCACTGCCTTTCAATTTGAATTTCTGGAGCGAACGTCCTTTCAGAAGCTCTGAAGCTTCACTTCGGCTTGCCTCTTTTGTCAAGATTTATTTCTTATTCAAAGAATTCATTTTTTATTCAAAGAATAACCTCACAGTTGTGTTGTCAGTCAGTATAGATGAGAGAAATTCATGCTCTGATCACTCTAACTTCATTCGCTTTTACTGACATTTGCGGCTTTATATATATTTTTACTTTATACTGTATTTTTAATCAGAAACATTAATAACATTAATAATGTGCTCCTGTGGCTCAGTGGTAGAGCATTGCGTTAGCAGCGCAAAAGGTTGTGGGTTCGATTCCCAGGGAACACACATAGTGATAAAAACATGTATAGCCTGAATGCACTGTAAGTCGCTTTGGATAAAAGCGTCTGCTAAATGCATAAATGTAAATGTAAATGTAATAAACCTTACCGGCCCAGATCTAAAGCAGTTAGCACTGTCAAATCTAGTCAAGATAAGTATGAAATCAGATATTGTGAGTTCAAACCCTCAGTGGGTTCCCACAGGAAATCAGCCTTTCCAATCCCAGCATGCTTCTGTCATTGAAACTAACGAAGTTCAGCCAAAAGCATCCTCACAGCACAGATCAAACTTCTCAAACGTCAGGCCGTCTTATCTACATGACTGCGGGAGCTTCTATCACATGTTGTATGTCATTAGACTGACATGAGCAGATAAGAGACACGCTTCGCCTCTGCCGTCTCATTCAATAACAAAACCTGTATTTTCCCCAAAGACGTCAAATATATGCTGCGCTTTCATAGAAATACAACAACAGAAATACCAAATGTAAACAGTCAGCATGTGCTAAACTTATAATAAATAATTAGAGGTCGACTGATTGATCGGTTTTGCAGATTAAGCGGCACCGATAATGCTGGAACAATCAGTTATCTGCAAAATCCATAAGGTACATTTTCATGGGTCAGTACTGTTTTTATATATGTTTGTAATAAAGTTCATCACTATTTTATTTAGAGCGTTATGCTTGTTTTCATTCAAAATCCATTTTAAAGATTATCGGTTGCTTAATCGGTGTGGTCCAACCCAGTTATCGGTGAAAAGATTAGTTGTGATCAATTGTTTTATGTTGATTTAATATTTTATTTGATTCTCCATAAAAAAAAAACAACCTCAATGTGTGAGAAATACGAAACCCTCCATCACTGATTCCACAAAGCCACAAGCTTACAATACATATTTATGATTTCACACCTCTGGCCTTTAGAGGACAGATAAAGTCTTTCATCCATTTTTTATCCATTTTATTCTGAATTCTTGCCAGAGAGGATCTGCGCTGTGGCAGGTGTGTCAGATTCACTTTAGATATCTGGAGGAGAACGCAGTGGCTTTCAATGGCTCAGTAGGAAAGCAGCTCTTCCAGGAGATTTCTGGGAAAAAGAAGAAAAGAGCAGCATTCTTCCCTAGGATCAGCTATGAATGCATACCACCCAAAAGGGTTCTTCAACGGCTGATGGTGTAGATATGGATAGACCTAACAAGCTGGATTGACGTTATAATAATAAACATTTTATTGAACTATAAATTAGCATTTTATGAAGAAAATATGCTGTGAGCAGTTGCTATGTCTATGGGATTTTTTGCACATTTTTTATCACCCACTACAAAAAAATAAAAAATAATTAAAATTGATTGCCTCGAAAAGTATTAGCCACTGCTATAAAAACTGCAATAAAACATATACAAATTCTATATAAATATTTTAAAAATAATAATACAATAAAAATAATAATAATAATAATAATAAGACAAAACAACAAACGTACTCAAATATGAACTAAAATTAAAATGAATGTAGAATATATAATAGGGCTGAACGATTAATTGCATTTGCGATAATATCGTGATATGAAAAAACGTGATTTTTCAACCGCAGAGGCTGCGATTACACTGTCACATGACACGCGAGAGTAGGAGTAAAGCGGTGTGTTCGACTTGAAGATCGATCGTATGACAAAGTACGGCGAGATAAAGCATAAGGAGACGTCCGCTCTCTGACACACACAGCGATCGGTCTAGCTGCGCTGCTTCAAGTCGAACACATCTAAGCAGTCTTCAGAGGAAGCATCAAGTTGGCCACGCTATGTTGCCAAGTCCGCAGTTTGCCGCGGGTTATTTTTGTGTCTGCGGGTCTTACATAACATGCAGAATTGACGTGCTACATGTAAACGATATCCTTTGTTGTATTTTCCTGTCAAAATAACGGAGTTCCTTTGGAATTCTTCAGCTTTTTAAACTTACTGTGTAAACAGCAATCTCATTGGCTGGCGCTCACCTATTATCGTCCCTGTTTTGATTTCAGCAAATCAATTCGAGCGAACGCAGACAACCTGATTAATATTCATGAACCCAGCAGCTCAATAATCCGTTTTATATAGTTATTAGTAGTAGAATTCGTAGTAGTTTTGTTATCTTATCAGTATTTGTAGTTTTCTTTTTCCTTTTTTTATAGAAACACTAAATGACAAACAATATCTTAAGCACGACCACCAGTCCTAAGTTCAGTCAACATGACAAACATACATTCATACATGGTTATTCTAATTACTAAAGTTCTATCATCATATAATGCTAAAATTTAATGCTAAATTATCATAATATCATATAATAATGTTTGACTGACTGATTTAAAAAAAACTGTGCCATTTTACAAACATTAGCTTTATATATATATATATATATATATATATATATATATGTCCATAGAGGGTTGATAATATTTACAATAATCAATTGAATTTGATAGGTGTCTCTCACATTGTCCCACAGAAAGTGTAGATTAGTGTGCAATGTTTTATAATAATAATGTATTCTATTTAGTGTCCATTTCATTCATTTAACATTTAATACTGGGGACATCCAAGTTATTTGACATATTTGAACATTTAAAAAAATAAAAATAACAATAGTTACTTTCCCTGGTAATTAGTTTACTTTATAATGATGTAACTCAGTTACTATTTGTGAGAAGTAACTAGTAATATAACTAATTACTTTTTTAAAGTAACGTGCCCAACACTGCATACTATACAATGATTTATTGCTTGTCTTTGTTGAATAATACAGAATATAAAGAGCTTTAAAAAAAAAATAAAAAAAATTGCATATTAAAATCGCAATCGCAATATTGGTAAAAAAATAAAAAAAAAAAAATAAAAAAAAAAATAAAAAAAAATCGCAATTAGATTATTTTCCAAAATCGTTCAGCCCTAATATATAATGATAAAACTAAATCTAAATATTAGTGAAAAGTACAATAGTATAATATAGCATATTAATAAAACTAAATGAAACCAAAATAACAATAGCACATGAGTTAAGTTCAATTCATGCCCATTTTCAAAATAATATATGAAAAAATTAAATAAAATATGAACAAACGGTGAAATAAAATGAAAAAAAAATATGCACAATATTTTCTAAAAAGTCTCTAGAAATTTAGTGATGATTTATAAGACTGTTGGTACAGTAGATTTTGCTGTTGACACAAATGTTAGTTATAACACTTAAACAGCCAAGGTTATCGGGAGGCTTATTGACTGATGCGGATCTTAAAGTTACCGATATATTAGAATAGAATAGAATGCTGAATGAAGTAGAGGCTACAATCTGCAATCATTAAAAACAAATTAATCCACTGACTGATTCCAACAACGAGGTAAAACCAAGTAGGCCTAAATCAAACAAAACCAAAAGAGCTGTCAAAAGCCCTGCACACTGAAAACAAATGAAACGAAACTGCAGGTGATCCGTTTCTCCACAAGTCAGGTGTCACGTCTGGATGGAGACTGATTGTGGATCGCCTCAGGAAACCAAAAATCAATTTAGTGAGACTGACAGCGTTTACTGGCCCACCTCGAGGCGTTTCAAAACAGGAACACCCACAGAACAGGAGCTCAGCGCTTTTATAGGCCTTATCTCGATATTAAAACAGCATCAGGTGGAGCCTGACTGTCAATAACCAGCCCTCAGGGCATCACCGGAGAGCTGGGTGTGCCTCCAACCACCCATATACATTTCACAAACCCCAGAAACAAAGAGTCAGGTAACAGAATGAGCTGCCGTCCATTTGTCCGCTGCTTTTTCTTCAGCTCGGGTTGTATTTGCCTGCTGAATGGCTAGAATATACAAAAAAAGCAGGAATTCTGAGGGAATACTCCTTCTTCACTTACCCAACATGCCTGAGGAGCTTATGGCTCCCTTGGTGGCGATCAATGAGGGCATTTTCTCATTAGTGAACAAGACCGAGCTTTTCAACATCATTAGCATTCCCCAGGGAGCTTAAGTGACGAAACAGGAGGGCAAGCGAACACAAAAGAGACTAAACTTGAGGTGGAAAGCAGCAGACGCTTTAGTATGTTCTTGCTGGCCTGCTGAGGTACACAGCCAGATCTAAACACTTATGAAATGCAGGGTTTTTCCACACAATTAAACCAGAGCTGTGCTCAAAATTAAAAATTAGCTTCCTGCCTACAATTTTGAAGAAACATAATACAAATGATGCAATGAAAAGCAATTCAAATAGTAGTATGCAGCACTGTTGTCACATGACCTCCTTACATTGTCCACTGCTGTCCAGTTGTTGTCTTGCATGCGTTAAATGCAAATAAAATGCAATAAATAAAATATAATGCAAAGCAATAAAACAAAATTCAATGCAATAAAAATAAAATGTAATCAAATGCAATAAAATAAAGTAAGGTGAAAATAAAATGCAATAATTAAAATAAAGTAAAACAAAATGCAATGCAATATATGTCGTCCAATGCAATAAAATGCAATGCAAGAAAATAAAAAACAACAGAAAGAAAATAATGCCTTACCGAGACCTCAAAGACTTCCTGAGTGTCGTCCATCATCTGGACCCGAATGGAGACCTGTCTGCCGGGGGGCATGGTGGGGGGCCGCTGACCAGGCTCCAACGTACTGATGCCCATGCTCTCAGGGGCCCCAAGCCTCTGGCCCGCCACTGAGGGCCGCTCCTCTGGCTCCACCATACTGCTGCAAACCCACCTGACAACACAAATAATTGAAACCTTTATATGAGGGCCAAAACACACAGACTCTATACCATGATATCACCACAGTACTTTTCTCTAAAGCTGGTCTAGTGATCGCAACGGACGTTTGCATAGTTTTCCCTTTTTGCAGCTGGAATTTCAACCTCGCGCTGCCCTGGAAAATGCCAAGGAGCATGCAATGATTTATGATTCCTGAAATGTGTATTTCTGCAGTAAACAACTTGTGCTGCTATAGAGATTTCTCACACACGTCTTGATTTTAACCCTCGTTCTGCTTGACTGCTAGTTATCCAAATAAACACAGCTGTTAGTTATGACCAGCTCAAAGAAATTATGACCATTGGTAAAGAAGTGAACCATACAAATCAACCTGGCGGTTGATAAATTTACCTAGCCTTATCTTCAAATGACTACAGCCCCATTGACTCCCTCTGCCAATGCATTGATGAAATTAACAGTTGGATGTGCCAGAAATTTCTTCAGTTAAACAAGCAGAAAACTGAAGTCATTGCATTTGGAAACAAAGATGAAGTTCTCAAGGTGAATGCATACCTTGACTCTAGGGGTCAAACAACTAAAAATCAAGTCAAGAATCTTGGTGTGATTCTGGAGACAGACCTTAGTTTCAGTAGTCATGTCAAAGCAGTAACTAAATCAGCATACTATCATCTCAAAAACATTGCAAGAATTAGATGTTTTGTTTCCAGTCAAGACTTGTTCATGCCTTTATCACCAGCAGGGTGGATTATTGTAATGGTCTCCTCACATTAGACAACTGCAGCTCATCCAGAACGCTGCTGCCAGGATTCTAAATAGAACCAGAAAATCTGAGCATATCAAACCAGTCCTCAGGTCCTTACACTGGCTTCCAGTTACATTTAGGATTGATTTTAAAGTACTTTTACTCGTTTATAAATCACTCAATGGCCTAGGACCTAAATGCATTGCAGATATGCTCACTGAATATAAACCTAACAGACCACTCAGATCATTAGGATCGAGTCAGTTAGAAATACCAAGGATTCACACAAAACAAGGGGAGTCCGCTTTTAGCTATTATGCTGCCCGCAGTTGGAACCAGCTTCCAGAAGAGATCAGATGTGCTAAAACATTTAAATCTAGACTCAAAACTCATCTGTTTAGCTGTGCATTTGTTGAATGAGCACTGTGCTACGGCCGAACTGACTGCACTGTATTTTGTGTATAATCATTTTTATTTCGAACTTTTCTAAATTAATTTTAAATATTTTTTTTATCAATTTAAACGTTTTTAAATTTCTGGTTTTATTGTTGTGATTATTTATTTATGATTATTTTACTTCCTTTTATGTAAAGCACTTTGAATTACCATTGTGTATGAAATGTGCTATATAAATAAACTTGCCTTGACTTGCCTTATGTAACAATCCAATTCCATGTAATAATAATGAGATGTAATTCAACACAACAAAATGTAATCTAATAAAAAAAATGCAATTCAATGAAATAAAATGTGATGTATTTCAATGTGATGAAATGCAATAAAATGCACTACAATAAAATGCAATGTAATGCAATCCATTGTAGCAAAATGCACTGCATTACAAAAAAATGCAATGCAATAAAATTAAATGCAATGCAATTGTATGTTGTATACATGTTTTTGACTGAACTATAATACTTCCACAAAAACTTTCCTGAACTCAACAAGGTCTTTAATACTGTAGTGACAGCTTAAAGTCAAACAATAGGCCCATCATCTCTCACCGCTGAAAAACACAGAGTTTATGGGTTTAGGAAATCATTAGGAAGGGTTTAGAGGCATTAAATCCAGGGATTTCTAACCCTAAAGAACCAGATCGCACACTGTACCTCCAAGATAATGACTGGATTATAAGCTTGCGTGGTTGAATGGACAATCATTTTAACCTTCAACTTGTTTTGAACACATTAAGCAGCAGAAATGTTCATTAAAGATGGGAAATTCCTTCAACTAAGACACTAAAAACAGCGTTTACTAGTTCTACTGGAACTGTCCTCATGCTAAACATGTCTTTCTAAGGAACTGAGACTTAATGAAATTTGCCCACTTACATCTTAGCCCTCTTACAGACATCCTCCAAAATATTCCTTTTAAGTTGAAGTCAGGGAAGGAGAAATGCATAATGTTTTGAATGACTATGTTTGAAGGGTCTAAATTATACAGAATTATATTTGACTGTAAAGTAAACAGCACAAAATAAGTCTGCCTTCTATTTGAAGTAACTGGAGTGCTGCCTCCTCCGTTAGGAACCGGCCCGGAGCACAATTTACCCTCATTTAAAGGGTAATACAATCAAATATTAATAGAGTATTTCAGAGAACATCAATCTATTAACAGCAACAATAAACCGCAGATTTACAGCCTTTGCTTGTCAGCAATTTGGCAAATATTCTGATGCTGATGTTGAGTGGTTTTCTGCATACAAAAATTACTATAAACTACAATCATAAATAAGAGCATAAAATAGTGATGGACCAATATATAATATGACCGATTAATTGGCCAGAATTTAGCCGTTATGAGATAATGGCCATGTCTGCACGACTAATTTAAATGGATATTTCATCCAAAAATGAAAACGGTGTCGTGATTTACATAATTTACTTACATTTTTGGGTGAACTATCGTTTTAATAGAAATATTTGTTTCACTGATAATATTTTGAATATAAATCCTGGTTAAAATTAAATATATAAAATATATGTATATTTTTTAATATAAAATATAATATTTAATGTAATAGGCTATAAAGTTTATAATATATATATATTATTATTATATTTTTTTTTTTTTACAAAAGTATGAACCGATTAGTCATTGAATAAAATTAAGTAGTCATTAAAATAAATGCCTGAGTCTATATCACTCTCTCAGTCCATTTTCACTCCTTTTGTCGTCTATTTTCTTTGGCAAAGCACAATAAAAGCAAACAGCTGGTCATATTGTTTCTAAAATGTCAGTTACTTGATATATAGCCATCTTGTTTATTGAACTACTGAATAAAAACAATATCACTGTGTATTCAGTGCAGTAACCCTTGAGCTTGGGTGATAAATATCATTCATCTGCCAGCCTGTTCTCTAGACATCAGCCAATGAAAAACCTGTATCGCTCAAACACAAGATAAAAACACATGTAACTGCATGGAATGAGTTACTACAGGAATCACAGATGGAGAACGAGCCAAACCGCGCTATTGAAGCTGATGATATGTGAGGAAACACACACACCTCAGCGGATAATCAAACGTTTGTAAGAGAGATGAGGCCAATTATCCGCTCATAGCACTGAAAAGCTTCTCCTATGACAACCTGAAGTGGTTTCTATGGAGACAACACTTTCAATTCTTCAACAGGAACCTCAGAAGTACAGTACAATCATAACATAACAGGAACATGTACAGTAGTGCTTCCTGGTGTTTACACAACACAAACACTGCCACGAGGATTTACATACTGGAAACAAACATGACACGTCAAAAACCACACTGCTGCATGACAAAGCAAAGAATCAGAATTCAATTCTACAAACAAACATGCAAATGACATGTTCAGCTAAAATAAAACTGATGTAGATTTACTGAGAAATTGCAAGTAAATTTCCACAAATAATTACAAATAACACCAAGTAACATTGAACTGTACATGAAATTTGAAGTAGAAAGACTGAATGTATTTTCTTGCAAAGCATACTCCAATAATCTTTACAATAAAACAAAATGAAATGCAATACAAAAAAAATAAAAATAAAAAGCAAAATGCAATAAAGTGCAATGCAATGCAACAAAACAAAATGCAATGCAAAAAAAAACAATAAAGAAAAATAAAACAAAATGCACAGGCTACAAAAAACAACATACAATAACGCAAAATAAAATGCAATGTAATGAAATGCCACTAAATGCAATGCAAAAAAAATGCAATGCAATAAAATGCAATGTAATGCAAAAGAATGAAAAAATATAAAAATTAAAATTAAAAGCTGAAAGAAACAGTGCCAGACACAAAATACCAGACACACTGAAAAACTATGGATGTAGAATTTAATCAAATTCACTCAGAAAAAGTACATTTCACAAAATTACAAATTAGGAAAAAAATTAAAAATAAATAAAATAAAATAGTATTTTCTTTTAAAACATGCTCCATTAATCATAGTCTTTTTTCTTTAACCTAAAAAAAATTGCAGTGTAACTAAGAAAATGGTCAAAGACTGCAGGGCGACAGACTGCACAGACTGAACTAATACTCAGTGGCTTGATCACTTCTCTAACACTAAACAGGAGCAGTAATAAACAAACACATTCCAGCACTGATTGAATCTCAGATCCAGACGCTGAACTCACATCTGATTCCCAAAGAATCACATTCCTCACCAGCACTCAGATGTGTGATAGAGAGACGAGTCTGGACAGGTTAACAGGCATGAGAAAACCCCTCTGACTCGACCTACACGAACCACCATCTCAAAGACCCGCTGAGTCTATCTGTGGCATTATGATAACAGTAGAGCTAGAGGATGTGATGTTAATGAGGTTAGAGCAGATCAATAGAGCTTAGCAGATGTTTACAAAGCTTTGTTCATCAAGGGAACAAGGGAGCGAGGGAGATGTTCACTGTAACATGAGCTTTCCTGCAATGGAAGAAGTTGGTTGTGAGATTGACTTTCTGCTGTTTGACATTTGGTGTGACAAAGACGACTACGTTATAGATGATGAAAAGAGAAGCCAAAAACATTGTTTTTCAAGGGCCACTGTAAAAAATAATAATAATAATAATAATAAAAAATACATATAAAATAATAAAAATAACTTTTGACATTTTTTAATTAAATATTATTAAATCTAAATAAATAACAATAAAATACAAAATTATTGAAAAGACCATACACAATCTTCTTAATAAACATGAACACAAGCAAATATTTATTAATCTAAATAAATATAATATAATAACAATTAATAATACACAATTTACTTAATAAAAATGAAATAAAAATATTTATATATTAATCTAAATAAAATATGACAATAAACCTGTTTTACACAATGTACTTAAAAAAAATTATAAACAAGCAAAAATCTATTTTCTAATCTAAACAAATACATACAATAAATAATAAAAATAAAAAATATTTTACACAATTTACTTTCACAACTTTCTTATTTTTATTTTTTGTTTTGTTTTTTAAGATGTATTATCCATTGGCAAATTTGTTGGTATATTATTGAACTAAAAAAAAGGTCATTTTATTGGTCAACACTGATAATCTTAAAACAGACAGATTTAAGACGATTTAATAGTCTGCCCAATATTATCGGTCCTTCACTAACACTTAGGTAGTTACCAACCAATAATCTTGAAAAGACCAAATACTGGCAGATTAATCTGGCTAAATGACATATCAATAAATCAACATTACTTAACCAACCAAACAGAGATAGTTAGCAGTTGATAATCTCAAATAAATGTCAGATTTATCGGTATTGCCTTATTTATCTGTTTACCTCTAACACGTTTGTTAATTGACCATCTGGGCACAGTTATCAACCAACATTACTGTCAGGTACTTGTTAATAATGACTAACAAAAGTAAAAGAGACTTAAAAGAAAAAAAACAGAGCAAGAATAATAGACACGAAAAACAGGAGAAGACAGTGAACGGGACAGAGAAAGACCAACAGGCTCCCATGAAGTCTTCAGGGGCCGGTCCACAAGCACAAACACCGCAATAAAGGGGCCCATTCTTTCCTGTCCTGGGCCGAAGTTACTGGTTACACACATTTAAACTGAATGAGTAATTGAGAAGTGGCTCCGCTGGGACCTTTAATCCCCCTCGGCTGGCAGTTTCATTACCCACCCAAAACCCACTCGTTCGGGACAGAGTCTTGAGAGTCTAATTCATGCGTTAACCGATGAACGTCTGCCGCTCTATTAGCAAAGCCTCACTGTACCGGAGCGGCCCGTTAATTACAGAGAGACCGATCACGAGAACAATGCAAACACAAACGGCAGAGTACAAAGACCTCTAAAGAACTGGATTTCCATTCAAACCAGAGCCATTAAAACCCACTTACAGAAACATGATGACAAACGCACCTTCATTATCTTTAATCTTCCTCGCGCTATCTTCAGTCCACCCATTTTTAATAGGCCATTTGCAAAAAGAAAAATTGCATTTGGAAAAAGCAAAGAAACTCTTCTGTTGTTGGGTAAAGCTTGCGTTTTAACCATGCGCTGGTTTGAAACACACATGACGAGAAGCGCACCGGTTACTGGTTCGACAGGTTGACCGAGCTTCTTTTGCAGGCAGATTCAGCAAGACTTTCTCACACTCCAGCTTCTGCTAATATCATCTCAGAGGAGCTTCATTTATGTTTTGTCAGAGCTCATAATCTTTCCCAAAGGAGATTGGACAAACATAAACGAGGGATCACGTTCCCATAACCGCGTATAGATCAGATCAGCTTCTAATCTCATTTCAGCCGCACTGAGAGCTGTACAATCAGTGAAACACAATATAGCATATAAAGAAACAATACTACAAATTACAATATGTGTGTAAACGTGATGGACACAACGTGAGGTCGTATTTATTTTTTAACGTGCGAAATTTCGGACTCAGTGTGAAATGACATTTACTGTTAACAAACATCCTGACACTGCTTTAGATGAATATGTAAATATATGCTACAAGCTTTCCTCTCAATAACTGAATATATATAAACAAACATGAAGAAAACAGCAGTTAAGAAAGCATCAGATCAGAGTGATGTGGATGTAGAAGTCACGTGACATTTATTTATATAGCACTTTATGCAATAGATCGCTTTAAAGCAAGCAGCTTTACAGTATTAAACATGAAAAAAAACATTGTCAGTGTCACTTTCAGTTAAAATAACTTGATTTTCTGCTATGTATGAATATGTAGGCTATAGCTCTATATTTGAACGAACTGCAAAAGCTGAATAATTGATATAATCGATAATGAATCATTTTTAAGCCAAAATGCTTAAAAAGTTTCATGTTCTTTTTTTATCATTAAAGACATTGCTAAGCAGTTGCTAGGGTGTTGTGGTATCTCACTATGTGGTTGCTAAGGCATTCTGTGTGGTTTTAAGCAAGTTGCTCTGTACTTCCCACAGTGTTCTGGATGGATGCTAGGGCATTGTTATCTGGTTGCTAGGGCATTGTTATCTGGTTGCTAGGGCATTGCTATGCACTGATATCTGCCTGTTGCAGCTACCACAGCGTCATTATATAAGAGCGTCCTGATGCAGTGTAGTTCATCTTTCTATAATCGGCCATTAGCAGGAAGCGTCTCATGCTAACCCATCACAGTGAACGCTGAAAAACGAGCGAAAGGGAAACCTGTGCAAGCAGGCCACAAATGGGAAAGTTTTACACAAAGTAGGAAGCATGTGAACACAGAAGGAAGGTCGCACACAGATAAACAACTCGTCTGAGAGAAGAAACAGGAAGTACTTCTTGAGCAAAAGCTATTATGTCTCATTAAAACCAAACTGCAAACCTATTTCAGTAACAAGTCGTTAGTCAATGATCTCATGCAGGGTAAAACAGGGTATGTGATGCCTTCCCAAACGGTTACTTTATTTAAACACTCTCACGCAAACATTTCTTTTTCCATCCTACACAAACACACACACACCCATCAAAGAAAACAGTGAACGAGGAACACAATACGAGCAGCGTGGGTTCGTTCCCAGACTCTCGTTCAGCTAGTTAACCTGCCTTTCCACTTGTTTGCCTGAAAGTTCCCAGTGTTCATTGAGGCGCACGGAGTGAAACAGAGGCTTCAGTGTGAGACAGACTCAACATACACATCTGAACACATGGATCAACACCGCTGGCCCAGGGACTGATGGGAAGGGAAACTCTGTAAAGCAGACTTTGAGGATGACTCGATCTATACTGCTTGTAAACATACTAAACGAGTATGACACTTATCATATTGTCTAAATACCAAAACAATACTGAAAATTTGTATTGTGATTAACATGCTCAAACATGCACGACAATGATAGTACTAAAAACAGAAAAGTTTTTCTTTGCATTCACACGGATTCGCATAAATGACTAAAAGCGCTGTATTACACGGTGGCCCAGTAGTGCACAACACAATGAAATCACAATGGAAACAAGCCGAAACACAACGAAATTAGCACAACAGAAACAAGCCTCAACACAATGGAAAAAAAGTTGCAACATAACAGAAAAAAAGTAGCAACACAACGTAAACAAGCCGCAACACAGCGAAATTAGCACAAAACAACGAAATTAGTCCTAGGTGTTTTGTTGTGGAGATTTTGTTGTGTTGCGCACTACTGGGCCACCATAGTATTATCATGCCAGGCCAGTAGTTGGCGATGACACTTTGCATGCACACATATGCATTCCTACAGACTGAACACGTAACACGCTTGCGCATGATGTCACCATTTTCACAAATTTGCATTTTCGTAGTTTTCATGGAGACGATAACAGTATTGTTTCCGAAAACTTGCACTTTTGAAACTTATTTCCAAAGTTTGATTTCAGGCCCCCAAAACGTTGTCGTATAAATGAACAGCTAAAATGCATAAAATGTTTTCTATTTTTAGTTGGCAATGGTGTCGTTGTGACGCCCCATAACTTTTAAGTACCAAGTACACACTTTAGTGTGCATGTCGTGTAATGATGAGAAAAGTGTGCTGTTATTTATTAATAATTATATATAATATATTATTTTACAGGAATAACAATAATGATCACCATAGTAAATTTATGTATAATAAGATAAATAAACAAATGTATAAATAAATGTAGTAAATAAATGGCTATATTTATGGCATGAAATGTTGTTTTGAATTTTAAAGATGGAAAATGTGAAGCTAAAACTGTAGAAATGATGATTACCGTGGTCATTTTGCTAAAAGACTTTGGAAAATCCATGCCAATGCGTGTGCTTACAGTGGGCCAGCAGATGTAGTTTAGTCGAGTAATCCCTGAGGTTCAGATGTTAGTAGGTTAAGCTGCATTGACTGTGTGTGTGTGTGTGTGTGTGTGTGTGTGTGTGTGTGTGTGTGTTTAGCCGAATCAAGAATTCATGTGACAGGGAAATTCCATAATGTCCTGCACACCCACATAAAAAAACACATAACCTGAAAAATTAATGCAATTAAGAAAAAGGTCAATATTGGTGCTTCATCTACTTCTGGTTCAAGTCCATACATCAATATGCTGCGTTGCATTAGTTAAAAAGCAGGCTGAGGGAAAAGCAATACTGTGGTAATACCATAGTATGGTTGGTGTTTTCAAATATGGTAGTCTAAGATATTTTAAAGAAAACCATTTGTAAACCATTGTATTACTATGGTACCAAAATTGCAACAAGGTAATACTGTTTTTGAACAAAGGCCAATGCATTCTTGGAAGTACCTTGGAGTGCCATTTAAATAAATACCATCGTATACCATGTATACTCCCAACGTACTTTTGTAGGATCAAACAAAACATGGTATCACCATAGTATTTTTGCTAAACGTAAAAGTACAGTAGAGTTCTGCAGAAAAGCACTATGGTAAAGCACTATAGTAAATCTTTGATGTTCAGAGGTGAGGAGTGGAAACATACGATATGACGCGTGGCAACAGCGGCGGCGCGAGAGATTTAATCGTGTAGCCATGGAAACCGCTACAATGTATCTAGCGATCGTAAGATTAATAGTTATTCTTATTCGCTGCCGCCGGTTTATTGCGAGCCAATAAAATAACCCAGAATCTTACCTTTACTGCTGAATAAATACTCTGGATATGTCTGGCTAGCTCCGTTACTATGTTGTTAAATGATATTCCGCGGAAGTAACGCGCAGCGCAGCGGCAGAAGTCGCGTTAAGTCGGTTTGTCGGTGGTTATTCGCGGGAAGCGCTGCAGTCCACCGTCCTCCCAGACGCCATGACTGAACTGATCCCAAACTGATTTCATACAATAAAACACCGCCTCCAGAGTCCAGCCTCCAACACCAGCACTACAGCCTCATGAACGCCGAGAGAACAGCGACACCTGGCGGCGGACTCGAACTCCACCTGCTCAAGTCCTGAGGGATTCATTCTGGATTCCTTCCATCAGTTAAAACATTAGCATGCAGTACCATAGTATTCTTGGAAGAACATTGGAGTGCATCACATTATTACCATCTGGGATGGTAACAAGTCAAGTGGTGCTAATGTACCACATTTCACTTTACCATGGTAAAAAGCCACAGTACAGTTTTACAATTCAAGGACTAGGACCTCACAAGTGACTGAAATAAAAGCTTTCAGGAACTTAAGTCTAAATTTACAGTTTTATAAAGTATTGTGATGAGTAACAGCGCCACCAAGCTGTGGATGAATCACTTCCCTTCAAATAAATACATAAATAAATAAATAAAGGGGGGGGGGGGTGATTTCATCTAATAAAATTTAAAGGAATTAGGTTTGATTCATTTGAAATCAGTCCAAAAGATTCCAACATAAACTACAATATACAGTAGTCAACATTTGAAGTAGATTCAAACCTTTTATCAAAGCTGTTCTCAACTTTGATGAACCTTTTTGATCCACTTCCAATGTTGACTAATATCGTTCCCAACAAATACAATTTTAATTGCTATCAAAATACTAGTTACTACGACTGTAACCAGCGTTGGGTCTAATGCATTACTAAATAATTACTGTAATTTAATTACTTTTCCCTTAAAACAGTAAAGTAAGAGATTACTTTCTCTAATGTAATTAGTTACGTAATTTCATCAAATACTACATAGACCACAATACTATATATTAATACTACCGGTATATATATATGAATAATTCTGTATAAAACAACAGTGGATCTAACGTCATGTTAAAATGTATGTTTTTAATGTGACCTCCTTTTTGGTCCGTTCAAGAGTGATTTATGCAATTTAATATTTATTTTAAAGTCAGAGCAGTTTCACGTCTTTTTATTGTTCAACTGGTCGAGGTTGATATGGATTTATAAAGCAATTAGTAATAAATAATGCAACACTTTTAGAGTCGATAATTAGTAATCTAATTACACTGTTGAAGATGTAACCGGCAGCTAGTAATTAATATTTTAGTGTAACTTACTCTCAAAATTGACATTATTCCAACACTAATAATCAGGTTAAACACCAAATTTTACAGGAATGAAAACGAAATCTGTGAGCGCCCTTAGATCATGTAACTTTTCTCGTTAGCTGAACAAACACTAAATCATTAAACAATCCACTGGAAGCGCCATACTTCTCACTGTTGACAACTCACGAGACAGATAAACAACCACAGCTTCAAAAACAAAAGCAATATTTTTTTGATGATTTATGAATATTATTTATCAATTATTTATTACCAATAAATTAGCCTGCAACATTAAACTGAAACCACTTTTATCTGAAAAGCAAAAACAGAAGCTATTTTACAAAAATCAGCAAACTGCAACAAAAGTGGGAACAAAACTCATCTCCGATCACCTGTGAGCAGAATAAGACTGGAGAGATGGAAAAGGAGAAAAACAAGAGCTTCAAAGGAGAGCTGTAACATAGCCACATATTTATAGCCTAAAATATATAGAGGTCATTCTGTGGAAATGTCCATTTTTCTGTCCCTAGCCTTCACAGAAATATTACACTTGGTTACAATTTCATTTAGATTTTAAAATGAAACTGTTATTTGAACAATTACACCTTGAGCCATCAATGTGGCAATATTTGTTTTTAATTAATTATAAAATTAAGCACCACAAAACTGCTCGTCCCCACAGCCATGTACAGAGGGAACGTGCTTTATTATAAGGTCCAAAACAGGTTTTTCTTCCATTTAAAATAAAATAATGTATACAGGTGCTAGTCATATAATTAGAATATCATCAAAAAGTTGATTTATTTCACTAATTCCATTCAAAAAGTGAAACTTGTATAATGTATACATTCATTCCACACAGACTGATATATTTCAAGTGTTTATTTCTTTTAATTTTGATGATTATAAGTGACAACTAACGAAAACCCCAAATTCAGTATCTCAGAAAATTAGAATATTGTGAAAAGGTTCAATATTGAAGACACCTGGTGCCACACTCTAATCAGCTAATTAACTCAAAACACCTGCAAAGGCCTTTAAATGGTCTCTCAGTCTAGTTCTGTAGGCTACACAATCACGGGGAAGACTGCTGACTTGCCAGTTGTCCAAAAGACGACCATTGACACCTTGCACAAGGAGAACAAGACACAAACGGTCATTGCAAAAGAGGCTGGCTGTTCACAGAGCTCTGTGTCCAAGCACATTAATAGAGAGGCGAAGGGAAGGAAAAGATTTGGTAGAAAAAAAATGTACAAGCAATAGGGATAACCGCACCCTGGAGAGGATTGTGAAACAAAACCCATTCAAAAATGTGGGGGAGATTCACAAAGAGTGGACTGCGGCTGGAGTCAGTGCTTCAAGAACCACTACGCACAGGCGTATGCAAGACATGGGTTTCAGCTGCCACATTCCTTGTGTCAAGCCACTCTTGAACAACAGACAGCTTCAGAAGCGTCTCGACTGGACTGCTGCTGAGTGGTCCAAAGTTATGTTCTCTGATGAAAGTAAATTTTGCATTTCCTTTGGAAATCAGGGTCTCAGAGTCTGGAGGAAGAGAGGAGAGGCACAGAATCCACGTTGCTTGAGGTCCAGTGTAAAGTTTCCACAGTCGGTGATGGTTTGGGGTGCCATGTCATCTGCTGGTGTTGGTCCACTGTGTTTTCTGAGGTCCAAGGTCAACACAGCCGTATACCAAGAAGTTTTAGAGCACTTCATGCTTCCTGCTGCTGACCAACTTTATGGAGATGCAGATTTCATTTTCCAACAGGACTTGGCACCTGCACACAGTGCCAAAGCTACCAGTACCTGGTTTAAGGACCATGGTATCCCTGTTCTTAATTGGCCAGCAAACTCACCTGACCTTAACCCCATAGAAAATCTATGGGGTATTGTGAAGAGGAAGATGCGATATGCCAGACCCAACAATGCAGAAGAGCTGAAGGCCACTATCAGAGCAACCTGGGCTCTCATAACACCTGAGCAGTGCCACAGACTGATCGACTCCATGCCACGCAGCATTGCTGCAGTAATTCAGGCAAAAGGAGCCCCAACTAAGTATTGAGTGCTGTACATGCTCATACTTTTCATGTTCATACTTTTCAGTTGGCCAAGATTTCTAAAAATCCTTTCTTTGTATTGGTCTAAAGTAATATTCTAATTTTCTGAGATACTGAATTTGGGGTTTTCATTAGTTGTCACTTATAATCATCAAAATTAAAAGAAATAAACACTTGAAATATATCAGTCTGTGTGGAATGAATGTATACATTATACAAGTTTCACTTTTTGAATGGAATTAGTGAAATAAATCAACTTTTAGATGATATTCTAATTATATGACCAGCACCTGTACATAACTATCAAATAAAAGACAAAAAAAAAGCCAAATAGTATAGAAAAATGTTAAATTAATATACATTATATATATTTTTTTAATATATTAAAAATATTATAAAAAAGATAAAATCATTAAGCTGTCATTTATGTGTATTCATGAAGTCAAAAGGTAATCTAATAATGTGGTCCAAGTTTAAATGTTAAAAAAATAAATACATTAAGACATCTTGCCATACCAGGCTATTTGAACCAAATGTATTTACTCTTAGTATTAGTATACGACTAGATTTTATTAGTGAAAGTGACGTGACATACGGCCAAGTATGGTGACCCATACTCGGAATTTGTGCTCTGCATTTAACCCATCCAAAGTGCACACACACAGTGAACACACACACACACACACACACACACTGTGAACACACACCCGGAGCAGTGGACAGCCATTTATGCTGCGGCACCCGGGGAGCAGTTGTAATGTAAATTTAAAAACAAAAGCTACTGATTCCACAGTTTCACATATTGAGGACATGCAGATGGCAATGAAACACTGACACAAAGTTCATCATGTCTTGCAGTTTTAATACTGAAAGCGTTGTAAAATGATTAACCAGGAGAGATTGCATTTCACACAAATGTTCCATGGACACGTGACAACTCGTAAGCCAACCGGCCTCAGATGTGTGCATTTCCTTCATAATATCAGAAGCCCGAACCCAGAGTCCCGGTTTTCCAATGTAGTTTATTTCATTGCATGGATTAAGTGAGCCAATGACAAACAATGTTAGCCGTAACCGACATCATCAGCGAAGGTGGAGCAAACCGTTGCCCGTTTCTCCCAAACATCAGCGCCGGCGTCGAAGAGAAAAAACAAAAACCTAAAAAACACCCCCCAAAAAAAAAAAATAGAAGTCGACGACATGACCGCTGCATCATCGCTCTACTGCATTCAAGCTCAACCAACACGAGTCCGTTCGGTCCGATCCGTCGGAGAAGAGAGTCGGACCGAGCCCTAATTCAGCTTCGGCAAGGATCGACAGACACACGAGTTGACAAAACAACTAGAACTGATCTCAGAAGGGAGAAAAGCACAATTTCTACACCAGAAATTCTTAAAGATCTACGATGGATGACGGTTAGTTTCATTTCATACCCCTAAACCCCCCCACGTCCGCTCAAGATGAGGGTTTCTGAAGCCGTAAGCCCTCTTTGAGGTGAAACAAACGCACGCACTCGCCGGACCCTCGGCCCCGTTGTTGAAGACTTCAAGAGATCGGGTCCAGACGGCTCAGAGGCCCAACACAAACTCAAGTCACATGACGGTTCTTTAGTCAAAATGGGGAAAGGGACAAATCTAGATGTGGAATTCCAGGTGCAAAGTTTTTAATCCTCAATCGATGGGCTGTTTTACAGGGTTAAGGCTTCGCTCGTTCACTCAGGCCGTGTTCAGGAGGTCCTGGATGGCCTTCTGCTGCGTCTCGTTGAGCGCCGATACACACTGTGTCCAGAGTCCTCCAGAAACCTGGAGAGAAAAACAGCACAGTGAGACATCTGACACGGAAATACATGCAAACTCTGCACGGGTCAACCTGTAGACAAAAAATGTGCTGCTTTTGTGTTGGAAAAAAAAAAAAACAATTCCTGCCTGTGCTCTGAAATGGTCTAAAAATGGACTTAAAAAAAAATTAAAATGAGGAACTATCATCATGTATACTAAAAATACATTTTAAAGCATTTTTAGAAACCATGTTTGTTTTTTTTTTACTAAATCTTTAAAGAACAAGAAAACTATTCAACATTTATATGCATAAACATAGCAAATAGAAATATTTAAAAGCATTTTTTTAAATATATTTCTATTTTACTAGAGCTTTACACTATTTATACATCAACGCATCAAATACAAACATTTAACTACGTAAATTTAAAAGCATAAATACATACAATATTTAAACGCATAAATTTGAATGATAAAATGTTATATATACACATTTATACTGTTTATGCAATATAAGAAATAGAAATAATATACTGTACATGACTAGGCTGACATTAGATTAAATATATTTTAAAACATCACAATTTGCAATATTTAGATTTACACATTGATTTTAAGATATTGAATATTTGTATTGTACAAGATCATTAAAGAACAAGGATAAACAATGATATTTACAGGCACCAATATAACAATTAGAAATATCTACATTAATTAAAAAAAATGCTGTGCTAGGATTTCTGAATGCTAAAACTTCATGTTAACATGCATAAATCAGCCCTTTGATGTTCAATTTATATAGATTTATATTTGATAAACGTGCATTTTTATATTGTAAATCATTAAGGCGCCTGCCGTTTTTAAATCTACAGGTGCATCTCAATAAATTAGAATGTCGTGGAAAATGTTTAAAAAAAAAAAAATTACTGAAATAAATTCAGTAATTCAACTCAAATTGTGAAACTCGTGTATTAAATAAATTCAATGCACACAGACTGAAGTAGTTTAAGTCTTTGGTTCTTTTAATTGTGATGATTTAGGCTCACATTTAACAAAAACCCACCAATTCACCATTTATGATTTATGTTCAACACATGGATGTTTAGTTTAGCTTTTTAGTTTGTTTGAAGCCTCAGACTGTTTAATTTATGTTCAAAACTTGGATGTTCGCTGTTGTGTTTGTTTGAAATAAATATATGTTCTATTTTGACTGATGTTGCTGCGAGTTCTTTATAGGATATAGGCTGCGTGGCGTACGTGTCGCGGAGCGGGTTTGCTGCGTGTTAATTTTCCTTTCCGCACCTATGTTAACAGATTAGAGCAGCCACATTGCCTGCGGAATACGCGCGTATCAGGTGCGCGGTCCAACCACGCCGCAACCGCGGCTCCACGACAGAATAGAAGTGAAGCGGATTTTTTCCGCAGCAGTCACGCAACAAACCCGCTCCACGTCCGTCACGCAGACAGTGTGTCCCAGGCGTAAGGCTTCGGTTGAAAACGGCAGGTGTTAGGCATGCAGAGGAATTTTAAATTTGAGCGAGCGTGGAGCGATTTCACCGGAGCGGGATGAAATTGTAGATGAGCGGGGAGATCTGGTCCGACTTTGAGCGGTGGAGCGAACACCCACGTGAGCGGGGAGCGGAAATTCTCACCGCTCAGCTCCGCTCACATGCTCTGATTGGGATAGCCCTTACTCTCACGTGAACACGCAAAATAAGGGGAAGGGGTAAGAGAGAAATGCGATTCACCATAATTCATTAAGATGCACCTGTATAAGCACCAATATAACAAATACAAACAGTAATATTCACCAATGTATGCATGTTATGTTATGCGTTTATATATTAAAAAAGGAATAAATAGACTAGACAAGTCACTCATTGCATGTAGAAAGCATTTTTTGTCTGAGGTTTTCTACTGGTGTTAGTCTGCCTGTATGTGATAAAGCAGTCTGTTCATATCGCACGACACTAAACTTACTTGTACTTGACGAATAACGTTGGCCAATCGTTTGCTGCAACCGTCTTCACCTTTAATCGATTCATTCACAACACCATCAGCAATAATGATGAAAATCTTGGGAAGGTTTGTATTATCAGGTCCAAGAACAATGGGATTGTTACTGTAGGAGGAAACAAACATTGAACTCAAATCTGCATCAAAGACTCCCGGAGTTCCCATCGGCTGACAGACACGCACCTTTCAATGAGGTCACAGAGATAGTTGAATGTGTGGACAGCTTCCTCTTTATCCTCGTTGAGTGGCAGCCAGGACAGCCAATGAGGGAGGATCTCGTTGACATTGACACACTCTGGGCGGTATTTCATGACTTTGGCCACAGCAGAGATGCAGTTCTCCGTGGCGTTGACGTTTTCTTTAACTCTGGATTCTGGAGACTGGATCACACCCACAAGCAGCGGGACAGCCTCTGGAAGAACAACCACAATGTGCATGAACATTAGGGATGGGTCACGATTTTAAAGAGGTCATATGATGTGATTTCAAGTGTTCCTTTCTCTTTGGAGTGTTACAAGCTGATTGTACATAGATAAGATCCCTGAAGTTGCAAAGACTAAAGTCTCAAAAGCAAAGATATTCTTTATCAAAGTTAAGACTCTGCCACGCCCCCTAGAACAGCTAATTTAAACACGCCCCACATGTCTACGTCACGATGTGGGGAGATTTTCAAAACACTGCCCAAATGTTTACGCAAAGAAAGGCGTGACTTTTATTCTCGCTGTAGTAATGCTGCTGCCGCCGGCGCCATGTCCTGGAGTCGCTGTGAAAGCGAAACTACATTCTTTGTGCTTCCAAAAGAGGATACAACTAGAAATCAGTGTATTTACAACACTGTTCCAGAGAAGTACAACGCAAATATTCGAGTGTGTGCGGCGCAATTCACAGAGGACTATTTCCTGAACCTGGGAGAGAGTAGCCTTGCTTGCAGGCACAAAGGCTGTTTCTATAAAGTGGGGCAATTCCAACTTTGCAAGGACAGTCTGGCGCTTCTGACTCACAGCCTGTAAGTATGTTTCTGCTTCTGACGATTCAAACGAGAGTTGAGCGGTGTAGAGTAGCGCTTTTGTCGTTTCTCCGATCACAAATGCAGACAAAGTAATGTTTACGTGAAAAGACAGTATAAGTCATTATAATCAGTAATTATGCCCCCACTGGATGCAACAAATGCCTCGTTTGTAATGGGTTTTATTGTTTTAGTCTCTTTGAAAAAAGGAAGAAAAAAAATTGAAAGATGAAGACTAAATTTGGGGTAAAAGTCCCCCCCCAAATAAAAATAAATAAATAAAAATGCATTAAGATTCATGATTTCAATTACACATTTTGTGATTACTAATGTTTAAATTAAAAAACAATTAACTCTTAGGGGTGTAAAAATTAGATTTTTGTTAACTTGTTAAATTGTACAAGTTTCATGATTTCAATTAATTGGATGTGTTTTGTGATTACTAAAAATAAAAGCATTAACCAGAATCCAGGAAAAAAGAAAGCCATGAACAATGAAAAAAAAAAAAAAAAAATAAAAAAAATAATTTCAAAGGGCCATAAAGATGTAATTTGTTCAACTTTTAATAAACCGTATATAGTCAATAATTTGATTAAGTTAGACATTTTTGATTACTAAAATGTAACTATTAGAAAAAAAATCCCAACAAATGGAAAAAAAAGTGGAATCCAGGAAAATGAAAAAAAAAAAAGTTTTGGAAAAAATAAACTGGAATTTGGGAACAAATAGCAGTGACTTCATCGGGTCCTACTGATGCTAATTCCTCTGGAAAGCATAGAGGACGTCCCACCTGTGAAAGCAGGCCTGTAGCTGTCTCCTCCAAACTGAGCCATGACTCCGACACCGTACGCGGCCGCCTGTCGCACCTCCGGACTCTTGTCACACAGCGCCTGCATCAGGGGCCGCAGGAAGTACTCGGCGTATTTGAAGGAAGAAGGGCTGCAGTGTTCGATGACGTCATCGAATATGCACAGACCCCACTGTCTGTCCGCCCAGGGTCTGTGAGGACACTATCAGGGACACAATAATACCATAAACGCTCTATAACCGGTTGAGGGTCATTCTATAGAAAAGACCACTTTTGGTATGGCAAGATGTCTTAAAATGTATTTCTTCTAACATTTAAACTTATTAACATTATTGGATTACATTTTGACTTTATGAATACACATAACAGCTTGATTTTTTTTTTTTTAATCTTTTTGTGCATTGATTTATTTAAAGGTGATATCAGTGACAATTTTCATTAAAAAAGCATTTTATAAAATGGCTGCTGCAAGCTATGAAACCGCAGGTTGTCAATCACTAAATTAACTAGTTTCATCCATTTGTATTCTAGTTTTATTTACAATTCCCTAACAATAAAGCAGGTCATAACCAGTGAGTTCAGCTAAAAGCTTTGTATGAAATGAGAAGATTTCTGATGACTGAAAAGTGGACTTATCATGGGCCTTTCTTCATAGATCTTCAGGAAATAGGAAGGATGTCAGTGTGATTTTTAATTTCCAAATAAATAAAATAATAAATTTGTTAAACAGTAACACCAGTGACATAACTCCAGGGGACCACTACTTTCATTATATATTTCAGACCTGCCAACCTTGGAAATTTTTTGAGTACCACTTGTGTGATGCAACGGGGGGGTATACTATACCCCATATATCATATGTAGTATATCTCATGTAGTGTTAGGATAACGTTATTCATGTTAAATATTTCCCAAAGGTCTGCACTCAGTCACATACTACAGCTGCACGATTCTGGATAAATTGAGAATCACAAATTTTTTTTTTGTCTCAAACAGAGATCACATTTCTCCCATGAAACAAAATGTGACAAAATATTATTGCGGCAGTCTATTTAAAAGTGTTTAATTTGAACAAATTATTAAACATTTAAATTAATATACATTTATAATATATTTAGTTATTACAATTATGAAAAAGTGGTTTGAATGAATGATTTAATGTCTCACTCATAAATACTTCACTTGTTTCTTTACTGGATGAATCAGCGTTTTTGAACGAATCTCTTGATTCTATCACAAATACATTTTTAAGTCACTTGCCGCCACCTAGAGGCGAAACAATGCAATCGACACAAACGTTATTTGAATCGCCAGTTAACTTTCAAAAGGTCTATTTTGATCGCTACCATAAACAGTGTTTATATCTGAACTATTAACTTTGATCCCAGTATTTCTGTGATATGAATTACTGTAATACAGAAATGTATTACATGCATATTTGAATGTTCCGGTAACGTGAAGACTTATTTAAAGGTTTATTAGACACGGGCGAAGTTCTAGTGCAAATATCAGTATTTATCCAAGTACATGCACTTTGTTTGGACTAGAAGCCCTAATATTAGGACACTTTTCAGTGAGTGCAACTATATGAACAAATAAACCGCAGCAGATCTGGCTGAATATGAATGTGTGCTTTTATTCTATTCACAGTTCGTCTAGAACATCAATGCTATCACGTCGACTCCAGAGGATTAAGTTAACTCAACTCAATATTTTAACTTTCCACATCCACTACAACCCGTTTACCTTAGTTGTAAGTACCGTGTGTTGGCAGGTCTGTATATTTTATAATATTTATTCAGCATTTTGTCTTTTTGCACCATTTACATATATTTGATAGTTTTGAATACATTGTATTGTTTTTGATCTCAAAATAAAGCACTTTCCCTCTGTACATGGCTGTGGGGACAAGCAGTTTTGTGGTGCCTGGAATTCTATATAATTAACTACAAAAACAAATATGCCACATTGATGGCTCAAGAATGTGTAATTGTTCAAATAACACATTTTGTTTTAAAATAAAGAAATTGTAAGCCTAAAGTGTTTAAGTGTAATATTTCTGTAAAGGCTAGGAACAGAAAATGGAGATTTCCATAGAATGACCCTGAAAAACCCATCTTATCAGCAGATGTGAGGACTTACGATCAGATTGACGATGAGCTGCAGCAGCTGCTCGAACCACGGGAGAACCTTCTCTCTGTAGCTGCTGAAGACGGAGTGCAGGACGTCCGACACCTTGGTCAGGATGTAGACGTCGTTGTCATCCTGAAGATGCAGATCAAGAGCAGCTTCATTAGTGATCTAAACCAATGAATCGCTTGGAAGAAACATGTTAGATGAGCTGCGCACCTCGTCTTGTAACGTCTCCTCAACCTGCTCGTCATAGTCTTCATCTTGTCGTTTGGCTGCGGAGAACAATTAGTAAAACTTCACAAACCTGTATGACTTTCCATATGAAAATTTATAACGTCACCTACACATAATAAAGATTGCAATTGGCTGATAATGGCATTCCATTAGCCAATCAAAATAGTTTAATCTAGGGCTGGGCGATTTTTCAGATTTTATCGATTAATTAGAATTAAATGTTTTGCTACAATTTTATTTTTTAGAAATCGATTTGAATTTTGAAACATTAGAATTAGACACTTTGGCAATATGACGGTAATTGCAATGATAACAGTAAAGAGAAAAGAACGATCCAGCTGCATGTCGGCACACGTGAAGGACCGCTCACGTGTGACGCGCTCTGTGAAAGACCACAAGCAGAAGGAGCCATTCACACAGAATCAGCTTTTGTGTTGATAAAGATGTGACACGGGCAGTGGAATAGGAAAAACACAAGATGGGAGTGAACTTCTTAACTTGAGCGCTGTGTTTTTAGAATGCAGTTTCATGCAAGAGATGCGAGTGCAACAGTCAAACGCGTGCATGTTTACATAGAAAAAACAATGAAAAAGCAGCGCAATTGAATAAAAAAACCTGTGAAGAACTAATAGCCTACTGTATGTCTGATATTTCATGTTTGCATCATGGTGACAGGCTGAAAGCTGCTGTTGTTTTTACAGAACATTTATAGTTAATAGTCTACTTGTGTTATACCTTCAGTCATTTAGAATTTGAATTACCTTGACTTGAGATTTTTTTTTTTTTTTTTTTTTAAAGCATTTCTCGTATTATTTCTGAACATATGTATAAGACAAGTTTGTACAAGATGTAGTTCATGCATAATTTCTGCAAAGATATTTAACATTTAGATTATGTTGTTAACTTCATGCGTGGTGCACTTGGAATATCATTTTCTTTAGCGTTTTAATAAAGAAAAAGTTATTGAATCATATTGTAGTTACATTTAGAAGTTGAATAGTTAAATCATAAAAAAGAAAAAGAAAATCCATAAAAATGAAAACAGAAATAAAAAGAAAAACTGGGGGGGAAAAACACAAAAGAATGCATCCAGAAATTTTTGGGGGAAATTTCTTCCTCAGTAAGATCTGTTTTTGAAAAATGCATTCTTTGATTAATCAAGGACGCACTAAATTTAGTTATTTGTCTTATACCTCAACCGACATAGCACCCTCTGTATACCTCTCGGTGTGTCTAGTCTATTAGTATAAATTTACATCATATATTGTTCAGTTTGTGTTGTGCGTATATTCTGTTGCACATACCTCTCCTTTATTGTGTGCAATATCATGCAGCACTTTCTGCTCACTGTGCAATATCTGACTGTTTGTGTGTTGTTTTTTTGTTTTTTTTTTTTGCACTGTACGGATTGCTCTAATTTCGCTGTACTTTTAGTATAGTGACAATAATAAAGAATCTTGATCTTGAAATTGATCAAAGGTGACAGTAAAGACTTGCAAAATATTTCAAATGATCACTGTTCTTTTGAACTTTCTATAAATCAAAGAATCCTAAAAAAATAAAAATGTATCAAAATGTTTCAACAAAGATCTTTGGCAGCACAGTTTAACATTGATAATAATCAGAAATGTTTCTTGAGCAGTAAATCAGTATATTAGAATGATTTCTGAAGATCATGTGACACTGAAGACTGGAGTAATGATGCTGAAAATACAGCTTTGAGCACAGGAATATATTACATTAACAGATTCACATAGCAAACAGCTATTTTAAATTGTAATTTCACTATTTTCACTGTATTATCAAATAAACAGCCTCTGTGAATGCTTAAGTAATTCCTGAGCGACTCACCATGTCTGGCCTCCTGGTTTTTAAAGTGCTCCTCCAGTTTGCCTTTCAAAATGCCGCCCAGCTCCTCAAAGTGCTCGTTGTTCAGACATCCGTCTCCCATCAGCTCAATGCACTAATGAGTGAAGACATTGACTTATTAAAACACACAAACAGCATGTAACTCGTACAGGGAACTGCAGAATGAACACGTGAATTACCTTGGCAAACGAGTGCATGATTTCTGACAGCACGTCTGAGTCTGGTTCGGTGCCGATGGATTTGATGAGAGCGTCACACATGAAGTGCCACATCTGCGTGAGGTATTCTGGGCCTCGGACGCGAGCGCACTCCAGCAGGAGAGGCATGGACTCGGCCGCTGCCACACGCACACGTCAAACACACGTTAAGGATGCTAACAGTCTCAGGTGCGAGAACGATCATCTCTGAACAAGAGTTTTAAAGTGGAGAAACATCAGGGTTATTGCAGTTAACTAAAACAATAAAAATCATTACTTGGAAAATAAAAATTGCAAAACAAATTAAATAAATAAAAAAAAAGTTAATGTTCTAAAATGATAGACATACATAAACGTTTTATATTTCTGAAGTGAATCAGTAAATTAGGTGTAAAATTGTGCATTTCTTATTTCCAAATGCTAAACTGCATGCTATACAGTCTAAATAAATAATATAAATATATATTTTTTTTTTTTTTTCTTTTTCTTCAATGAGTCTAATTTTATTTTAGTTAAACTAAAAGAAAATGAGAAATGATGCCTTGAAAATACACGTGAACTGATTAAACAAAAATAGTTTTAACTACAAAGACATTTACAAAACTAATGACAAACACAACATTTACTAAAACTAAGTCAAATTAAATTGACATCGTAATAAAAAATAATAATTAAATTAGTTTATATTTTCAAGTTTCAGTAATTGTGCATTTGTCATTTTTATTATTTTCTTCATGTAGTTCTTTATTTTATTGCAGTTAGTTGTTTTAGCACTTCAAGTTAAGTCCTGCACACTAGATGTCAGCATTAAAGAAAACTATTTCAGACCATTACACTGCAAGATACACAGAAGACCAGCAATTCTAATCTAATGAAGGATATCATCATGGAAGTAGAACTTCAGCAGAGGAACCATCAGCTTGACGACTTGCTCTGTGTACTCGACGAAACCTTCCTTCAGCTCTTTAGCATAGCACACCTGAGGAAAAACAACAGATGAAATTATATCCTCCAAGTAATTCAAGAGAAACATTTTTACTGCAACATGCCAGTAGTTTGGTTAGTTGCAGGACCCAAAATTGAGAACATTTATATCTAGCCATGCAAATTTTTCCATGCATCATTTCATTAATGTATACATTTATAATCGATTTAATGCATTTTATTCAAATGAATTTTGAATAGGGAAATGTAGTGGTTTTGTTACATATCCAGACTATGGAAAACAACACCTGCCAAAAGCATGGATTTGTTCCTCAAACGTTCATTTGGTGGCTCAGTGCATCTTAAAGTTAGACAGTGAGGGTTCATTTTGGACGCTGGTTCTCTGCATGTCTGGATGGATCTACTCACCAGCATCTGACACGCAGTTGCTTTCTCCTCCAGTCCTGCCGTCTTTATGCCAAAACTCTGCTGGTCTCCGAGATTCACAAACTCCCAACCATCATCTTCAGACATGTTCTCCATGTCCTGAGCTGTACGAGTCAAAAACTGTTAGTCTCACACTCAGCCAAAAGCTACTAACCTAACACTATATTAAAACATCAAGTATGAATAAACGTTCTGGATTCAATACTATCAACTATAACAAAAATAGTTTTATTGAAAATTCAACTCCACCACCAACAGTAAGTCATCATAATTTAAATAAATCAGTATTTACTACACCCAATAAAAAAAAAAAATCTACATTTTATAATTACTAAAAATCTTTAATACAATTTTTTTAGTTAAAACAGAATTATTGATTTAAATTTATAATTTATTAAACATAGTAATACTGATTTCTCAAAAGCTACAACGGTTTTATTAGTCATTTATTTACTATTATTATAAATTTAAAAACCATTTTATAACATACTACAAACTAATTAAAACAAATATTGGCTATTATATTTGTTACCAATTACTACAGTAGTTGTAACTAAATACATTTTTCTATTTTTATAAGCATAAATAATGTTATATTATCGGTAGTCTTTAATATTACTACAGTAGCTTTAAATTTAGATCAATATTTCAAGATGTTATAACCATATATATAATATTTTTTATTATTATTTATTATTATTATTTGTTCTTTACAATAACATTAAGTGAAAGTCTGAAAAATACAGGTGCTGGTCATATAATTAGAATATCATCAAAAAGTTGATTTATTTCACTAATTCCATTCAAAAAGTGAAACTTGTATAATGTATACATTCATTCCACACAGACTGATATATTTCAAGTGTTTATTTCTTTTAATTTTGATGATTATAAGTGACAACTAATGAAAACCCCAAATTCAGTATCTCAGAAAATTAGAATATTACTTAAGACCAATACAAAGAAAGGATTTTTAGAAATCTTGGCCAACTGAAAAGTATGAACATGAAAAGTATGAGCATGTACAGCACTCAATACTTAGTTGGGGCTCCTTTTGCCTGAATTACTGCAGCAATGCGGCGTGGCATGGAGTCGATCAGTCTGTGGCACTGCTCAGGTGTTATGAGAGCCCAGGTTGCTCTGATAGTGGCCTTCAGCTCTTCTGCATTGTTGGGTCTGGCATATCGCATCTTCCTCTTCACAATACCCCATAGATTTTCTATGGGGTTAAGGTCAGGCGAGTTTGCTGGCCAATTAAGGACAGGGATAACATGGTCCTTAAACCAGGTACTGGTAGCTCTGGCACTGTGTGCAGGTGCCAAGTCCTGTTGGAAAATGAAATCTGCATCTCCATAAAGTTGGTCAGCAGCAGGAACCATGAAGTGCTCTAAAACGTCCTGGTATACGGCTGTGTTGACCTTGGACCTCAGAAAACACAGTGGACCAACACCAGCAGATGACATGGCACCCCAAACCATCACTGACTGTGGAAACTTTACACTGGACCTCAAGCAACGTGGATTCTGTGCCTCTCCTCTCTTCCTCCAGACTCTGGGACCCTGATTTCCAAAGGAAATGCAAAATTTACTTTCATCAGAGAACATTACTTTGGACCACTCAGCAGCAGTCCAGTCCTTTTTGTCTTTAGCCCAGACGAGACACTTCTGACGCTGTCTGTTGTTCAAGAGTGGCTTGACACAAGGAATGCGGCAGCTGAAACCCATGTCTTGCATACGTCTGTGCGTTGTGGTTCTTGAAGCACTGACTCCAGCTGCAGTCCACTCTTTGTGAATCTCCCCCACATTTTTGAATGGGTTTTGTTTCACAATCCTCTCCAGGGTGCGGTTATCCCTATTGCTTGTACACTTTTTTTCTACCACATCTTTTCCTTCCCTTCGCCTCTCTATTAATGTGATTGGACACAGAGCTCTGTGAACAGCCAGCCTCTTTTGCAATGACCTTTTGTGTCTTGCCCTCCTTGTGCAAGGTGTCAATGGTCGTCTTTTGGACAACTGTCAAGTCAGCAGTCTTCCCCATGATTGTGTAGCCTACAGAACTAGACTGAGAGACCATTTAAAGGCCTTTGCAGGTGTTTTGAGTTAATTAGCTGATTAGAGTGTGGCACCAGGTGTCTTCAATATTGAACCTTTTCACAATATTCTAATTTTCTGAGATACTGAATTTGGGGTTTTCATTAGTTGTCACTTATAATCATCAAAATTAAAAGAAATAAACACTTGAAATATATCAGTCTGTGTGGAATGAATGTATACATTATACAAGTTTCACTTTTTGAATGGAATTAGTGAAATAAATCAACTTTTTGATGATATTCTAATTATATGACCAGCACCTGTATATAATATTTCTCTCATGCACAGATACATGGATTTAAACCATAAGAGCGTCTATGATGCCTAAAACACAGCTTGTGTAGACCGCTCTTACTATCAAGCAGGGCCACTTCAGGTTTGATGGAGGCCGTCTTCATCAGCGGGCCCATCACCACAGGAAGGTACTGCTGGAACTCCTTCCCCAGGATCTTACACATGCGCGCCCAGGCCGAGATCATGTAGGAGATCTGCAGGCACAAGACAGCAGCTCAAACACACAAGAAGAGGAAGACTAGTATTGAAATCAGGCTCCGTGATGTGCTCGGCTGGTGTTTGCGGACCTGTGGATCATCATCCTCCAGATCATTGAAATCAGTCTGTGTCTTCAGAAGGAGCTGCATCACAGCAGAAGCATCCGGCATGAACTACAAGAGAAATTATGTAAAAGGGTTGGATAAAAATTAGGCATTTACACAACCAAACATTGTTCAGATGAAACCACAGGTGAATCTTTTACACTTAAGAGCAAGTGGTTGGCATAAGCAAAATTATTTAATGGGATATATTAATTTGTCAAGGTTTAAATAGATAAATTAAGTAAGATAAATAAGATTGAATGTAATTTTTTTTAGCTTAAATTTAAGTGTAAATAATAAAATGGACCGTTTAAAAAAAAAAATTGATGCATTGCTTAAGATCTTCAATGTTTCCATTCGAAAGTGTAGTTCGCTTAAAGTCGGCATGAAATCAAAATTGACTATTCTTATTTTTTGATGCAATACTGTAGTGTTTATTAAAGAATTTATCCGTGCACTAAATTCATGTGCCCTCGTAATCTTTAATCAAAAACGTTAACCTCCCCTCCCCCTCAAAACGACTCCTCTACTCTTCTGGTCACGAGTGACGGCGCAAGGGCGGAGCTAGTGATGTGAGGGGTAAACACTGGGATAAACGACAGGCTGATGCTTCACTTTATAGCACTGACAGAGTACATTACCCTTAAACACTGAAAGGATATTAGGATATTTCAACATTACTCTTAGGACGTCGCACACTAATTTGTTTCATGAATATGATTTAACCTGATGGAGGACGCGCTCAGTCATTCAGGCAGTCTCTCTCTCTCTCCCTTTCGGCATGTTTTGTGCTGTTGATCGTGGTCATCATCCCTAATAAATAAAACATTTATTCATGTTTGGGTGTCGGCGGTGAATCCAGTGGCGAGAAATCCCCCACCACTAACTGCAAACTGGCATTTCACATCTGCCTCCATTTTGTTCGTAACGCCCCAACTTCCAACGATCCAATCAATTCTTGAAGGACGAAATCAAGTCCCGCCCCTTTCATTTCAGATGCCGTTTCACTCGGATATACGTCACAGTAGAGAAATAAGGACGGTCGCAACTTCTGTTTCATGCCGAATTTAAGCCAGATAAATTCACTTGTCAAGGTATAAATACAAATAAATTAGATAATGGATAAATGACATTTGATCTGTTATTTTAAGTATAAATTAAATACATTTAAAATAGATTAATAAAATTTATTGGATAAAAATAAGTCAAGAAAATATGTAAAACAAAAATAAATTAGGTTTATTCAAATAAATTCACCAAGATATTTAAATAAATTTAAATTAAACCAATAATATGTAGTGTAAATAATTAATAATAAAATAGACCAAGTAAACAAATAAAAAATAAATAATTGATCTCTTTGAGATCTGCAATTCTTCCATTCAAAAGTGTAGTTGGCACAAGCATGTCGATTGACAAGTGAACACATCACATTTAATGTTTTAATAGATAAGTGAATAAGCTTATTATTTCACTTATTTTGATCTCTTTATTTGATTCAATATTTTTTATTTTAAATGGATAATTAAATTAAAATCAAGAATTAAAAAATGATAATAAAATTAGATTAAAATAATTTGAAAGAATTAAAATGAATAACTAAAATAATAAATTAGATTAAATACATTCATTTAAATAATTGTAAATATTTAAATCAATTAAAACAAAACATACATAAATAATAAAAAAAGGATGTATTGTTTTTCCACGATCCATCTCTCTTAAGATGTACCTTCTCTTTGCCCACAGCCAGGCCGATGAGGCTGATGCACTCGATGGTCTTTCCTCGGAGCAGGCGAAGCTCCTTCTGAACGGCGTTCTCCACGATGTGTTTGAGGGAGGGCATGAACAGATCATAGTACGGCACAAACTTCTCCTCGGCAGTATCAGCCACTGAGGCGATAGACGTCACAACCTGCTCCAGCACAAGTTTGGTGCCTTTCTGGATCAGCTGGAAGAATCAAAGCCAACATTAAAGCACCGACTCGCTGCCATAAACCACAGCATCAAACACCGCAAGCATGAGAAGTCTTCACACTCTCACTCCATATGTGATCACACAACTCCACAGTGTCTGAATTGAGGGTCAGTTGAATTTCAATTCAGCAAACTTAAGTGAAACCGCATTCATTTCAGAATTGAAGCTGAACAGACCCTAATCCAGATCAAACTACATCTCACCGCGTTAGCTTTGTGCACCTAACGGAAGAGAAAACAGATGGAGAAACTGCAGTTTCCAGTCGCTGAATTAAACTCATTAAAAGGAGCAGCTTGGGATACAAACACTCTTTAACTGATTTAATAAACGAGAGCGGAGGGATGGGACGCACCTCCTGGAGCTTGGCCACCATGATGACGTGCAAGTGCTGGACGAGGCTGTCCAGATAGGGGATGAGCAGGGTTTTGGGACAGTCCTCAGTGAAGTTAATCAGGGCAGCGGCAGCGTGGGCCTGGACACGAGGGTTCGACTGATCCTCCATGGTCTGCAAGAGCGCCGAGATCACCTACAGATAAACAGAGCAATGAGGAATGTGAGATACTCGATGAGAAAACGATGCTTTAAGAGGATAGTTCACCCAAACAGGGCTGGCATCATAATGTCATTTTTCTGGAGCCAGTCGCAAAAATAATTTCAATTTATTCATTAAAAAGGAACATCCTGGGTTCAATGCTGCAATTCATAATTATAATATTGAAAAAAAAAAAAAAAAAAAAAAAAATTCAGTTAATTTTTTTAAACCAATAAAACTGATAGTTAATATTATAATAAAATCATATATTATATATAACATATATATCACTGATATATATATATATATATATATATATACAACATGAACAATGTTAAAAAACTGCATGCGTGTCCAGTGAGATGATTTTTTTTTTTTATTAAATTTTATATAAAAAAAAAAAAACAAGCAATACCTTGTCGTGGAATTTCTTCTGGAAGGTGGGGGCAAAGTCTGTGGCCATCTGTCCAATAGCGTTACAGGCAGCATAGCGAACCCTGGGGTGCTGCAGGGGTTTGAATGAGGCTCGCTTTAGTGTCTGTACTTGTTAAAACATCAGAAATGAAGTGCTGTGATTTTTCTTACAGGATCCTGACAGAAGAGCAAAACAAAGCTGACGATCTCGCTCAGAATGGCCTCCATCTGTTGGTGACAGCCCTCGCCAATAGCAGAGAGCGCCATCAGACCAGCATGCCTGTACTTCCAATCGGCTGAGGGGAAATAAAACATTATGAACAAAAATCCCATTTCTATATATGCAATCCCAATAATAGATCCTGACGCATCTACTCACGGTTCTGCAACATCTGCATGATGTGCTGTTTGATCATGGGAAGGACGATCTTTCCTCCGAGGCCACATGCAATCCTGTCCAGAGCGCTTTCACCCGCAACGGCATTACTGAACACCAGCAGAGACCAGAGTCAAATTACACTTATAGACCTGCCAACCTTGGAATTTTTTTTTTGAGTACCACTTGTGATAGCAACGGGGGGGAATTGCACATATCATATGTAGTGTTAGGATAACGTTACTTATGTTAAATATTACCCAAATGTCTGCACTCAGTCACATACTACAGCTGCACGATTCTGGATAAATTGAGAATTAATTTTTTTTTTTGTCTCAAACAGAGATCACATTTCTCCCACGAAACAAAATGTGTGAGAAAATATTATTGCTGCAGTCTATTTAAAAGTGTTTAATTTGAACGAATTATTAAACATTTAAATTGATATATATTTATAATATATTTAGTTAATATTAAAATTATGAAAAAGTGGTTTGAATGAATGATTTAATGTCTCACTCATAAATACTTGTTTCTTTACTGGATGAATCAGTGTTTTTGAACGAATCTCTTGATTCAGTCACAAATAAAAAAAATAAAGTCACTTGTCGCCACCCAGCGGCGAAACAATGCAATCGACACAAACGTTATTTGAAGCGCCAGTTAACTTTCAAAAGGTCTATTTTGATCGCTACCATAAACATCAGTGTTTATATCTGAACTATTAACTTTGATCCCAGTATTTCTGTGATAATATGAATGACTGTAAGACAGAAATAATACTGTATAGTTGAAAGACTGTTTGTGAAGCTGTTACCCAAACATGGTAACTGTCTGCTGTCAGCAGCTGCGCGAGCAGATATGAATGTTCCGGTAAGACTTTTGTAAAGGTTTATTAGACACGGGCGAAGTTATAGTGCAAATATATCAGTATTTATCCAAGTACGCGCACTTTTTTTGGACTAAAAGCCCTAATATTAAGACGCTGTTCAGTGAGTGCAGCTACATGAACAAATAAAAATATGAATGTGTGCTTTTATTCTATTCACAGTTTGTCTAGAATATCAATACGATCACGTCACTCCAGAGGATTAAGTTAACTCAACATTTTAACTTTCCACATCCACCCAACCCGTTTACCTTAGTTGTAAGTACCGTGTGTACTGTCCTCTTTTAAGAAATCAGACGGCGGGAGTAAAAAGGTACGAGACCGTTCTGTCTATTTGCAGTCTCTTTTTAATGATAGGTCTACGCATTTGTCAATCATCCCACATGTTAGATGGGGAATGAACCCAGCGCTCTGATTGGTCGAAGTCCCCTTTCGTTGCTGTTGCTTGATTTAAGTAGGCTACTGTGCGTGCACAAAGGCGTCACCAGGTTTTTGCGTAGTTTAAAGTGACAAATCGTACCTGCGTACTTTGAGGTCAAAATGCGTGCCCGCTACGCAAAATGCGTACAGGTTGGCAGGTCTGCACTTATAAATGATCCATAATCAGGAACAATTAAGCTCTATTGACCGGTATATTAAAGCAATAACGCCTGCAATTACAGCAGGGTTTATGAAGGTACATTTCAGACTTTAAGACCAATTATAGAAAATTTAAGGAGTAAAGAAACAATACATCCATGTTCTTTAAAATGTAAATGTATACATAGAGTTGAATTAGCAAGACTTCAAGGTTTAAAAATCAAATTTCCAAGTGTTATTTTAAGATACGGTTATAGTTATTAACATTTTGAATTGGCTTTTATTTTAATATCCTCTTCATTTTAATTTGTTAATTTTAATAATTTTGTTGTGTTTTTGGCAGTTTTGGGTTATTTAATGTCTATAGTTTTTATTAATATTTTCCAGTTTATTTTACTACAAGTTAAGCTAAATTAGAAATTTTTGCTTGTCAACTAACTGAAATAAAAAATGGACATCTCTATATTTTATTTAAATGTTTATTATGAGTTTGTCAGCATTGTTTATGGTCTGCAGTTAAATACAGTGGGTACGGAAAGTATTCAGACCCCCTTAAATTTTTCACTCTGTTATATTGCAGCCATTTGCTAAAATTATTTAAGTTAATTTTTTTCCCTCATTAACCCTAATGGGACGGCCGTATCGCCGGCGATACCAACTCGTTTTTTTTAAGACCAGTGCAAAAGACATTAAAAATACTCCGTCGATTTTGGTCGTACAGATAAGTGTTATACATCAATTGAAACTTTGAAGTGTCTATTATTTTTGTGTACACTCACGAATACAACAAAACTTTGTGGTTTTGGAAAAAAAAAAAGAAAACAAACAGGATGCGCTCTCTGTCTTCTCCATGCGCTCTGTCTTCTCCATCTCCGCGAGCTGCTCTTCAAAAAACGTCACTAAAATGAACTGTAACTCAGCGAAAACTCAACACACGGACATGAGTTATATCTATAGAAAGCTGGAAGTGTCTACTTTCAAATGAAGTAAGTCTTGTCGAAAACAAACATTCTGTGATGAAGTAATCCGTATGAAACCAACACGATGTTCAGTCTGTCCCGTCTAACTCATTATTTCTAATGCGATCCCGCCCCCTCGCGTTCACATGTAAATAGCTGCGTGAGCCACGTGTGCCGCGTGCTCAAGGAAACACCCATAAACAAAGCCAGATCGGTCCTCGCGCTAACATTACTGTTCGTTTCTGGAAGACACGCTGAATAAAAGCTGGATTTGCCTCAAAATAAGAGCAAGAGTTCATCCAGAAGAGAAGAGCGATATGATGAGTAAGTAATGTTTCTTTTTTTGCATTAGTTAACGTGTTATTGTGACTCAAACTTGAACACGTTTATTTGTTTTCCCAAACGACAACATGAACGCTACAATGTTTAGACAAATGTTTAATGTTCACCAATGGATTGAATAGCGTGCTAAACTATAATAATTAGTTTCTCAGATATAAAATATCCTTTTTTATAGTACAAAGTACATCTTTTGTATAGGGCTGTGACGGTGGCAGATTTTTACCACCGCGGTGATAATGGACCAACAACCGCCGGTGGTGCGGTGTTGTGTATATTTATATAAATATATAATTCTGAAACACAAACATAAATAAATGAGGCTCAATCATCTATTAAAAAACGTACGTGTTTATTTTAGCACTTCTGTCAGTGAACAATCAGCCTGCAAAACACTAAAATAAATATCAAAGAAATAATACAGTTAAATAGGAAAGTAGCCTTAAATAACGCGAGCGGCGCGGCGAGAACTCATTCTAATCAGTGATGCTGTCCACAGATGCGGCGCGATACAACACGACAAACCCCTCACAGTAAACTGCCTTGTTCTATTTATGACATACTGACACGAAGTTCAAATGTCCTGTAGACAGACTCAACCTGTTGTGTTGCGACACGGCGTCCAGTTTAGACACGGCTCCAGTGTTGCCAGATTGGATGGACGATTTCCAGCCCAAAAGCTCACAAAAACCGCCCAAAACTTTAACTGTCAAAATAATGTGATATAATGTAAATCAAGGTTGATAAGAGCCATTTTTAACTCCTTATAATGAAATAATGACGACAAAATAATATAAATATAATGCTAGATAAATTTCCCATGGATCAAATCGGGGCAAATACATTAAAGAGAACTACCAAATATGATTAAAATATGCAAGCAGACACTGTCAAAACGGCAATCAATGTCAACCGTCAGAATTTAAATGCAAACAAGTGCCCAATATAAGTGATCGTAATTATAGGTATTTCACACTGGTTCATGCACACATGACAGTCAAAGCTGTCATTCTGTATGATAATCCGACAATAAAAAAAAAATAACAACAATACCTTTGTGTTGCTCTTTAATTTCACACAGAAGTCTTTCATGAAGTTCATATGTAGAACTTAGCACAGTCAAAACTAAGTCCAGCATCTTTAAAGGATACCAATCTGGACCGTTTAAAAGATAAAAGACAGGATGATATAAATAGATTGATTAAATAATTTAACTGTGCTCTGATTTCGGAGTTGCAGTGATATAGCCTTCATGTCATCTCCGCAACAGGTGTAATTCACGTTTTGAAACACTCTCCACTCTTTACCATCAAACTTATATTTAGGCATTATGATCACTTACAGTTATACATTCAAAATCAGATCCGTTATCGCTCTAAAAACCCGTCAATCATGAATCATCACGTCTGTCTGCGATTGGCTAAAACATCAGCACCAGTCTCTTTGCAGGTGCGTGTGTGTTTAGTAACTTTGTGATGACTGATTGGATGCATGCAGTAGGCTATATATGCACACTTGGGCTTGTTTGTTAACCAATTATCCTATACAATTTATATGTTTTGAAAACTGCCAAACTGACCAAAAACCAGTCCAAATTTTGTCCACCCGCCCAAGCCAATATTTACCCGCACAATCAAATTCAAAACTGCCGGGAACCCGCCCAATCTGGCAACACTGCACGGTTCACTGTTCCGCCACCAAGCAAGCGGCCGCGTTAACTCCTCGTCTGCACGCGCTCTCTGTGGAATAGGAATCGCGGCGTATGTTGTCACATTTCTTGTTGGCATCTTCCATTTACCGCTGTCTCGCTCGTATTTGGCCAGTTTGGAGAAAGCCTCACCAACACAAACCTGACCAGCCGGGCGTTTGCGATCACGTGAACTTGAAGACACTTGTACAAACGCGGATGGGTGACACGAATGGAAATGATTCCAGATCAGCGATGTAGTATTTGGTTTCCCAACAAGGTCCATCGCTCAAAATACATTTGCTGAATGCAGAATAAACTGTATTTTCCAGCTCTCAAACCTGCCAATCTGAAGGAAATGCTGTGGCGTTTGAGGTAATTTGTGAATTAGCATAGATTTATAGTCTAAATAAAACAATTTGCAACCGTTACTATATTACACTTGTATACAAAACTTTGTATTATGCTTGTTATAAAGTGTGTGACGTCACGTGCACTACCGCCGGTGGCAACAGACAACCGCGGTGACGACCGACCACCGCGGTGACGCGGTTGTCACAAAGACCGTCACAGCCCTACTTTTGTAGTACAAAGCCATACATACTAGGCTATATGACTACAAAATCATAGTTCGTTTTTTCTAAACAATAATAATTAGTTTCTCAGATATAAAATGTATTTTTTTTTGTTTACGATAGTACAAAGCATGCGTGAGTCTATAAAACATATATATAAAAAGATGCTCCTGATATTATCATGCTCACAAATGTTTTTGTTGTGTATTTTTTTTAATCAGGTACCTGCACCACAGATGAATCCTGATGACTTTCTTCAAACTCAGAATCAGATGTCCAACTACACTGATATTATATGGTAAAAACAAGCTCCTTGACCACTGAATATGTTTTTTTTCTTCTTGAATCCATGGAAAGTAGCAGAAACACTCAAATAACACACGTAAATATCAGGTATGATTTACTTGTCACTTGTTGAACAGAATCTGTTGCAGGAATGACTCAAAGTCTGTTCACATCTCTGTGGTTAGATCAGTGTGCACAATAATGTGTCTTTGACCTTCATTATGTATGTTTTGATTATACGGTGTTGTAAATAAAATACAAATAATTAAAAAAAAACATTTGTTCAATCTCCTCACATTCTCTCTTACCTGCCTCAAAGTCAGTCACACTGATGGGCCATTAACAGCCTTTAGGGGAGGGCCCTTTGTGTCTCAGGTGAGAATCACTTAATATTCAAGGACATTGTCACTCCCTCGCATACAGGCTTTCAATCACAAAACATGTCTTAAAAAATTTTAATCAATGTATTGTTTTCTGTAAATGAGTAAGCAGAATGATTCTCACTTAATTGTGAAGTAAATATTCTAGCCAACAAGACTGATAACTCTAAAGTCTTATTCAGGACTATTTAGTGTGGGTTTTATGGCCTTATTTCAGCTACATTTTTTTTCCCAAAACTTACTAACCACGCATAATATTTTTTTTCTAAAAAGATACAAAGATGTACATCCATCTTGGTCACATAATATTGTAGCAAAGTTTGTGCTGAATATAAAAACAAATACATGTTGGTCAATAGTATGTTATAAGTAGCTGAAATAAGCACAAATATCAGGACATGTCAAAACCTCTCAAGGGCCCCAAAATCACCTCAGACCCCAGAGGGTTAATGTACACACAGCACCCCATATTGACAGAAAAACACAGAATTGTTGATATTTTTGCAGATTTATTAAAAAAGAAAAACTGAAATATCACATGGGCCTAAGTATTCAGACCCTTTGCTCAGTATTTAAGTCAGGGCTCTGGCTGGGCCATTCAAGAACAGTCACGGAGTTGTTGTGAAGCCACTCCTTCGTTATTTTAGCTGTGTGCTTAGGGTCATTGTCTTGTTGGAAGGTAAACCTTCGGCCCAGTCTGAGGTCCTGAGCACTCTGGAGAAGGTTTTCGTCCAGGATATCCCTGTACTTGGCCGCATTCATCTTTCCCTCGATTGCAACCAGTCGTCCTGTCCCTGCAGCTGAAAAACACCCCCATAGCATGATGCTGCCACCACCATGCTTCACTGTTGGGACTGTATTGGACAGGTGATGAGCAGTGCCTGGTTTTCTCCACACATACCGCTTAGAATTAAGGCCAAAAAGTTCTATCTTGGTCTCATCAGACCAGAGAATCCTTCAGGTGTTTTTTAGCAAACTCCATGCGGGCTTTCGCATGTCTTGCACTGAGGAGAGGCTTCCGTCGGGCCACTCTGCCATAAAGCCCCGACTGGTGGAGGGCTGCAGTGATGGTTGACTTTCTACAACTTTCTCCCATCTCCCGAATGCATCTCTGGAGCTCAGCCACAGTGATCTTTGGGTTCTTCTTTACCTCTCACCAAGGCTCTTCTCCCCCGATAGCTCAGTTTGGCCGGACGGCCAGCTCTAGGAAGGGTTCTGGTCGTCCCAAACGTCTTCCATTTAAGGATTATGGAGGCCACTGTGCTCTTAGGAACCTTAAGTGCAGCAGAATTTTGTTTGTAACCTTGGCCAGATCTGTGCCTTGCCACAATTCTGTCTGAGTTCTTCAGGCAGTTCCTTTGACCTCATGATTCTCATTTGCTCTGACATGCACTGTGAGCTGTAAGGTCTTATATAGACAGGTGTGTGGCTTTCCTAATCAAGTCCAATCAGTATAATCAAACACAGCTGGACTCAAATGAAGGTGTAGAACCATCTCAAGGATGATCAGAAGAAATGGACAGCACCTGAGTTAAATATACGAGTGTCACAGCAAAGGGTCTGAATACTTAGGACCATGTGATATTTCAGTTTTTCTTTTTTAATAAATCTGCAAAAATGTCAACAATTCTGTGTTTTTCTGTCAATATGGGGTGCTGTGTGTACATTGAGGAAATAAGAAAATCCTATAAGAAAAAACTTAGGCGCCAAATAATTTTTTTTAGGTGCCACAGAATAAAAGTGTTTTATTTTATTATTATTATCCTACATTTTAACATTTCAATCATACTGTCATGCGTTTATGTCTCATCTTTTCTTGACTTTATCAGCATTTTAATAGATGATCAGGTCAACCTGGGAACTAAGGTTCACTTTAAGTGAGAACTAAATGTCTTTTCCAACTTGAAATATACAGTCACAAAGAATTGTTCGTTACACAGAATCTGTACCAATATCATGGACCATAAGCATCACTTGGCCACTGAGTGTAGTTTGGGCTCCTCCTCAGTGCATCCTATAAATGTTGTCATGTCTTTCACACATTCAGTCTGTTTTTCTTCATTAGTAAAATGCTATTTTATAGGAGGAGTTGAATCATGTAGACAACAGATTAAATAAAAATATTAATATGCAATAGCGCATAAATATAGCAAAATGCTCCTTTATAGTTATTTTTCTAGCTGACTGATGAGCTTATGGTTATTCTGAGGTAAAAGTATTATTAGTTGCAATGTTTACAAGCTTTACACATTTTCCTCAGTTTGAAAAACTGAATGAGCTTTTACATGAGACATTTCAGTAAGTTGTACTGTAGGATCTCTTATAAAATAGCCTAGCTTTTGATGTTAATTCATGTTCATACTATAGTAGTAAATGGAAAGATATAGGTTCACTTGCTGCTTGAACTGAGGCGCAAAAGCGATCGCGCCTGCCGCATTAAAGAGCGCCAAACCCGTATCGTTTGAATATCGTTATGAATTTGGCATCATTTTAAAGCAGATACTTGGTTTATTAAAAAGTACCAAAGCACAAAGCTTTTTGCGATTACTGGACGGCAAGTGTGCTACAAATATGAAGTTCACGTATTAACAGCATATATAGACTAAGATTTTGGTAAGAAGAAGCCATATTAGTAAGGATTATAAATGAGAATTATTAACGATATTTCCAATATCCACACAGCTGACAGCTTTAACTGTTGTAGTTTGTTGAAGTTGTGCAGGAAATAGACACGGCTTTTCTGCACTTTCACCTGCACATCTCCGTCATTTCAATCTCTCTCGCGCTGCACAACTGAGCTGCGTTTAGTAGACTGTGCGTCAGCGCTGCTGTGCGGCAGAGACGAGGACTGTTTGAAACTTTTCCACTAAAACTTTGCTGCGCATCGTCTTTTAATTTTAAGTTTAATATGGGAACATAAAAGATGTGATCGCAAAACAATTGCATGCAAATTTTTATGTCATAACATGTAAATGTATATAGTTGCCAGTGGCGACCTCAGCAAAAACATCACTCGCAAATTAATATTTTTAGTCGCAGTCTGGAGCCCTGAGAATGTTTTATTAAATTTTTTAAACAAGACTTAATATCTTCATTTTGCATCAAGTAAATGTACCTTGATTTAAAAAGGAAGTTCAGATATTTGTATTGGAAAAGAAAAAAAAAAAATGAGGGGAAGATATTCATTTTTTTGCAGTGCATGCTAAATTTATTGCCATAACTTTATGAATTTATGACTTTCGGCTCCTTTTCAAAGCATAAATTTGTACACAGGTCTTAATCCACAAAATTCCACAGATATAAAATCCTAGCGAGCTGCCGAAACACCATTTTTAGTAACTGGAAAATTACTAGCATGTCAATTATACATTGGTCAATTGCATTACTGCACTTTTTGATGCAAATATTAATCTCACCTGTCAAAATCATCATCTTCTAGTTCATCAGCCATGGCCCACTCCTCATCCTCCTCCAGATCCACCATCATACTCAACATCTGAGGTACTAAACATTTAAGAGCAAAAATTATTAAACTTCACAGCAGAAAACCTACTATTTGGCAAGAAATTAACAGTGTTGGGAGAGTAACTAATTAGCATTGCTACCAGCTTCATTTTTCTGAAGTGTGACACTAATGCAAAATGTCAAAATGCACGTTATGTTGTATGGTACGGTGCACTTTTTGTAGCTTTAAGCTTGACAAGTTTCACTTTCATTAGCTTTGACTGTGGTAATTAGTGTTGTAACATACGAAGCGTTAAATGCCCCTCTCTTACCGCTCTGAGCAACGATGTTGGTGTGTTTTCTCAGCATTGCAGCAGCGGTTTCAGACAGTGTGACAATGACTTCCAGAGCCAGCTGCCGCTGCATGTTTGTAAGGTTGGTGTCTGCACACAACTGGAGTCAAATGAGGAAAAACATTTTAATCAGATTATAATTGTTATTCTGCATTCCTCAACATGCTTACACACCCACGATAACATGTTTCTGCAACCGGGCTGTGGAAACTGCATGAGAATGACAACTTCCAAGCATTGAATCACAGAGATCGATATGTGCCTGTTTAATAAAACCTCATGGATCAGCACAGACGAGCTGCCTCAAGGAACCACCAGGCACAACTGAACACGTTAATAACGCAAGAGATGCATACACAGTTTGGGATTAGCAAGACGACAGAATTAAAGAAATCTCTTCTGCTCATCAAGGCTGCATTTTTTTTGTAATCAAATACAGTAAAATTGTGAAATATTATTGCAATTTAAAAACCATTTTCTATGTGAATTTATTCCTGTGATGCACAGCTTCATTACTCCAGTCTTCAGTGTCACATGATCCTTCAGAAATCATTCTAATATGATTACATCTAATATTCAGATTTGATCACAGAAATAAATTACATTTTACAACATTCACATAGAAAAGTTTTTAAATTGTAATTTCACAATTTTAAGTTTTTTTCCCCCTGTATATTTTGATCAAATGCAGCCAGTTACAACCAGTTTCCATGTTGGCTCACCTTCAGGCTCAGTTGGAGAGTGGCTTCCAGGTTTGGTCTTAGGTATTTGGGGGCTGTGTCTGCAATCTCCACCAATGACTTCAGCACAGAGTCGTCACCATGGTAACAGGATTCATTCACCGCCTGATTGGAGAAAGAAAGATTCTTGTAGTGCACTTGGTTTTGCGGGGCTCAACACTAAAGACTTTTCTGCAGTTGTTCAGATTTTTAATTTCCCTGCAAAAAAAAAAAAAAAAAAAAAAAAAAAAAAAAAAAAAGCCTAGTTTTTTGTTGTTGTTGTTTTGACCCATGCTAATAAATAAGGTTGTTACAACAACATTTTAGATGCCAGTGAAATTTCACAAACATAGAAATTTCTTGATTCCACGAAAAAAAAAAACTACTAGCCGAACTAATATAAAATCCGAACATTATAGTAGTCAGCAATATAATTTACAAAACAAATTATACAATACAGTGTTTCCCACAGGATTTTGTGACACTTGTGGGGGCAGATGACGTCACATTAATTTGTATATTTAAGACGTCATTGCGTCAAGCTTGCTTTCAGATTTTCTACTCTATGAACTGTCACATACTGTAATACAACTGAATGCCCAATAAAGCTGTTAACATTTACATATTTTCTGTTGTCATACATAAAACAGGTATAAATAGTGACTAAACACGACCCATAAATACATGTTCAGGGCTCGCAAAATCGCTAGCCCGACGTCCCGGGGCTATTGTGTTTTCCAGTCGGGCTACCAAAATGTATCACTGCCCTGCCCGACGGGCTACCTCCCCACGGGTTCTTAAAAACTCCTAAAGTGAGTTGTATCAAACTTACGGCCATAAAAAGTTTTAAATATGTTAAATGGTATAAGAAATGTATTTTCCAGCTCTCAAACCTGCCAATCTGAAGGAAATGCTGTGGCGTTTGAGGTAATTTGTGAATTAGCATAGATTTATAGTCTAAATAAAACAATTTGCAACCGTTACTATATTACACTTGTATACAAAACTTTGTATTATGCTTGTTATAAAGTGTGTGACGTCACGTGCACTACCGCCGGTGGCAACAGACAACCGCGGTGACGACCGACCACCGCGGTGACGCGGTTGTCACAAAGACCGTCACAGCCCTACTTTTGTAGTACAAAGCCATACATACTAGGCTATATGACTACAAAATCATAGTTCGTTTTTTCTAAACAATAATAATTAGTTTCTCAGATATAAAATGTATTTTTTTTGTTTACGATAGTACAAAGCATGCGTGAGTCTATAAAACATATATATAAAAAGATGCTCCTGATATTATCATGCTCACAAATGTTTTTGTTGTGTATTTTTTTTAATCAGGTACCTGCACCACAGATGAATCCTGATGACTTTCTTCAAACTCAGAATCAGATGTCCAACTACACTGATATTATATGGTAAAACAAGCTCCTTGACCACTGAATATGTTTTTTTTCTTCTTGAATCCATGGAAAGTAGCAGAAACACTCAAATAACACACGTAAATATCAGGTATGATTTACTTGTCACTTGTTGAACAGAATCTGTTGCAGGAATGACTCAAAGTCTGTTCACATCTCTGTGGTTAGATCAGTGTGCACAATAATGTGTCTTTGACCTTCATTATGTATGTTTTGATTATACGGTGTTGTAAATAAAATACAAATAATTAAAAAAAAACATTTGTTCAATCTCCTCACATTCTCTCTTACCTGCCTCAAAGTCAGTCACACTGATGGGCCATTAACAGCCTTTAGGGGAGGGCCCTTTGTGTCTCAGGTGAGAATCACTTAATATTCAAGGACATTGTCACTCCCTCGCATACAGGCTTTCAATCACAAAACATGTCTTAAAAAATTTTAATCAATGTATTGTTTTCTGTAAATGAGTAAGCAGAATGATTCTCACTTAATTGTGAAGTAAATATTCTAGCCAACAAGACTGATAACTCTAAAGTCTTATTCAGGACTATTTAGTGTGGGTTTTATGGCCTTATTTCAGCTACATTTTTTTTCCCAAAACTTACTAACCACGCATAATATTTTTTTTCTAAAAAGATACAAAGATGTACATCCATCTTGGTCACATAATATTGTAGCAAAGTTTGTGCTGAATATAAAAACAAATACATGTTGGTCAATAGTATGTTATAAGTAGCTGAAATAAGCACAAATATCAGGACATGTCAAAACCTCTCAAGGGCCCCAAAATCACCTCAGACCCCAGAGGGTTAATGTACACACAGCACCCCATATTGACAGAAAAACACAGAATTGTTGATATTTTTGCAGATTTATTAAAAAAGAAAAACTGAAATATCACATGGGCCTAAGTATTCAGACCCTTTGCTCAGTATTTAGTAGAAGCACCCTTTTGATTTAATACAGCCATGAGTCTTTTTGGGAAAGATGCAATAAGTTTATTTGGGGATCCTCTGCCATTCCTCCTTGCAGATCCTCTCCAGTTCTGTCAGGTTGGATGGTAAACGTTGGTGGACAGCCATTTTTAGGTCTCTCCAGAGATGCTCAATTGGGTTTAAGTCAGGGCTCTGGCTGGGCCATTCAAGAACAGTCACGGAGTTGTTGTGAAGCCACTCCTTCGTTATTTTAGCTGTGTGCTTAGGGTCATTGTCTTGTTGGAAGGTAAACCTTCAGCCCAGTCTGAGGTCCTGAGCACTCTGGAGAAGGTTTTCGTCCAGGATATCCCTGTACTTGGCCGCATTCATCTTTCCCTCAATTGCAACCAGTCGTCCTGTCCCTGCAGCTGAAAAACACCCCCACAGCATGATGCTGCCACCACCATGCTTCACTGTTGGGACTGTATTGGACAGGTGATGAGCAGTGCCTGGTTTTCTCCACACATACCGCTTAGAATTAAGGCCAAAAAGTTCTATCTTGGTCTCATCAGACCAGAGAATCCTTCAGGTGTTTTTTTAGCAAACTCCATGCGGGCTTTCATGCGTCTTGCACTGAGGAGAGGCTTCCGTCGGGCCACTCTGCCATAAAGCCCCGACTGGTGGAGGGCTGCAGTGATGGTTGACTTTCTACAACTTTCTCCCATCTCCCGAATGAATCTCTGGAGCTCAGCCACAGTGATCTTTGGGTTCTTCTTTACCTCTCTCACCAAGGCTCTTCTCCCCCGATAGCTCAGTTTGGCCGGACGGCCAGCTCTAGGAAGGGTTCTGGTCGTCCCAAACGTCTTCCATTTAAGGATTATGGAGGCCACTGTGCTCTTAGGAACCTTAAGTGCAGCAGAATTTTTTTTGTAACCTTGGCCAGATCTGTGCCTTGCCACAATTCTGTCTCTGAGCTCTTCAGGCAGTTCCTTTGACCTCATGATTCTCATTTGCTCTGACATGCACTGTGAGCTGTAAGGTCTTATATAGACAGGTGTGTGGCTTTCCTAATCAAGTCCAATCAGTATAATCAAACACAGCTGGACTCAAATGAAGGTGTAGAACTATCTCAAGGATGATCAGAAGAAATGGACAGCACCTGAGTTAAATATACGAGTGTCACAGCAAAGGGTCTGAATACTTAGGACCATGTGATATTTCAGTTTCTTTAATAAATCTGCAAAAATGTCAACAATTCTGTGTTTTTCTGTCAATATGGGGTGCTGTGTGTACATTGAGGAAAAAAAAATTAACTTAAATGATTTTAGCAAATGGCTGCAATATAACAAAGTGAAAAATTTAAGGGGGTCTGAATACTTTCCGTACCCACTGTAAATATATAGATTTTTATAAAGTTTTATTTTATATATAAATATATAATTTTATTTATATATATATATATAAATTTTATCATTTTTAGTAACTGGAAAATTACTAGCATGTCAATTATACATTGGTCAATTGCATTACTGCACTTTTTGATGCAAATATTAAATCTCACCTGTCAAAATCATCATCTTCTAGTTCATCAGCCATGGCCCACTCCTCATCCTCCTCCAGATCCACCATCATACTCAACATCTGAGGTACTAAACATTTAAGAGCAAAAATTATTAAACTTCACAGCAGAAAACCTACTATTTGGCAAGTAATTAACAGTGTTGGGAGAGTAACTAATTAGAATTGCTACCAGCTTCATTTTTCTGAAGTGACACTAATGCAAAATGTCAAAATGCACGTTATGTTGCATGGTACGGTGCACTTTTTGTAGCTTTAAGCTTGACAAGTTTCACTTTCATTAGCTTTGAGTGTGGAAATTAGTGTTGTAACATACGAAGCGTTAAATGCCCCTCTCTTACCGCTCTGAGCAACGATGTTGGTGTGTTTTCTCAGCATTGCAGCAGCGGTTTCAGACAGTGTGACAATGACTTCCAGAGCCAGCTGCCGCTGCATGTTTGTAAGGTTGGTGTCTGCACACAACTGGAGTCAAATGAGGAAAAACATTTTAATCAGAATATAATTGTTATTCTGCATTCGTCTCAATCTTTTAAAAGGTCACATGGTTTAAAGTGAGTCTTCGTGCATCATTGTCACTTTGAAAGCAGGACAGGGTTTTAGTCTGAGGCTCAACATGCTTACACACCCACGATAACATGTTTCTGCAACCGGGCTGTGGAAGCTGCATGAGAATGACAACTTCCAAGCATTGAATCACAGAGATCGATATGTGCCTGTTTAATAAAACCTCATGGATCAGCACAGACGAGCTGCCTCAAGGAACCACCAGGCACAACTGAACACGTTAATAACACAAGAGATGCATACACAGTTTGGGATTAGCAAGACGACAGAATTAAAGAAATCTCTTCTGCTCAAGGCTGCATTTTTTTTTGTAATCAAATACAGTAAAATATTATTGCAATTTAAAAACCATTTCCTATGTGAATTTATTCCTGTGATGCACAGCTGAATTTTCAGCATCATTACTCCAGTCTTCAGTGTCACATGATCCTTCAGAAATCATTCTAATATGATTACATCTAATATTCAGATTTGATCACAGAAATAAATTACATTTTACAACATACACATAGAGAAGTTTTTAAATTGTAATTTCACAATTTTAAGTTTTTTTCCCCCTGTATATTTTGATCAAATGCAGCCAGTTACAACCGGTTTCCATGTTGGCTCACCTTCAGGCTCAGTTGGAGAGTGGCTTCCAGGTTTGGTCTTAGGTATTTGGGGGCTGTGTCTGCAATCTCCACCAATGACTTCAGCACAGAGTCGTCACCTTGGTAACAGGATTCATTCACCGCCTGATTGAAGAAAGAAAGATTCTTGCAGTGCACTTGGTTTTTGCAGGGCTCAACACTAAAGACTTTTCTGCAGTTGTTCAGATTTTTAATTTCCCTGCAAAAAAAAAAAAAAAAAAAAAAAAAAAAAAAAAAAAAAAAAAGCACAGCCTAGTTTTTTTGTTGTTGTTTTGACCCATGCTAATAAGGGTTGTTACAACAACATTTTAGATGCCAGTGAAATTTCACAAACATTGAAATTTCTTGATTCCACGGAAAGAAAAAAAAACAAACAAAAAAAAAACACTACTAGCCGAACTAATATAAAGTCCGAACATTATAGTCGTCAGCAATATAATTTACAAAACAAATAAATTATACAATACAGTGTTTCCCACAGGATTTTGTGACACTTGTGGCAGCAGGTGACGTCACATTAATTTGCATATTTAAGACATCATTGCATCAAGTTTGCTTTCAGATTTTCTACTCTATGAACTGTCACATACTGTAATACAACTGAATGCCCAATAAAGCTGTTAACATTTACATATTTTCTGTTGTCATACATAAAACAGGTATAAATAGTGACTAAACACGACCCATAAATACATGTTCAGGGCTCGCAAAATCGCTAGCCCGACGTCCCGGGGCTATTGTGTTTTCCAGTCGGGCTACCAAAATGTATCACTGCCCTGCCCGACGGGCTACCTCCCCACGGGTTCTTAAACTCCTAAAGTGAGTTGTATCAAACTTACGGCCATAAAAAGTTTTAAATATGTTAAATGGTATGAGAAATGTAATTATATTTTCAAGAGCTCTACGGTTGGTGACGGAAAGACAAGAGTCACGATACTGGATTCAACTTCAAAAGGCGATGATGTCATTGAATAAACATGAGCTGCACTTTAAGTCAAAACGCAGATGTCTTTATTTGAATGTATCTGAAGGGAACCGACTGTCCTCAGAAACGTGTCGTTGGCAATTTAACTTAATTTAAGCTATAATTCCTGATTAATCAGCTTTTGAGCACGGAGCTGCTTTGTGTCCAATCGTTACCGGGGAAACCGCAATATTTCAGCGCTCCTAAAGCACCACCTCATGGCAGAGAATGAATTTGCATATCCAATAAGCCGTCTTGCCATTTATGGTCAGATCAATGCAAATATCAACTCCGCAAACACAGTTCTAAATGAGAAGGAAGTCAGTGCCTTCTAAACAATTAAGACAGTAATATTTATATAAATTAACAAAGTCCTGAAGAAGGCTGTTGTTGCCGAAACGCGTAGATCTACTTTTAACTTATGACTTAAGCCCAGTACATTAAAGGCTTTTTATCTCACCACGTGAGTGCCTTGGAAGTATTTTGTCTACACAATTTATGCTTGATTTAACCCTTTTCATAATAATGGTCTAAAGGCTGAAATGCTGTTGTATAAAATTTGTTTTTGTGAAAACCTGTTTCTGAACTGTAAATCATGTAATTTTATGGCTCAATACTCTGTTACCATAGACATTGTCCAGCCCTGCTCACACTGTTCATTTTACTTGTGCACCTCTTAAAATGGGTCATAAATTGCCTTAAACTTATTTTTAAAAATTCTGCAGATACCCTGTAAATAGTGAAATAAAATTCCTTCCCTCATATTTGTTGATATTTGTGTATTGAAAGTATTTTTGATTGATTTAAACTCCTGTCTGATTATTATTATCATTAATATATATATAAATAAATATAAATAAATGGTCTTTTTTTTTTATTTGGGCTAGTTATATTAATTTTCGGGCTACCAAAATCAGAAGAGTACCTGCCCGAAGGGCTACCAGGGATTTTGAAATTTTGCGAGGCCTGATGTTAACCAGGAATCACACTATACTCCTTAAATCCTGATTTATAATTCCGACATCGTCTGATAAAATCAACATACATCTACACTAAAGAGACTATATGCGGTGGTTTTGGCTATTATCGTTTTCTTATTCAGCGCACTGCCTGCGTCTGAGTAACAAACTATGAGCATATTAACAGACGAATTATGTTCATATTTAAAAGTTGCTGTCCTCGGCCCTTTCATTCTCCAGTGTGAACTTGGCAAAAGGGTATATTCAAAAGCACATAAAGGGGGAACTAGTGAGCACTTTCTGAGTCATAAAACGTCAAAAGTTTCTGAAAGCACAAATTCAAAAGAGCTGACATGCATGTTACTGAGTAAAGGTGTGGTGAGGAGCTCTTCACCTGTAGGATGCCGGGAAGAAGGTCTGAAAAGTGTTTCAGCAAGGCTGTGCTGCTCTCATTGGACAGGACGAAGGAGGAAGCCGCACGCGCAGCCAGGGTTCGAATCTGAAAATGAAAGTTTAAAATTAGTCACTCTGGGAGGTTTATTCTGGTGCAATGTGACAAAACCAACAAGATGCACAGAAAAGAAAAAGCACTTAAAACAAAACCAGCACGACTAAAAAAAAGGAGCTTTAGAAAACCAGTACTTTATTGTGCATCACGTTTCATAAAGGCTTTCATCAGGGTTAAAAGACTACATAGCAGGGACAAAAACAAAAAAACAACATACTTAAATACAAAGAGCAAGTTCAAACTTGCAACCAACCAGTGAGGAAATCAAACATGTCAGATGATTTGTAAAAGTGGGATTTAGGATCCTCACGATATGATTCATAATGATTCTTGATCTTTTTAATGATTTTACCAACCTTGAATATAAAAACTTCTGCCTTTTAAATGAAGTACTATTTATAAAAAATAAACTCACAATCTTAATGATTTGATATCCTATCACAAGACACATCAGGAAAAAAGCACAATAATCGGGCAAAAATACACCATTAAAGTGGTGAAACTAACTAGTATTTTGTACTGAAAAACAAATATATATACACATTCTTAAAAGCATAAATATTTGTAAACACACACGATCAACTTATTCTCACTAAACTTCATTTTTCGAATTACATTTGAAATTATTTCAAGAACTTCTGGTCTTCAAATGTGATGGGGAAGCTAACGAGCTTGAGACACTGACCTGTGGGTTTTCCTGATCCTGCATACACTGAACCAACATGCGCTTGATCACTTCCAGGTAATGCTGCTGCTGATTGCCAAAGATAGCTGGGAAGTTCCTGTATGAGGAGGAAACAATTCAGAAGGAGAATTTCACAGCATAAACTAATTCTGATTCAGTTCTGGGCAAGTAATCAAAACTGTAGTAGCTTAAACTTTACGCACCAGAAAATGTGCAGCGCTGCTTCCCGGAGGCCGACGTCTTGAGAGTTCACCGAATCGAACAGGAACTTGAGGATCTCTGGCCACTGATTGTTGCCGTCATCATCTTGGGATAAAAACAAGGCATTAGTTCACATCGATGCCATTTGGTTCGGCTCATCCGAAGTACAAGAGTCAACTCACCGATGAGATTGCGAGAGAGCTCCGCAGCGATATCGCAGACCTTCTTGCGGATGTTGGAGGAGCATTCGGACTGGATTCCAGCGAGCAGCTCTGTCTTGATGGCCGTCTGCACGTCGATGGTCAGGCTGGGATAGACCTCCTCGAAAGACGAGGACAGCAGGCGCCGCAGCAGCACGGCTGCCATCTGCTTAACCTGTGGAGACGCATTTGAGAGCTTTACACAACTGTAGGGACGTGCTTTGCAAATAAAGCCACAGGTTCAAATGTGGGACTTAAAGTTTGAGAAAAACATACAGATGAATTAAAAGGAAGTTTACAACTGCAGGGTTGACTAATGACTGCAGCTTCCTGTCCAGGTGGAGACTAGGTCTTAAATAACTCTAGAGAGCATCTCGGGAGATCATCACACAAAAATGATGCATTATGCTGTGCTATATAAAGCATTAGCATTATGAGAAAACTTAACTAAGATAAGAACTCTTTTACTAAGTGAACTAGAAAACGTCACATTAAAAGACCATGAAAACAGAGGGATGTACGAGGACTTTTATAGGTTGACTGTCGCACTCTAGTTTCACATATCTATAAATATCTGAGGTCTGGAGACTGAAATGAGACAATAGGTGAAGTAAAGGCTTAAAATGCATTGAGAGGACAACTAGACAATGGGGCGGCATGTTTTGAGTAACCACGTTGTCATCTTGCCATTTGGGTGGTTAAAATGGTTAAAGATGTTCACTGGTGGGCTTTACACAATTTAATGTCATTTTTAACTGAACATTGCTTCTACTACATAGTTCTACTTCTCAATGTTTGGACTTTCTGGGTTAGTAAACATTCACAAATAAAATGTGTAATGTTTTGTCTGACAAAATGCATGAAAAAAAATTGCAATTTGTGATTAATAGTTATTACAGTTTAAAAAGTACTGACAAAGCTGAATAATAAAAAAAAAAAAGAAACTTCAAATTTAAATTTTGAAGTTTGAATTTGAAATTTTGAAACTGAAGTGGTTTAAGCTGAAAAAACTAAATTGCTAATTGGGAATAAACCAAAACTGAACTAAAACTGAAGTAAAAGACATTCTGAATTGATTTTGTTATTTAAAATAAGTTGTTTTCATTTATTAAATTCTGTAAATAAGTCATTTGTGGTGGCGTTTTTTTATATAAAAAAAAACACCACCACAAATGACTTATTTACAGAATTTAATAAATGAAAACTTATTTTAAGTAACAAAATCAATTCAGAATAATAAAACTAAACACTAAATTAAGACCAGCAATTAAAAAAAGAAACGTTTGCAGTGATTTTTTTGCACAGCTGCACAATTAAAAAAAAAAAGTGATTGTAAATCAATAATAATTACATTCTTTTGTTTGTGATTGCTACTAAAAATTATTCAAACAAAAGAATTATTGAAGTATATAACTTAAGTAAAAATACAAAGTACAACGGATCAAGTACGGTAATATTTAAAGCTGCCCACGCTTCCCTCTAAAACAGTGCTTATTTAATTAAATCTCAGCCTTTAATTGATTTAAACAATTAAACATGCAGCCCTACCCAAACTCAGCTACAAATTGTGAAACAACAGTTACCACACTGGGTTTAAAAGAGGTTTACGGAGGGTTAAGTGTGCTGTGAAAGCCTGCCTGCTCTTGCAAAGTCAAAACCTCAACTATAACTCAAGCTCTGAACCGTCGCAGGTTAGTCTGAATAAGTTGCGGGTCTCATCTTGAGCAATCAGTTTTTCCAGGAATCGAATTCAACAAGCGTAAACAAGGTCCAGTCTGAAGAACACCAGTGTCTCCATTTACCCTCGCCCACTCACGGTCAGCACAACGAAGTTACTCAACTACTAACAACATCTCAACGACCTCGAGACAACAGCACACCATCTGACCCTGAGAGAGCAGGTATGAGGCATAATGGACGGTGTAAACAAAGCACTTTCTGCCATTTATGCTGTTTAAAGACAGTGCATAGAGTCTAAATGGATGCCTGGAATAAATATTACAGCTGTGATGACAGTAAACCGACTCTCACGTACCTCCTCGGCAGCGGACGCATCACGGATAGCCTGCAGTAAAAATGTGATCTTCGTCTGACCGGGGATGGTGTCATACGTATCCTACAAGAACAAATGAAGGTAATGAGCACCAACATAATTTATACATATAGATATTTGAAAGACCTTTTTAAAATGGAACAAGGAATCAGCTGTGTTTTCTTAAAGGGATAGGTCACCCAAAAATGAAAATCATTATCACTAACCCACCTTCACGTTGTTCCAAACCTGTACGAGTTTCTTTCCTCTATTGAAGACAAACGACAACAATTTGTAGAATGTTAGTAACCAAACAGTTGCCAGAAGCCATTGACTTCCACAGTATATATTTTTTTTTCTCCATACTATGGAAGTCAATGGCTACCAGCAACATTTTGGTTACCAACATTCTTCAAAATATCAGAAGAAAACAATTCATACAGGTTTGGAATAACATGAGGGTGAGGAAATCGTTGTATTATATTTGTAAAAGTTGCACTAGCAACATTTCAAGTTTAGAAATATCAAACCAATCTCCATTACTTCTCAATTCACTTCACACACACAAAAAAAAAACACTTAAGGCTTGAATACCAGTAGAAACAGCTTTTACAAATAACTGTTCTTTTGAGTCACAGAATATTGCTGGTTGTGTGGCACTTCTGTGGTGTATTTTTTTCGAATGACGTGATAATTTCTTACTTGTATTCTTATTTGGATTAAATGACTATTTGAGTCCAATGTTTGGTTAGACTTTAAAGATTAATTTGAGATTGTGACTAGAGAGTTGCAAAATAGTGAAGTTCCAGCTCAATATTCATCTTGTTTTCCAGTGCAAATTTCTAAAAGATTCTTAATGCGTACATTTACTTGAGATGCAAAGTGATGCAAAAAAACAACGGATAAATTACACAAAACAAGAACAAATTTTCCAATGACTTAATTCAAAGGGAAACATTTTCATTCCTCAATTGTCAGAAATGCGTTTTCGTTTTAAGCATAAACTAACCTAATTGTTCAGTTTTTCAAGAATTCATATTATATTTGCATCAAGCAAATGCATCTTGATTTGAGGATGCTTAGATATTAATGTTGGAAAACAAACACTAAGGCATTGATTTTTTGCAATGCATCCATCATTTAATGCCCTGCTCTAATTTCAGACTTTAAGGCCTTATTTGTGGAATTAGGACATGCAAAAACCCTGAAAGACTCCCAAACTTCAAATGTTTTTGCACAGTAAACATTACAACTTTAAAAGCAAAATAAGTTAATTCTGTTCATCCAGGAGTAAAGAGACCAACTAAACCTCTTAAGATGTTCATTTTGCACGAGTCAAACAGATTCTTGGAGTCCAGAATGCCTGGAATGAACGGTGCAATGGGAATGTGTAATCAAAACAAGGAAGTCGCACACCTCAAAGCTTTCAGAAAATTAATAGCAATAATTCCATGGGACTGTCAGACATAAGAGTGACATCAGCTGATTTCTGGGGCCAGTTGGCCCTTGTCACGCTGTGAGCGTCTGAGTCAGTTTCCGCTGAGCATTAGCGTGCCGCTGGTCAAGCATTGTCTGTGCTAAAGGAAAGTGCTGACCGATGGCAGAGATGAGTGATAAGACCTAATGACCCATCCTGATCCACATGAGCTCAGGTTTGAACTGCCCACAGATAAAGAAGCCCCTAACAAAAGACTAGTCTGAACATGTGCCAATGGGGAACCCAGTTTGGGGGGGGTTGGGGATTCGAATTTGCCGCGAAATCTGGGACGCTGGTGACCTTCCATGCAAAAGTGGGTTTATAAGATTGTATTTAAATATAACGAGAAACCTAAAATGTCCATGCGATTGAAAGCACACCCCTGACCCAAATCCAAAGTGTTTCCATAACATGACAGTATGAATGGGCATCTTTTGTGATAAGCTCATCTCATGGCGTTAAGATGGGTGTAAAGTTACTGTTTAATGAGTGAAATACAAGACTCGCCACAATAGCGACGATAAAGAGCTTTTAAATATTCATCATTCTTCTAAGAAATGTAGTTTGATTATCGTGTTGCTTGTTGAGGGGAGATAAAAATAAAGTAACGTTAAACGTATGCAAAGTACAAGCAGATTGCGATTTTGTTTGTGTGGTCGGCGCTCGTCACTTTGACAGTTCTCGGAAAATAAGACGCAAATGTGACTCGTTTAAAACCTTCACATGGCTGAAATACCGATTTAACGACCCGTTCGAGCAGCTCAAGCCGATCTGAGCGACACCAGAGCCCGGTTCGCAGCGTCACAGGAGCCGCTGCTCGAATAATAACGCAAAAACTGGAAAGACGACGTTAAAAGATTAAATCAGAAAAACATCTGATTTATATGCGTTTTAACCGAGACGGGACACAAACACGTATTGCACATGTTTGTAATGCTGGTTAGGCCACGTTGATACGCAACGCACGACAGTGATGTCCGATTCGCGAACGAATCGCTCATTTGAGTCGATTCCTTGAAATGATTCGGTCGAATTGAGGGCTTGATTGATTTCGAAATTGCATCTCTTTCGTATTACGCCTGCAATACCTGTATGACAGATAGTAAGATTAATATGAGTGTATGCTAAACCGAATTCAGTGTTTGTAAATCCGACAGTGTGCAGAGTGAAAAACAATATCACAACCTCAAAATAATCCGTATATCTTAATCTTTAAATGTATAACCAAACATATCGCAATCAAATAATTTAATCCAAAATAAGATCACTGAATTTAAATAAGAAAAAATAAATAAATCACAACATACGTCAATCGACAAAATAACGTTACATACACCACAAAAGTAAAGTAAAGAGGCACACGACGAGCAGTTTTGTGCGATGACTCAAAAGAGCAGAGGAATTTGTTTCTGGAGTTGGTTCGTTGAAACGAATCGACTCTCTGAAGTGATTCGGAGCCGCATAGCAGCAGCGCGCGCTTCACACATGTGCTGGGCCAGAGCGAGGCTGAGCGGCCCGCGCTAACACTGCGAACAGATATCACGTTAGACTTCCCGACATACATCCACACAAAGCGGTCCCGAGCCGACTTCCATACCTCGGATTGCTTCCTGACGGTGTTGTCAGGGCTCATCAGGTTGCTCAGTAAGAGGTAGAACTGCTGCTGCTCCGCCATCGCTGCTGGATTCAGAAAGAGAGACGAGCGAATGCAAGCCGGCAGGGGAAGCGACCTCTGACACCAGACGGCATGAACGGAGGGACGTGATTGGCTCCCGACGCGCCGTCTCTGCGCCGCTGATTGGCTAACGCTTGTGAATGAGATTAAATGATTGGCGTGGTTGGTGCGTTGGGCTGTCAGTCATCGAGACGCACAAGGGACTTTGATATAATTCAGCTGCTGATCATCCCGTTGGCTGCGGAACCCGGGTAAAGTCGAAGTGGGCGGAGTCTAGACGGACGCAATGACGTCGTTGCAAAATAAGTGCGACTGTAAACGCGGGAAATTATCCTGTGAAAAATTTTAAAGGCGTGTCTGCTGTAAAATATTATGATTATGTATTTGGCGCAGAGCCGGCGCCAGCGCAGCACTGATGGCGACTGAGGTAACGAAAGGGGGCGATGACGTAGCGCAAAGTAAAAATAAATAAATAAATAAAAACATATGTGGCCCATTCACGTATTTGTCGGACCGTAAACAAGCCTGCCTGCACTACTACTACAACTATTAGAATACTGGGTTCACACACAGATAGTGTTTTGGTCGCGAGACAGCTCAGTGGAAGAGTTTTTTTTTTCTTTTACTTTTCAGTGCAGTGTTTTAGAATGATGTATTAAGTGTGGAGAAGCTGCTATAAAAGACGAGAGCGCAGCATTCAAATTCAAACACATCCGTAGCGCATTTACTTGAAATACAATGGAAAATACCGCAGTGGAATGAAAAATGCGTTCTGAGTGAATGACCTTACTAAAAGTTAGCCTACTTAGCAAATACAGATGTCAGAGTATAATAAAACAAAATCACATCAAATTCGAAAATCTGACATCCAGGAAATAACATGTCTTAGGGCAGCAGTTTTACCACAAATACGGGCCGCTGCTGGCCAAATGTGTGCCCTAAGCAGAATTGTATTGTTGTGCCCCCTCCCCAAAATATTATGGAAGTAAAAAAAAAAACTATAGGGGGTCGAAGACCTTTAACCTGTTAACTAGCACCAGGACGCCAGCGTCCTCAGAGCTCTTTGTTTGCACACGTCATTGTTTTCAAACAGATAAAGTAAAACAGGACAAAATGAATCTTGACAAACTATATATCATTTTGAAGGTCTAAGCCTCTAGCATCGACGACAGATCGCTGTTTTTCGATAGAAAGCTTATACGGAATGTATTTGCTAAATTTGTGTAAGCAGTACACATCAAAACATGTTTAGGAAACTCGCAGCACATACCGTATTCATCCTGATAACGACTCTCAAATGTATCCACTGCTGTAAATCCTGGTTTCGTTTGAAAGATAAGGGTCCAGTGAACAACATTCCATCGAGCACTTTTAGTCCAAAGAAACAACAACGCTGTAATTTAGATCGTAATCCTTTGTTTACGTCTGATCTCTTGAGGGAGAGCTATTGTTTGTGTCCGTTATGGAACAAACTACGCTCAAAAACAGCGTCTTGGTGGTAAAAAAACAGCACGATTTTGTAGCAGACAATGTCCCAAACAGAATGAAACCATCCAAAAAAAAAAAAGTCAAAGATACACGGAAGATTGATTATTTGAATTCTGGCGCTCCCTCGCGACGCGCATGACGCACGCTGTGACGCACCTGTCATCTGATGGGGCGTATCTTAGCGATCTTTTAGCACTATAAAAAAAAAAGAAAAAACATTTTTTTTTTCTTCAGCAGCAGTTTTCATATATGTTTGCGTGTTTTGTGGAGAATGGGCCTGTATCTGTGTGATTAACATCCGTATAGCTGATAATCAGCATCTGATTACTGACTGTTCACAGATATCAGTGTGAATGCAGTCTATATAAAAGTCCATTATAATGTGAATATTGACTATATTGGGCAGCCATCAGTATGATTAGCATATGTATGAATGATCATCAGCAAGTGATTACTAATGTATGAGCAGGGGAGCATCTGTTTGTCAGGAAATCAGTATGTACTTAAGTTATTTTTTTATTATTATTATTGTTTTTTTTTTCATCACTCAAAAATTATTATTATTGTATTTTTCTAGTGCTCAAATAAATCACTTATACGATGTCTAAGATTCTGTCTACTGTTTTATAATTGAAAAACTGCAGTGGCATGTATAAAGACTAATAGTTTGTAGTAGAACCCTTCAATAATTTGGTAAATATTTTTCCTCAAACGGGGGGGGGGGGGGGGGGAGGAGGACTAGAAAAATGTCTGCAGGAATCTCATTTTTCATGGTATCTTCTTCAGATTTGAAATATAAACTCATGAGACATGTGACTTTCAGCCCATTACTTTTCTGGATTTCTCCAGGATTTATTTCATGTATTTTTATATGAATATTTAAAAAAATTCAGTGTGGTACAATTTTTATCAAGGCACTTCAGTGTCTATAACTTTTTATATTTTTGAGCATCATCAACTCTGGATGATGGATAGTAAAGGTCAAAGGGTCTTCTTTCCAAAAACACCACAATTGTGTGTGTGGCACACTGAAGTCAGGAACTGTTACCATTTTAAGTTAGTTAGTCATTTTCAGCTGTGATTCCCAATATGGGGGGTGCTAGTTAACATTAATAAAATATAAAAGTAAACAAATAAATAAATTTTAATTAAATTGAATTATTTACAAATTACAGTTACCACCTATGGCTATGATTTTATTAATACAGCTGTCGGATTGATTTTATAATCCAAAGCATTCAGAAATCATACAAAAGAAAATTAAGCAGCTTTACTATGATAAAACATGGTTCATTTTTGTAAGGGTTGTGATGTTCACATGTTTTTCTTGAAGAAATTATAGAGGCTGTAGCATTTCTATTGCAAAAATGTGGCCAAAAATAAAAGATTAAGTGGATATTTTAATTAAATATTTGGTCGATATTAAAGGACTTGATCGTCCTGTGTGACAGCAGCAATTACCAGCCTTTGGTGCCCTTTGCAGGCATTTGTAATAATATGTAGCCTAATGTACATACATTTTATATTTTGTATTACTTTATGTATTTTAACAGTGTTATGCAATGAATCAATATGATTACCTATAAGTAATTAACCGATCATTATTGCCTCATTGTTTTATATAATGTTTTATAAGTCATTTTAAAGGCTATTGTTCGCTTAGGTCTGTTTTTATAACCACACACAAAAAAAAAAAAAATCTCAATACTTATTTGTAAATTATTATTTGAAGTAACAAAACCACGGTTAATTTGTGGTTACCTTGGCAACAAGAACATGGAAACTCAAAGAGAATATTAAGGCAGATGCTGATGGTGAAATTATTACCGACATTATTAACGTCAAAAGTTTCACAGGATTATGAACGTACATGAAAATGATGCACGGGCTTCATCTTGGGCTTTTTTCTTTTTCCTTTCTGGGCCCTGGACTGCTGATGTCTTTTCCCGGGCATAGTTATCGATCATTTATGATAATTTGCATTCAGCCGCGAATATGACACTGCGGTCAAGCCAGCCGCCACTCCGAGATGCATGGTCAATCTAGCCGCCGCGCTGTTTTGTTATGCGCGCATATACAGTGCATTACGGCGATCTTCCGCCGGTCTTTCGCCTGCGTTCACTAAGCCTTTTTTTTTTTTTTTTACTGCTTAACTTATACATACAAACAAGAACAGGGAAATAAGAGTAAGGGTAATATATATTAAGCAAATTAACTATACTGATTAATAAAGTTATATCAGATTAACTGTCTGTAATATTATTATAATAATCTCTAAAAAAAAAAGTAGGCCTTATAAAATTAAATTGTCTAAAATTGTTAAGTAACAGCCTAATAATTAAGGTTCAAACTAAATGATATCAAAATAACTGATGTTGAATTACAAAATAAAAGCCCTCCAAAATCTCATATAAAGGGTGTTTTACTTGGCATTTCAGATAGCTCTAAAAGGAAAGTCCCTGTTACCACAGACTAGTTTCACTTCAGATTGATAGTAGACCTTCTCAGGTTGTCACTCACCAAGAATCAGGCAAGTCTGATGTTGCATTACAAAATAAAAGCCCTCCAAAATCTAACATCCAAGCTGTTTTGCTTGGCATTTCAGATAGCTCTAAAAAGGAAAGCCCCTGTTACCACAGACCAGTTTCACTTCAGATTGATAGTAGACCTTCTCAGGTTGCCACTCACTAAGAATCAGGCAAGTCTGATGTTGCATTACAAAATAAAAGCCCTCCAAAATCTCACCTCCACCCTGTTTTGCTTGGCATTTCAGATAGCTCTAAAAAGGAAAGTCCCTGTTACCACAGACCAGTTTCACTTCAGATTGATAGTAGACCTTCTCAGGTTGTCACTCACCAAGAATCATGCAAGTCTGATGTTGCATTACAAAATGAAAGCCCTCCAAAATCTCATATGAAGGGTGTTTTACTTGGCATTTCAGATAGCTCTAAAAAGGAAAGTCCCAGTTACCACAGACTAGTTTCACTTCAGATTGATAGTAGACCTTCTCAGGTTGTCACTCACCAAGAATCAGGCAAGTCTGATGTTGCATTACAAAATAAAAGCCCTCCAAAATCTCATATAAAGGTTATTTTGCTGGGTATTTCAGATAGCTCTAAAAGGAAAGTCCCTGTTACCACAGACCAGTTTCACTTCAGATTGATAGTAGACCTTCTCAGGTTGTCACTCACCAAGAATCATGCAAGTCTGATGTTGCATTACAAAATGAAAGCCCTCCAAAATCTCATATGAAGGGTGTTTTACTTGGCATTTCAGATAGCTCTAAAAAGGAAAGTCCCAGTTACCACAGACTAGTTTCACTTCAGATTGATAGTAGACCTTCTCAGGTTGTCACTCACCAAGAATCAGGCAAGTCTGATGTTGCATTACAAAATAAAAGCCCTCCAAAATCTAACATCCAAGCTGTTTTGCTTGGCATTTCAGATAGCTCTAAAAAGGAAAGTCCCTGTTACCACAGACTAGTTTCACTTCAGATTGATAGTAGACCTTCTCAGGTTGTCACTCACCCAAAGTCAGGTAAGTCTGATGTTGCATTACAAAATAAAAGCCCCCCAAAATCTCATATCCAACCTGTTTTGCTTGGCATTTCAGATAGCTCTAAAAAGGAAAGTCCCTGTTACCACAGACTAGTTTCACTTCAGATTGATAGTAGACATTCTCAGGTTGTCACTCACCAAGAATCAGGCAAGTCTGATGTTGCATTACAAAATAAAAGCCCTCCAAAATCTCATATAAAGGTTATTTTGCTGGGTATTTCAGATAGCTCTAAAAGGAAAGTCCCTGTTACCACAGACCAGTTTCACTTCAGATTGATAGTAGACCTTCTCAGGTTGTCACTCACCAAGAATCATGCAAGTCTGATGTTGCATTACAAAATAAAAGCCCTCCAAAATCTCATATAAAGGGTGTATTACTTGGCATTTCAGATAGCTCTAAAAAGGAAAGTCCCTGTTACCACAGACTAGTTTCACTTCAGATTGATAGTAGACCTTCTCAGGTTGTCACTCACCAAGAATCAGGCAAGTCTGATGTTGCATTACAAAATAAAAGCCCTCCAAAATCTCACATCCAAGCTGTTTTGCTGGGCATTTCAGATAGCTCTAAAAAGGAAAGTCCCTGTTACCACAGACTAGTTTCACTTCAGATTGATAGTAGACATTCTCAGGTTGTCAGTCACCAAGAATCAGGCAAGTCTGATGTTGCATTACAAAATAAAAGCCCTCCAAAATCTCATATAAAGGGTGTTTTGCTTGGCATTTCAGATAGCTTTAAAAAGGAAAGTCCCTGTTACTACAGACTTTTATTTTGTAATGCAACATCAGACTTACCTGAAATTGGGTGAGTGACAACCTGAGAAGGTCTACTATCAATCTGAAGTGAAACTAGTCTGTGGTAACAGGGACTTTCCTTTTTAGAGCTATCTGAAATGCCAAGCAAAACAGCTTGGATATGAGATTTTGGAGGGCTTTTATTTTGTAATGCAACATCAGACTTGCCTGTTTCTTGGTGAGTGGCAACCTGAGAAGGTCTACTATCAATCTGAAGTGAAACTAGTCTGTGGTAACAGGGACTTTCCTTTTTAGAACTATCTGAAATGCCAAGCAAAACAGCTTTGATGTTAGATTTTGGAGGGCTTTTATTTTGTAATGCAACATCAGACTTGCCTGATTCTTGGTGAGTGACAACCTGAGAAGGTCTACTATCAATCTGAACTAGTCTGTGGTAACAGGGACTTTCCTTTTTAGAGCTATCTGAAATGCCCAGCAAAATAACCTTTATATGAGATTTTGGAGGGCTTTTATTTTGTAATGCAACATCAGACTTGCCTGATTCTTGGTGAGTGACAACCTGAGAAGGTCTACTATCAATCTGAAGTGAAACTAGTCTTTGGTAAAAGGGACTTTCCTTTTTAGAGCTATCTGAATTGCCAAGTAAAACACCCTTTATATGAGATTTTGGAGGGCTTTTATTTTGTAATGCAACATCAGACTTGCCTGATTCTTGGTGAGTGACAACCTGAGAAGGTCTACTATCAATCTGAAGTGAAACTAGTCTGTGGTAACAGGGACTTTCCTTTTATAGCTATCTGAAATGCCCAGCAAAATAACCTTTATATGAGATTTTGGAGGGCTTTTATTTTGTAATGCAACATCAGACTTGTTGCCACAGACTAGTTTCACTTCAGATTGATAGTAGACATTCTCAGGTTGTCAGTCACCAAGAATCAGGCAAGTCTGATGTTGCATTACAAAATAAAAGCCCTCCAAAATCTCATATAAAGGGTGTTTTGCTTGGCATTTCAGATAGCTTTAAAAAGGAAAGTCCCTGTTACTACAGACTTTTATTTTGTAATGCAACATCAGACTTACCTGAAATTGGGTGAGTGACAACCTGAGAAGGTCTACTATCAATCTGAACTAATCTGTGGTAACAGGGACTTTCCTTTTTAGAGCTATCTGAAATGCCCAGCAAAATAACCTTTATATGAGATTTTGGAGGGCTTTTATTTTGTAATGCAACATCAGACTTGCCTGATTCTTGGTGAGTGACAACCTGAGAAGGTCTACTATCAATCTGAAGTGAAACTAGTCTTTGGTAAAAGGGACTTTCCTTTTTAGAGCTATCTGAATTGCCAAGTAAAACACCCTTTATATGAGATTTTGGAGGGCTTTTATTTTGTAATGCAACATCAGACTTGCCTGATTCTTGGTGAGTGACAACCTGAGAAGGTCTACTATCAATCTGAAGTGAAACTAGTCTGTGGTAACAGGGACTTTCCTTTTATAGCTATCTGAAATGCCCAGCAAAATAACCTTTATATGAGATTTTGGAGGGCTTTTATTTTGTAATGCAACATCAGACTTGCCTGTTTCTTGGTGAGTGGCAACCTGAGAAGGTCTACTATCAATCTGAAGTGAAACTAGTCTGTGGTAACAGGGACTTTCCTTTTTAGAGCTATCTGAAATGCCAAGCAAAACAGGGTGGATGTGCGATTTTGGAGGGCTTTTATTTTGTAATGCAACATCAGACTTGCCTGATTCTTAGTGAGTGACAACCTGAGAAGGTCTACTATCAATCTGAAGTGAAACTAGTCTGTGGTAACAGGGACTTTCCTTTTTAAAGCTATCTGAAATGCCAAGCAAAACAGGTTGGATATGAGATTTTGGGGGGCTTTTATTTTGTAATGCAACATCAGACTTACCTGACTTTGGGTGAGTGACAACCTGAGAAGGTCTACTATCAATCTGAAGTGAAACTAGTCTGTGGTAACAGGGACTTTCCTTTTTAGAGCTATCTGAAATGCCAAGCAAAACAGGTTGGATGTTAGATTTTGGAGGGCTTTTATTTTGTAATGCAACATCAGACTTGCCTGATTCTTGGTGAGTGACAACCTGAGAAGGTCTACTATCAATCTGAAGTGAAACTAGTCTGTGGTAACAGGGACTTTCCTTTTAGAGCTATCTGAAATGCCAAGTAAAACACCCTTTATATGAGATTTTGGAGGGCTTTTATTTTGTAATTCAACATCAGTTATTTTGATATCATTTAGTTTGAACCTTAATTATTAGGCTGTTACTTAACAATTTTAGACAATTTAATTTTATAAGGCCTACTTTTTTTTTTTAGAGATTATTATAATAATATTACAGACAGTTAATCTGATATAACTTTATTAATCAGTATAGTTAATTTGCTTAATATATATTACCCTTACTCTTATTTCCCTGTTCTTGTTTGTATGTATAAGTTAAGCAGTAAAAAAAAAAAAAAAAAAAAAAGGCTTAGTGAACGCAGGCGAAAGACCGGCGGAAGATCGCCGTAATGCACTGTATATGCGCGCACAACAAAACAGCGCGGCGGCTAGATTGACCATGCATCTCGGAGTGGCGGCTGGCTTGACCGCAGTGAATATGACGTGAGGGCGGGCGCGAGCGCAGACGCGGGAAGGGCGCGTCACATGTGCTTAGCTACTGCGTTCATTTTTTATCATTATATATAGGCTATCTGTTCATGTTTATATTTTTATTTATGTATATGTATATATTAATATAGAACGAATTTAATTAAAAAAAAAACTGCGTACTCTACTTATAGGGAGCGGCGGTACATCACCACAACCACCAGAAACACTCAATCGTGTCTGTTTTACAATGAAACACAAGCTTATCGTGACCGATTCCCTGACATAACACATTCATTGCGGCCCATTTAACAGATGCATCATTTTAAGTTTAACAAACTGAACAGCATCAAACAATACAGCAAAATAATCAATTAACTACGATAATTTAGCCCTCTATTAAACATTAAAAAAATATTTCATCATACCTTTAGCTTAGTCAGCAGTGCTGCATAATGCCTGCATTTAGTTGAAGCGCTTGCGCGGGAAGTTTGTGTGTCAGAATTAAAATGCGACTTTGTGAAACACAGTCCTGAATTTCTGCTATAGTAGCATCATATTAATGCTAGAAAGCCTTTTCGTTTGGCAACTGTGTTTTTTAAATAAACCATTATATTTCATTAATAAAATCTATTTTCACTCTCATCTTGAGTGAGGGGGCGGGATAGTCCGAGTGAGGGGGCGACGCCCCTCACACCCCCCGTGGCGCCGGCCCTGATTTGGCGTCGTGTGAATGTGTAATATACACACACACACACACACACACACACACACACACCATATTATATCTTTGTAGCTTCAGACTTCATGCCTTTGCTTTTGTAATGTTGTTAATGTTCACAAGTTCTCTAATTAAAAACACAGGAAATTATCAGTCATTATTCAAATGTACAGTAGTTAAATAATATAGTAAATGATAACATAATAATTTTGGTTGGCCTTGATTTCTTAACGTTGAATTGTGCTAAAGATTCCAGTTTGTTTTTGTTTTTTCATTATAGTGAGATGAAGAGTTCAATTTATCATAAATAAAAGTGATTTATCACAAAAAAATTAATAGTCTCTTTTAAGTGCTTTATCACAAAGAGTCTTGTTTTCCTGTCATTCTAATATATTATATTATATTACATTATGTTATATTACACTTCTTAAATTATAATATATATTTGTTTGTATTTCTCTTTGCTGCTGCTCAGCTTCTCTTTTTATGTCTTGAATAACTTTTATTTTGAAGCCTAATTTGCATTGTTTGAAAGGAAAATTAAATAGGCAAAATACATGTTCATACATCAATTTCTTGTACTAAAAATGGAAATGTTTATTAGGCTACATCTCTTATGTAAAGAGAATATAAACATCTCTCTCTCTCTCTGTGTGTGTGTGTGTGTGTGTGTGTGTGTGCGTGTGTGCGTGTGTGTGTGTGTGTGTGTGTGTGTCCGTGCTTTGGACTGTGATGTTTGATCATACTTTTAACAAATAAACATGTCTTATCCATCCCTTTGCAATGCAAGTGCTGTACAGAAATATAAATCTTGAACTCTGGAAATCTGAGACTGACTGCTCTGCTGAAGGAATAAAAAAGGCCTTTAATTGGCCACAAGAGGGCGCGAGAGAATCTCTTTGACAATCTCTAGACACATGCAGAGCCTTCAAAAACTAGTTGTTCTCTTCAATCACACTGAATGTCATTACACTAGAGAACAAAATGTCACAGTCTCATCTGTTCTCAAATGCTCCAGGATCTTTTCTTTTCAACTTCACTATTCTTCATGATTTTTGAAGTCAGAAACCACAAACAAACACAAGTCACAATACTGTCTATCTTCATAGTCAACACTGCATCTATTGTTTTAGAATTTCAAACTTCATTTGGTCAAACATTATGCACAAAAAGAGTTACACAATTTGGCATTTGAATATATTTAGGGATCATCAATCAACCCTGGCTCACACAGAAATTGTTGACATGACACAATGTCTGTTTACTCTTGTGCACAAGTAAATTAGTCCTACACCATAAATGTTTATGTTCTATTATTGTTTATTCATATTTTAATGGCTTCATTATTTTGTCAACAGCTTTTGTTTCCAAGCTCACAGCCTGTGAAGGGATGCATTGGGCTGACTTCTGGAAAGTGTCCAGCCTCTGCATGCTTCCACAACGGTCACTTTGAGCCATTGCACAGTCTAGAAAAACAAACTATGATATTTTCTGAAGAGAATATGAGTGGTGCTTGCCAATGCGAAACTCATAGTATTTTCTATGCATGGTCTAAATGGTTGCTAGGGAGTTGCTAGGGTGTTTCAAATGGTTGCTAGGACGTTGCCATGCAGTTGTCAGGGTATCTAGGTTATATTTTAAAACATGATTTGTTAAAAGAGTTTTCGCTCTATTGCATCCCATATTTATTCTCATTAAACAACCTAGAGTTTGAATCAAATTCACAGATCATTAGCTATAGATCTGTGTGTGTGTGATTGATAGAAAATAGATACACTCTCTGGAACCAAGAACTGTAATGGCGAGTGAAATGTTTCTGAGCCAGGCCACATCAACTGACAGACGGGGAAAGCGGGGTCTCCCACGACCCTTTGCGGTGTGGGATGGAGATGTGGAAATAGCACTCTGCATTTTGGCAGCAGTCGAGTCCCTCTGGGGTAGTTTGGAGAGCGCCCAAAGCGGAGAGGAAATAGAAGCTGGAAAAGAAAGAGACATGCGTTCTGTGAAGTAAAACTCCCTGTCAAGCCTCTGCAGCTGAATATACGTTAGTGAAAAAAATCACTGTATGTACAGTTGAGTTTAAAAACTACACAAAAAAACTTAGTAATGCTAGGGAACATGCACAACACCTTAGCAACTTCAAATGCCAAGCAACTACTCAAAATACACAAGCCACATGATAATTGTGATTCAAAACACTCAGAACACCTTAGCAACACCTTAGCAACCACCAGAGTACTTTAGAAACCACAACACCCTAGCAACCACCTAGAGCACCAGAGCAACCACACAACAACATGCTAACAATTGCTCAGAACGTCTAAGCAACTGTATAGCAACACTCTGGTAACCATCTAGTAACTGTGTAGCAACACACTGGTGACAACCCAAAACATTCTAGTTATTGTATGGCAACAACCGGTCAACAATCCAAAACATCAACTGTATAGCAACACACTGGCGACAATCCAAAACATCAACTGTATAGCAACACACTGGCGACAATCCAAAACATCAACTGTATAGCAACACACTGGCGACAATCCAAAACATCAACTGTATAGCAACACACTGGCGACAATCCAAAACATCAACTGTATAGCAACACACTGGCGACAATCCAAAACATCAACTGTATAGCAACACACTGGCGACCACCCAAAACATCAACTGTATAGCAACACACTGGCGACAACCCAAAACATCAACTGTATAGCAACACACTGGCGACCACCCAAAACATCAACTGTATAGCAACACACTGGCGACAATCTAAAACATTAACTGTATAGCAACACACTGGCGACAACCCAAAACATCAACTGTATAGCAACACACTGGCGACAACCCAAAACATCAACTGTATAGCAACACGCTGGCGACAACCCAAAATATCAACTGTATAGCAACACACTGGCGACAACCCAAAATATCAACTGTATAGCAACACGCTGGCGACAACCCAAAACATCAACTGTATAGCAACACACTGGCGACAATCTAAAACATCAACTGTATAGCAACACACTGGCGACAACCCAAAACATCAACTGTATAGCAACACACTGGCGACAACCCAAAACATCAACTGTATAGCAACACACTGGCGACAACCCAAAATATCAACTGTATAGCAACACACTGGCGACAACCCAAAACATCAACTGTATAGCAACACACTGACGACAATCTAAAACATCAACTGTATAGCAACACACTGGCGACAACCCAAAATATCAACTGTATGGAAACACCATGGTGACAACCTAAAACATCCTAATAACTGTATAGCAACACCCTGGCGACAGCCCAAAACATCCTAGCAACTGCATACCAACAACCACAGAAAAACATCCTAGCAACAGCATAGAAATGCACTATACAGAAAAGTATAATTCGGCAACACCCTAGCAAGTTTTGCGTGAACGCCAGTGACATTTTCATAAAAAATGTCAAAGTCTAGTTCATGGTTTTGAATCTGCATTGCGGTCTGATGTCTAAAGGTACGTGTGTCCTTCAGAGACGTCTTCAGCCCTCGTCCTCCACATCTGCCCAGAACAGAGGGGCTCATGGGTATTATGTAAAGTGTGTGTAATGTACGTGGGTGTTTGGGAGAACAGGACTAACAGGAGGGAAAGTATTTATGGATGTATGCAGCAGATAGAATAAAAATATTTATTTGAATCATGTTCTCTAAATCTAGTGTACATAGAAACTGTTACCCTCAGATAATTTCAGATGGTTTCAGACTATTATACTATAGTGCAGTACATTAAGTCATTTCATTGCATATTTCAGCAAATATAGAAGGTCATTCTATGCATGCTAAAAATGTCCATACTATGCATGTACTGCAGAAGTAGCATGAGTATAGCAATGTAATATTCCAAATATAGGCAATAATAAATATATAATTTAAAGCTACTGGCTCCTTTATGAAATAACACAAGCGCATCTGTCTGATATGCATGAGAAGTATGAGGTTTGAGGAAACACAAGCTCTGCAAAATCTGATGTAGATTGTATCTCCAGATGGCGCACACCTCTGGATGCTTGTTAGATGTGACAGATCAAAGTGTGTGTGTGGAAAACAGAAGATCCAGAGGAGAATGTGGTGTGTAAACATCACTAGGCCTGATGTGGAGTTCACCGAGGGTGGCAGTGACACTTTATTTTTCCACTTATAATGTTAATCAAGGTTTCTGGCACCACAAATTGTCATAATATAGTTTTTTTTATGACAATTTCCCACTCCCTTAAATGGGCTGTTTGTTTAAAAGAAATAAACAACCTGTTATGATTGACCAAACATTGCTTACAGGCACAGTTTCAATATTCTCAATAGGTGATGATATATAAATGTGGATGGTCATATGTTAATGACCTCAAATCTATACAAAAAGTATGTAATGTGGTTTAATAAATTGTGTTAACATGCCAAGAACATTTCACTACCTTAGCTGCCACTAAAAAGTGGCAACACTTAGCAACACCCTGGCAACAACGTTGAACACCCAAGTTACCACATAGAAACATGCTAACACCCACTCAGAACACTTGAGCAACCACAATAACCCACTGGCAACCAACCAGGAACATCCTAGCAACAGCATGGAAATGCAACATGCATGCAACCCCCTAGTAACCAAACATATCTGCATAGGAACACCCTAGCAACCACACAAGACACCCTAGTAAACACATAACAACACCCTGGGCACCATCCAAAAACATCCTAGCAACAGCACAGAAATGCAACATGCATGCAACCCTCTAGCAACCAAACATATCACCCTGTCAACCAACCAAAACATCTTAGTAACAGCATAACAACAGGACACTCTAGCAAACACATAGCAAGACCCTGACAACATGCCAAAACATACTATCAACAGCACAGAAATGCAAAATGCATGCAACCCCATAGCAACCAACCAAAACATCCTAGTAACAACATAGCAACACCCTGGCAACAACCCACAACACCCTAGTAAACACATAGCACAACACGCTGTCAACCATCCAAAACATCTTAGTAACTGCATAGCAACATCCTAGCAATCACATAGCAATATGCTAACAACAACCCACAACACCTAAGCAACTGCATAGCAACATCTTGGCAACTAACCAAAACATCATAATAAATGCATAGCAACACCCTGTCAACCACATAGCAACACCCTGGCAACAGACCAACACAGAATGGAAGGTGCATGATGTAGTTACAATATCTAACCAGTAGGGAACCATAATAATATTAATCTATTGACTTTATGGCAATTTAGCAAAAAGGAAGCTGGAAATTCATAATCTTCTAGCATTAGTTCCAGTTCATATCAAACACAGCTGAACCAGTTCAGCAATGTCTTTGAGTTCACTTATAAATCACAGACAGGTGTGTTTGGAGCAGAACTGGAGATAAACTCTGCAGGAAGACGGATTGCAGGAGCAGGATCGAAACCTCTCATCCAAGAGCCCCCCGACAGAGTGACTCTCAGCATGGAGACTCTTTGAAAGCCTTGACTTCACAGCTTTCTTCATCCCCACCCACCACCGGCTTTAGATGGCTTTGCCCAAACGATGATCCAGATCAGCACTCCTAAAAAATCTGCACTTCATAAGGATTTATTTTTGCTTTTTAGACGTAATTGAGTTATCAGTTTGAAATGTTGAACATTGTCTCAGATTTTTCTCATAGCTTTCCTGTAGCTCAAATAGTAGAGCATGGCGCTAGCAATGCCAAGATCATGGGTTCGATTCCCAGGGAAAGCAAGAGCTGATAAAATGTAAAACTGTAACTTGAATGCAATGTAAGTCACTTTGGATAAAAGCGTCTGCTAAATGCATAAATGTAAATGTAAATAAAGTTCCCTTAAATGTAACAAAATGATTAAAGGTGCTGTATGTACTTTTCTGACTGTACTAAATCATAATAATAAATAAAAATAAAGATCACATACTTGTTTCTCCAAGAAAAAAACAAAATGCTACAGCCAGTTATTCTACTTTGAAATGTGTTCTGTGTTGGAATGCCTGTTTTTGTTTTGGTCTGTGTGACTCCGCCCACTGACCATTTACCCAATATTATTTTGACACCACGGGTTGCCAGTTGGTGGAAAACACAGCGTAATGCAGCCATGGAAGCCAGCAAACAAACTGGGTCTACCCAACCTAAAAAACCTCGGCATCCATCTAAAAAGCTCTATGTCCAGAGCCATATTAAAACGTGGATAAATTAACTCATCAAATTACTGTGTAAGGCCTTCCATTGCACTCGTTTCTCATCCTCAATCTGGCAACCCGCGTCAGCATCAAGTCTGAATTTGGACTGCAGTAGGCCAGTTTCCACCGCTAGCTGTCAATACTGCACCTTTAATGAAACATCTGAGAAGCAGGAAACTTCAGCAAAATTTCCCATTTGCTGTCATTACTGTCTAGAAGAAACTGATGTATAACAAATTTCTGTAATGTAATTTCCAACTTTTTTATGGTTCTGCACTGTATGATAAAGTTTTGCATGAGAACTACACTGAAAAAAATTATTCATTGAATTTACTAAATTTTTTTAAGGTAAGTGATTGCAATCAATTTAATTTAGCTACATTTAAATAAACAAATTTAGTTTTCTAACGTTCAACAAAATTTAAATGTAGCTAAATTAAATTGATTGCAACCACTTACCTTAAAAAAATTGAGTAAATTCAATGAATCATTTTTTTCAGTGTATTCACATAAACACAAACTGTTAACATCTGGGTATTTGTTTATTTGCACAATAAAAAAAATCACTTCACATTTGTGCTGTAAGCATGAACAATGCTCTTTCAGTTACAGGGCTTAAAACACATTTGATGGAAACTTTTAACTTATAGTGTGTTTTGGAGGTAATGGTCATAATTAGCTTAACAACGTCCCAATAACACTCAGCCTCTAATGAAGCATTAGAACGTGATGGATGTCGTACCACACTAGCAGAATCAGCGGGATATTTTGGCCCTTGTTAGTGCAAATAATGTCTTTTAAAGAGCACTGCGGAGAATTCACTGGGGCTCAAATGATGAATCATGGGAAGGTGTTTCCAGATGTGAAAAACAACACTGTTCTGAAGCCATTTGTTACATGGTAGAATGTTCTGAAGAGCTTTTTCTAACCCCTTAGTTGCAAATCTAGTTTAACCCTTGTGCTGTGCTGAAAACCAGCTTTATAAAAACGGCTGTAAATATTTCATTATGCTATATTATCACCAAATGACTCAATACTTTTGTCAAATTGTTTATTTTAAAATAAGAAAAGGTTTAGCATTTCTGATTCTGTGTAACTGATTGGTCATAGGCCTCATTAACCTCAGTTTTTGAGTGAAAAGTCATTATCAGTGGATTATTTTGGCAATATGCACTCAAAATATGAGGTGCATAAGCTGAGATCAGTGAGGCCTACGATCAGCTTAGTCCAGTGTGATAACATAAACTAGCAGCTATGGGGAATAACGAATATCCTCTCTGGTTCAAAGTGTCTGGAACACAATACGATGGTCAAAAAATTAATTAATCAAGTTGGCATATTCAATATGGTATATTAATTTAATTTTCATGTTGGTATATTCCAAAATATATTTTATGTGAAGTGGTTTAACATCAAGTAAAAAGTAAAATAATATAGGCTTAATGTAGTATAATATAATATAATATATGTTTTTCTAAGTCATTATTATTTTGAATCAAAAAATGTGTTGTTCTGTATAGGTTATTCGTGTGTCTGAGCCCAGCACAGTGCTGCGTTATTTTAAGGGGGCATTCACACAAAAATGCATTTTGCGTTTAAAACCCCGAGATGCAGGGTAGAAAAAGCATTTTTAAAAGCTAAACTTGTTTTAACTTGAGCACCATGTTTTTGGCAAAAACATGAGACGCGAGTGCAACGGTCAAACATGTCCGTCTATCGCATGTTTACACGTTATAAACGATGAATTGTATCACATTTTGTTAGTGCAGACATAATTTAAATTCAAGTACATTTTTTGGCGGTGCAAATTTTCCTTCTGTTTTGTTTGAAAAAAACATTTAAGTCAGAGTAGACCCATGTTAATTTTTCACAAATGAAAATAAGGCCGCGTCTGTGAGGGGATTGACATACACTGACGATTCAAGATCCTATTTCCACAACACATTTTAAAGAGCATTTTTATAACCAGAATTTGTTTTAAGACATATTTATTGCCAATTTTATGGAATATTTTTTACAACCCCTAAAGAAATATTCTTTTCAGCATTTTGACGGCCCACATAATTTACATTTACATTTATGCATTTAGCAGACGCTTTTATCCAAAGCGACTTACAGTGCATTCAAGCTATACATGTTTTATCACTATCACATAATGACAGTGACATTTAAAAGATTGTGGAGAGATTTCTGACAAGAACATTGGGGCTTTACACACACATCAGTTATAAAGTCTTTATTGAATAGGACATTTATGCTTTGAGAGTCTTATAGTACACTTTATGTCAGTTTGGTTTTCTTTGAAGAAGATGGATGTTCTCAAAGTCTTGTACTCTGTGTGAATCATTTTTTGCTGTGATTGAATAAACCGCGGTTCTCTTCTCATCAGGCACATACAAACACACACACACACGCACGCACGCACACACACACACACACAACCATCTCCTGTGTCCTTGTCTCCATCCCACCATTACTGTACTAACATCTCTGATTTACTGAACAATCCCACAATCCAGTTTACAAGCACTTACATTGACCATTCAAAACAACCACTACTAGAAACTATAGAAATATCCAAACTATCCAAAACAAACCTATATCTGCTACTCCTTGTTATCACAAAACCAGTACTTAAAGTCAACATGGAATCAGATGACTACTTTGTATACAATAGCTTCTTTTAAGACAATATCATGTCAATGTTCCATTCAATTCAATGTTTGTCTTTGTAATCCAGCAGCTCAGATCATGTGAATTTGATTAGAAATGCTTGAGTTCTCTGACTTTTTGAGACATTGTTGAGGACTCCATTTAATGCCATTGCTGTGTGGGAGAACACCTGAGACATTAAAAAACGTTTGAGAGAATGCAGAGCCTCGTCTACACACACACGTATAGCACCTTCTTCTATACAAAAACCCAATTTACCATAAACAGAGATAACAAAACCATGTTATGTTATCATCCTGTTTCCATGACACCCAGCGATGTCGCCTCGGGCGAATCTTGTCCTCTGTAGACCTGTTTTCACATGCTGTTCCATCACTGCAGGATCTGCTGTAGTGGGTGGTGTGAAATCTCCTGTCAAACATCTCACTCACTCCACAAGATAACAGAGCATTCACTGCAAACACCACTAATGCAGCATTCAAGTGAAGCTTTACGTTCAGCTCTGGAGAAACTCTATTATGAAGTATATTCACTTATGACACACAGCATTGTTATTGCTATAACTAAAACTATTAAAAATCATTTTGGTTAATTAAAATTATCATACAATTATCATTTACAAAAATAATTTTGGTTAATTGCAATTATCATACAATTACAAATTTTGGTTAATAGATAGATAGATAGATGTTTAATACTAAAACTACTAAAACTAAAAAAAACCTAAAAATAATAACTAAAATAATTAATAATAAAAATGTGAAGTAAATGTACTTTTAATGCACAGTATTGTTATTGTTAACTAAAAATATAAAAAACATATATTTTTAATAACATTACTAAAACACAAATTAAAATGAAAATGAAAACTGACAATATAAAAATAAACGTGAATTTTGAATATTAATAAAAATAGTATAATATTAATACATATATATAATACATATAATGTATGAATAACACTAAAATAACACTGATATATGATTCTTGATTCTGATTGGTTGACAGACCAAAGGTTAGATTGACTATATATATATATACCACATACAACGTCATTTAGCTCTGTCTGCTTGAATGGGAAAATACTAAAATCTCAGAAACTGTTTGTCAACATTATAATAAAATACCATAGATTCAGGAATACAATCGCAACAATATACTCATAAATTGTGCACCTTTAGCTCAACTCACACACATCTAGTGCACATGCATGTCCATGAAAACATTGTCTCTAAGAGCCAGACAAACTCAAACTTGTGTCTTCAGCTGTGAATAAGATGTCTTTATTGTAGTGTTGAATGAACCCATATTCACAATCCATTCACCATGTGCAAGAGGGTAACTGTTCACTTAAAAAAATATAAGATCAATGATGAAAGTTAAAAAGGCAAACCCTTAGTTCGCATGGCAAGGCATATTCACCCATAAATGATGGTCTGGAGGATCCTTGAGTGGTCGTGTATTTTTTGTGTGAGTCTATTCCGCTTGTTCAGTCTCATCTGCTGTAATATTCACAAACAATGATGTTTTAGCCATGCATATGACCGCTAAATCAACATACTGTAAGTTTGGCATCTTTTATATAAACTAAACACAACCGTCTTGAATTGTTTTCTTTAGATTTTTGTTTTTACACATTTGTACATTTCTGGATTCGTGAACCACATGATCGTATGGATCACAGATGTGATGGTTTAAATAAGAATTGCTCTGTAATACCAAATAACCATAATACCAAAATGACAATATAGATAAAGAAACGTTATTATCTTGTACTCTATGATTAAATACACAGAAATAAAATGACAAACAATATCCTCATAAACTTTAATAACAGATTTGGTAGCCTGTAACTCTCCTGAGAAGGGTATGATGAAATGATTTTGCTTATTATTATTTCTTGTCATTTTTGCTCAAGCAGATGAATCGAGGGACGCTTCTATTGATAGTAAAGTGCCCCGTACAAACTATATTTGTTTTCCTCCATGTGTTTCTGTACAACATTCACGTGTTTGTCTGCATTATGATTCTTCCTATTCCAAAATATCATTAAATTAATAATCACATCTAGTACAGGCTTCAAGATTAAAGGCACTTTCCACAAACAGAGTACAAAATAGAGTTTGAAACGCTGAAAAATCGTGTTCCTCCACCTCAGGAGGTCAAACTAAATATTATATTAAAGATTTAATTTTAGGTGTATTTTAGTTATTTAATAACAAAAATTAATTTTAAACAAATCCTTAATTTTTTTACACATAAATGACAGAAAAAATATTTTAAATGATTACCTATTTTAACTAAATATTAATAGTATTTTTCTATATTTAACTGAATATCAATTCAACAGATGTTATATGATTTTAACTAGACCTCTGAGATGCAGCAGGCACTATTACTAAATCACTAAATCACTATTTTAAAGGGTTGTACAGACATTTATGCTTTTAACCCTTGAAAAAATAGTTGATCTAACTAGAAGTGCTGTCAAATGATTAATTGCATCCAAAATAAAAGTTTTTGTTTACATAATATATGTGTGTGTACTGTGTATATTTATTATGTATATATAAATACACACACATACAGTATATATTTAGAAAATATTTCCATGTATTTCCATGCATAAATTTATATTCATATAAATTAATATTATATATAAATATATTTAATATATAAACATAAATATTTTTCTTAAATATATACATGCATGTGTGTGTATTTATATATACATAATAAATATATACAGTACACACACACACACACACACATATATATATATATATATATTATGTAAACAAAAACTTTTATTTTGGATGCAATTAATCGTGATTAATCATTTGACAGCACTACGAACTAGTTTTTTTTTGTCTTTATTACAGTCATTTAATAACTCAATTAAATTGAATAATTTAAATGGAATAAGTCACTTTGGATAAAAGTGTCTGCTAAATGACTAAATGTAAATTGAAAAATTTATATTTAATAATTAAAATTAAATTAATTCATAAAAAATAAATAAAATGTTTAAAAATATTTAAATGTTTTAAAATATTAATTTTAAATTATCACATATTTTTAAATAATATTAATTAATAATAAATAATAATTTTCTGCATTTAATCAAATAGTAATTCAACAGATATTATATGATTTTAACCGCTGAATATAGTCTAGACCTCTGAGGTGACAGGACAAAATCGTAATTTTCAAGGATTCATACAGACATTTGAGATGTTTAAAACTACCTACTTTGAATGTTAGGTTAATTTAACAGTTTATCTAACTAGTTCTTTACGTCTTTATTGCTTCAAATAAAAGTAACAGGACATCTGGACTCTTTTTGTGGAAAGTGCCGACAGCGTTTCATGACAAATACTGTTCCCACCCGATTCAAAGCTATTCTAAAGCAAATCCCATGATTGTTTTACTACATTATTACAAAATACATAATTCAGTATTTGCAACATTCTATATCGAGGTGCTAATTAGAAACCACAACATAATCAGCTGAATATTCCCAGCAGTTTCATAAATCAAAACAGACACGACATTACAAAAGAAAAGTGCTTCTCAGCATCCTATTTGGCTTCTTCAAAGAAAATGTCCCTCAAAGTAAAGCCCCTCATCGCTGCAACGGGACACCGCGCTCACATCGATCCCCTCATGAACATTTCAAACCCCGACGTCTGAGAGTCCCTCGGAGGAACGTCACTGTCGCTGACAGCGGGCCGCTTGGAAGAACAAAACTAGCTCATTCTGGCTCTTTATTAAAGTAATGGCAGTTTAAGACATCAGGTTCTATATGTGCAAACTAAACGGCGAAATCAACGCGATCGAGTCTCTTGCATCAAACTTAGAATGAAAACATGCGGGGGAAAGAAAGACTCAAGTTTGGTGCATTTTTAACCCCTTTGACCTTTTTTACAGTTTCTTGTTAATTTATTAATCATAATTGTGTTGAATTAAGGCATTTACACACTAGACAAAGCTTTGCACTTTGCGATCCGTTTTGGAGGGAAACGTCAGGTCATAAGCGGGAAAACAGCGAACTGGATTTCGCCTCACTTGAGATTCCAAGAGCTGAACGGATGCTAAAAATCGTCCCAACATCACTTTCTCAAACCCTTGTGATCTACAGTAAGGTTCTCTCAAAGTTGAACAAAGTTCTTTCCAGTAACATTAATAGAACGTCTATTCAAAGTTGCATCGCCTATAATAACATGCACAACATCGTTATTTATACATGGCTCATGGAACATTTACATTACGTTTTCAGAACGCTCAGAGAACATTCAAAAGTAGCGTTCCCAAAATGATAAAATGGAACATTTCCAATTTTTTTTTCTGTAACGTTCACATAACCCAGAAAAAATGGGCAGCTAACAAAAAAAATTTCTAAGAACGTTTTGTGAACATTTTCTGGAAAAGTTATTTCTGAAACTAACTTTCAGAAATAACTTTTACAAAAAACGTTCACAAAACGCTCTTAGAATTTTTTTTGCTAGCTTCTGAATGTTATCTGAACGTTCAATAATGTTTGCAAAATGATAAAATGAAACGTTCCCCTAATGTTTTCTGTAACATTCGCATAATCAAGAAAAAACTGGCAGCTAACAAAAAGTTGTGAAAAGAATTTTGCATTACATTATGAAAAAGTTTTTTCCCAATGTTTCTGAATATTCAAAACATTCAGTTTTTTTATGTTTTAAGAATATTCTTTCTTGGTTATGCGAACATTCCATTTTGCAAACATTAAGGGAATGTTACTATTGAATGTTCTCTAACATTCCAAATCAAATAGTAACATTTAAAAAATGTTAGAGGAACATCCAACTAAAACGTTTCAATGAATGATGTATAAATAATGTTTGTTTTTTTGAGCAAACATTCTGAGAACATTATTAAAGACCAGAGAACTTTGAACAAACATTTTATTAACGTTACTGAAAGAACGTTTGTTAATAACGTTGAGAAAACCTTCTGAGATTTTTCCCTGTTGGCTGTGTATGTCTTTGCAATGCATCATTCCCATTCAAACCAATGGATCTGCAGCATTATTTAGTGTGTAGACGCCATTCACGTGGGCATGACGTGTATGAACACCACTCTAGTGATGATCTCCATGTTGAACCCCTTTGAGAACCGCGTGTGATTGTGAGGGGTTATTGTATATTGCAGGAGGAGCAGCACGGGTCTTCCTTATCCGGCTGAGAGGCGTAGTCCATCTGCCTGACTATCTCCGAGAACAGTTCGTCCACCATGGTTTTGCTCTTGGCCGATGTCTCCATGAACGGGCAGCCCCATTCTTCAGCTAGAGCTTGACCCTCGCTCGACGAAACCTCACGCTCGTTCTCCAGATCCACCTTGTTTCCCACAAGGATCACGGGCACGCGCTCGTACCTGTGGACATATGAGACACGAGAATGAACCACAGCTTCAGCATTACATGACAAGTCCAAGGTGAAATGTGGCATTTCAGCATTAACTGCAGTTGTTTCCGAACAGGTTTCCCTAATAGTTTTACTGCATTCATTGCCCTCGTCTGCAATTGGTCAGGAAAACAGACAGTCCCTCCCCCAAACTCATGTCATTGGTTGAGTCAACAGTTGTCAAAACAGAACAATGTTTTAAAAGAGTAACAATGGCTACGTTCACACTGCGAGCATTAGTGCTCAATTACGATTTTTTGTATAGCTGTTCACATTGTTGTTTTAAATGTGGCCAACATCAGATTTACAGTGTGAACCGATCATGGTTCTGAACTGACCCGCATGCGCAAAAGAACGATACGAACAAGGTTTCCAGATTTTCACAACAAAATCCACCAATTGTTTCTCAAAACTAGTCCAAAACTAGCCCAATCATGTTCAGGGGGTAAATATCACGTTAGTGGGGTCACGTTAACCCACAAAGTTTAAAAACAACCCACGGCAACAGTGGAAAAATTAGCCCAATTCCACGTTGAAACTGTGGATTTGGCAACACTTGCGCAGCGCGCCGTCATACGGAAGTAAACACGGAGGATATAAAGTAAGCGATTATGCGTTTATTTATGGTGTGATCTGCTGCAGAAGCCAGCGAAATTATGCGCAGGCAATATGAAAAAATAAAGACAAGGATGTGACAAAAGACAGCAGAGTTTTGAAACTTTTATGATACGAGTCTCATGTTTTGCTCGTGGAGTTGTCACTGTAATACATATGACTTCTGACACATCACTGTACTTCCACTGATTACTTTTCACTACTATCTTAATAACTTTGTGTATGTAAAATCTTTTAAGTGTCTCTCGTCTATATAATCATCTATATAGCTACAAAAATATTCTATTGTAACTACAGTTGAAATTTTGCTTCAAACAACGCTATTACAATATGAAATCTATACTGTGAATCGTTCCTTAAGAAATAAATAAATAAATAAATGATTATTTTTTTCAATCAATCAATGAATCCTTTAAATTGGAAAAGAAAATGAAAATGAAAAATGAAAATATATTTTTCACCAAATTTCAAGTGGACAAAAACTTCTTTAAATTTGAAATTGCATTAGCTGAGTTCATTTTGCAATAAAAATAACATTATGCTGATAACAAATCATTAAAATCATATATTTTACACAATTTTCAACTGAAATAAATGTTTAATTACATACCAAAAATAATTATTAAAAAAATGATCGGTAAAATATGCCAATGATCAACAACTAGTGAATAATTTGCTCAAGATGAAACAGTTCCATGTGTTTTCTTTACCAAGATTGATTGAATTCATAAGAGAGCTCTTTGCTCCAGTTATTGAACCACCATCCGATACCTGAGGTCAAAATCATTAAAGACAACGCAAATGTATTTGTCTTCTTCCCAGTGGCACTAGCTGTGTGTCCCTGATCCGCTGTGAATCATCCTCTCCACAGACTCTGAGTCAGAGCTATCGACCGGTCAGCCGAGGCTCTTTACAGAAGTGTGTGTCCAGCGCTCATCAGAGCTGAGTCATGAGAGCGGAGGAGTATCGGCTTGATATCAGCTCGAATTAAAGGAGGAGGAAGATCTTCAGAGACTGGAGAGACTGATGATGAACATCTCAATGACTGTCAGAGGAAAACATCACTGCTCTTTTTAATAGCTCCAGACACTTAAAGGGACAGTTCAGCCAAAAAAATGAGCATTCTTTCATTTACTTCCCCCATGACGCTCAAACCTGTTTGCCTTTCTGTCTTCTGTGGAGCACAAAAGAAGGTATTTTGAATAATGTTTTAACCATCTTCATCAACACAATGAAAATCAACTTAAGACAACACAAGACTTGTATTGTATGGACAAGAAATAGATATAGATTGCAATATAATATATATACACAGGTGCATCTCAATAAATTAGAATGTCAAGGAAAAGTTTATTTATTTCAGTAATTCAACTCAAATTGTGAAACTCGTGTATTAAATAAATTCACTGCATACAGACTGAAGTAGTTTAAGTCTTTGGTTCTTTTAATTGTGATGATTTAGGCTCACATTTAACAAAAACCCACCAATTCACTATCTCAACAAATTAGAATATTTCATAACATTTACATTTAATCATTTAGCTGACGCTTTTATCCAAAGCGACGTACAAATGAGGAGAACAATAGAAGCAGTCAGACCATCGAGAGAGCAACAGTATACAAGTGCCATGACAAGTCTCAGTTAGTCTAGCACAGTACACGTAGCTAGGAATATATATATATATATTTTTTTTAAATAGAATAGGTAAGTGTTAGTATTAGTTAGTCAGGTGCTGGCGAAAAAGATGTGTCTTTAGATGTTTTTTGAAAATGGCTAAATACTCAGCTGTTCGAATTGAGATCGGGAGGTCATTCCACCAGCTGGGCACAGTCCACAAACGTTCATAAGTAAACGTTTTTAGTGAATTGTTGGCCTTCTGGAAAGTATGTTAATTTACTGTATATGTACTCAATACTTGGTAGGGGCTCATTTTGCTTTAATTACTGCCTCAATTCGGCGTGGCATGGAGGTGATAAGTTTGTGGCACTGCTGAGGTGGTATGGAAGCCCAGGTTTCTTTGACAGTGGCCTTCAGTTCATCTGCATTGTTGGGTCTGGTGTCTCTCATCTTCCTCTTCACAATACCCCATAGATTCTCTATGGGGTTCAGGTCAGGGGAGTTTGCTGGCCAATCAAGCACAGTAACACCATGGTCATTGAACCAGCTTTTGGTACCTTTGGCAGTGTGGGCAGGTGCCAAGTCCTGCTGGAAATGAAATCAGCATCTCCATAAAGCTTGTCAGCAGAAGGAAGCATGGAAGTGCTCTAAAATGTCCTGGTAGATGGCTGTATTGACTGTGGACTTCAGAAAACACAGTGGACCAACACAAGCAGATGACATGGCAGCCCAAATCATCACTGACTGTGGAAACTTCACACTGGACTTCAAGCAACATGGATTCTGTGCCTCTCCACTCTTCCTCCAGACTCTGGGACCTTGATTTCCAAATGAAATGCAAAATTTACTTTCATCTGAAAAGGGGACTTTGAACCACTGAGTTCTTTTTCTCCACAGCCCAGGTAAGATGCTTCTGACGTTGTCTCTGGTTCAGAAGTGGCTTGGTAGCCCTTTTCCTGAAGACGTCTGAGCGTGGTGACTCTTGATGCACTGACTCCAGCTTCAGTCCACTCCTTGTGAAGCTCTCACAAGTGTTTGAATCAGCTTTGCTTGACAGTATTCTCAAGCCTGCAGTCATCCCTGTTGCTTGTGCACCTTTTCCTACCCAAATTCTTCCTTCCAGTCAACTTTGCATTCAATATGCTTTGATACAGCACTCTGTAAACAGCCACACCTTTCAGTAATGACCCTCTGTGACTTACCCTCTTTGTGGAGGGTGTCAATGTTCGTCTTCTGGATCATTGCCAAGTCAGCAGTCTTCTCCATTATTGTGGTTTCAAAGAACAAGAGATACCCAGAATTTATACTGTATGGATGGTCATTAATTGAAACTCAAATGTAAATATTCTAATATTTTGAGATACTGATTTTTGACTTTCATGAGCTGTAAGCTCTAATTATCAAAATTAATACAAAAAAAATGTTTGAAATGTTTTACTTTACATGCAATGAATCTAAAATATATGAAAGTTTCCCTTTTTGAAATAACTTACAAGAAAAAATGAACTTTTTCACAACATTCTAATTTATTGAGATGCACCTGTAGATATAAATTATTTAAATTGTATTTTATTTTTAAAATTGTAATATATATATATATATATATATATATGTATATATATATCTTTTGTTTGTTTTTGTCTGATAAGTATATATATATATATATATTGTATAATGTAATATAATATAATATAATGTATTTATTTTAACATTTTACAAAAATGTTTACAAATTATTTTAATAATAATAATTATTTTTTTAAACGTTTTTATTATATTATTATTATATTATGTATGTTCAAAATATATTTTATTTCTGTGATGCAGCGCTGTATTTTCAGCATCATTACTTCAGTCTTCAGTGTCACATGATCTTCAGAAATTATTCTAATATGCTGATTTGCTGCTCAAGAAACATTTCTGATTATTATCAATGTTGAAAACAGTTGTGCTGCTGAATATTTTTGTGGAAACTGTGATGAATTTTATTTTTCAGGATTCACAGATGAATAGAAAGTTCAAAAGAACAGCATTTATTTGAAATAGAAATCTTTTGTAACATTATAAATGTCTTTACTGTCAGTTTTGGTCAATTTAAATAATGAATTGAGTACATGTGAATAAGAACTGCTCAGCAGCAGACAGTCACTAGCATCCTTCACATCGTGCTGCATGTAACAGTTGAGCGTCACACAGCGGGCTGTTAGCGAGGGATGGAGGTGTGAATGATGAGTGGGAGTAAAGCGGCGCACAGATGAAATGTCATCTATTGGTGGCGAGTAGGAGAAACGCTATTTATATCCAGACTGACTCGAGGGAAGTCTAAAGCTCTTTGAGCAGGTCTGGGATCAGTTTTGTCGTATTCATGACCATATTCTGCTTCAGCTCATGTACATCACGTCGTTCACAAGATGAGCGTTTAGCATCTGAGAGAGTCTGTTACTGTGAATGCTGACATGTCATACATTCAGTGTGTACACGCTTTATGTGCCGCTGATGAAGAAGAGCAATAAAGCAGGCTGGAAAAAATACTGGCCATTCAGACAGTTTATGAAGCAACAAAACTACCTTCCCAAAACAAATTTCCCATCATGCTCGCTGTCAGCAGGACTCACGAGAAGGATCTAATAATGTATCTAATGTGTGCCTTCTGCTCTTCATTTTGTTTCAGAAGTGCTCACATAAGCATTATAACTTATTATATATCCAAATAAGTACTATAACTACACACACACACACACATATATATATATATGTATGCGTGTGTGTGTGTATATGTATATTTAGTGCTGTCAAACAATTAATCGCATCCAAAATAAAAGTTTTTGTTTAAATAATATATGTGTATATTTATTATGCATATTTAAATACACACACATACAGTATATATTTTGAAAATATTTCCATGTATATATTTATATTCATATAATTGATATTATATACAAATATTTTAAATGTATAAACATAACATATTTTTTCTTAAATATATACATGCATGTGTGTGTATTTAT